>RHPI01003116.1:41510-60917 GCA_009103225.1 Chlorokybus atmophyticus
CCCCCCCCCCCCCCCCCCCCCCCCCCCTGCGCACCCAAAATGCACAAATGCAACATATGCACAGTGCTGCTCATTGAAGTGAACAGTGTTGCTGATCCGCAAGCACACATACCCACACATGCACAACTGCTTTATGCAGCAGTCTCGCATCCACAAGCACACATACTCTTACGCACAATAACGCGCGTGCATACAGACAACGTCAGTCGCACCTTGCGCACACACGCATATGCACTCACTTTGTCAGTTGCACATGCGGAATGGCATGTACACACGCGTGCAGGCCTTGCAATACTACATCTATGACTGCCGCTTCTGCCCTTTATGGACAGTCGGGCTCTTGTAGGGCACACAAACCCGCACCGGTGGGGGGGCGGTCTCTCTCTCGCTCTGCTAGACTTCACGATCAGCTGCAACAACATCAACAGGTGCATATATACATGTGTGGTTTGCGTGCGCGTGTGTTCGTGTGTTACGCGAATGCCTATCATTAATTAGCTTGCGTAGTGACAACCGAGGGCTGTGGGAAGGGCTATCCTGCCGATAGCCCTCTGCTGTGCTGTGATAATGCGCGACTGTCAGCTAGCCGCCAACAGTCCTTTTGAGCCCTCCGCCAAGGGCGGTCAAAAAGACTGTTGGCTGCTGACAGCCGAGGACTGTCAATTGGCCAACCATCCAACATTCCATAAAAAGTCAAACAACTGCCAGGTGCACCCACACACTTACTTGCTAACACCCATATGCAAGCTTTGCACACGTGTATGTGAGGGTCAACTTGACTGTTCAGTAGCCCATGTAGTTGGTCAAACACATGCCAGATCACGCGGACAGATACTCAATTGCGCGCGTGCAGGATGTGCATCTCTGCAGCACCGCTGCAAACAGTTTGTAGCAGCTCAAGTGGTATTTGTGGCTTGCTCGCCGGTCAGCTGTGGAGTTGGGCCACATTTCTCTCACCGCCAGCAAAGTGCAATGGTCTGCTCTCTATCTTTCATGCATAGTCGCAATGCACAGCTCTACAGATGCATGCATGCACATGCACACGAACAAGCATGCACAGTCGCACATCAATGCACGGCTCTGCAGGCGCATGCGCGTGCGCACGCATGCATACACATGCATATACTCCTGCATTGTAACACTGACATGTGCGCAGATCCAGCAAGTTGAATGATGACACAAGCTTGGAGTTTAGAGGATGGGGTTGTAGTGTAGATAGCCTTAATAGGCATAGCGCGTTGTGTCTTCTATAGCTGGTTGTATACAATCAAATGCAGATGCATTTCCGATCATGGTCTCGCATATGCAATGGTTGGTGCGGACCAGACCTAATCTGATCCGCATGCATATTTTCACATGCATGGACCAGCCTTGGTCCATGTCACAAGTACAATTCGGACCATACATGGTCCACACATGTTGACTCACATGCATGCACCAACTTAATGCATGCATGGACCCAGGCTTGGTCCATGTTTGCATAAAATATTGGACCACACATGGTCCCGACAACTTCATGAAGTCATGCACCATGCCTGGTGTGTCCCAGCGGACATGGGTGTCATGTGCGTGCGTGTCGGTGGCGAAACGCGTTGGTTATGAAGGCTTTCATGGTCATGTTTCATGAGTTGGAGCTGAGTTACGGTCAGCACATCGAGGTGTAACTCAATTACGCTGGTAGGACTCACATGTCACCGAAAATCGCTAGTTGTGACTGAGTTGGAAGTTGTAAGATGGTTATGGCAGCGAAAGTGGTTAAAACGGTTGTAAAGACATGGTAGGAGAATATGTAAGTGTCCGTGACTTGTGTTGCAGCTAGTTGAGCGCAAGTCCCTTGTTCTATTGGGAGCATACAGCTACTTGGAGAGGCTTCAAAACTTGGTTGTGTGCTTGCCTTGAGTGTGCACGTGCTTGGATATGCTTGTGCGAAGTGTATGAGCGTGTGTCACACGTTGGGAATGGACTTAGCCTCATCTCCCCGTGCATCACATGCCAATTGCAAGTATAGAAGCCCGTGCTTGAGTCTAGGTTGGCTAAGACACGCGCTTGTTACTTGCGCTCAACTTCTCGCGCCGACAGTTGGAGGAGGGGTTGAGGCCGTGTTTGCAGTGACATTGAGCCCGTACAGATTTAGTTGTCTGCACATGGTGGAGCGCAAACCACTCTTGGTGTGCATTGCCTTATCACCGAGGGGGGGGAGCTGCGATGTATTACTAGGGCAGGAGTTCTTGTATCCAGTGGGAGAGTGGACAACTGGTTGGAGCAGGGCTTTTTCAGACCGGGATGGGAGCATGGTAATGGTGAGAAGGCGTTCTTCCCGTTGCAAGTGAAAGAGGTTGAGAAGGCTCGCGAGGGGGTGGACGGATGCAATGATGCGTGTGGGTAAAGGCGAGTGAGGGGGTCAGCTGGCATTCTCGGAATGTGAACACCAGCTGAAGGGGGTGTGATGCGCGCTTGTTGTGAGTGTCGTATCATGTGTGTGAGTATGTACACTAGTGGGGCATCTTGAGGAGGATTCCAAGCTAGCATACATGCATGGAGGAACCTATAACATGTGAAGATGAAGAAGGTGCAGCATCATGAGGCTATGACGAGCTGGTGGACGACGTCATTAAGCAACAACGGGATATGGCATGACATGGGCTTCTTTGCCGTGATATTTGGACCATGCATGGTCCATCTGTCCATGAAAGCTGGACCATGCATGGTCCTGCTATTTCGCTTGGCAAGGGGAAATCCTGATCCTGCGTCACTGACCATTTATGGTCCTTGAACGTCAAGTGGTGTGACTGCTGCTAAGAACACTGCTGACATGCATTCATGTTTAAAGCATGCTAAGCTGTGCATGAGGGCTGCATAAGTCAGGGCTAAGATGTATGCTGATAAGCATCGAAAGCCTGGTAAGGGTCTTAGGGTTGGGGACTACGTGCTTTCGAGTTCAAAGAATGTGATGCTTAAGACAGCAGCCCCTCGCAAGTTGTTGCCGAGATGGTTGGACCATGCGAGGTAACCACAGCTATTGGCAACAGAGCCGTTTGCATGAAACTGCCTGCATTCATCAGAATATTTGATGTGTTCCATGTGTTACTGCTAAGATACAGAGGTGATGGTGCAGTGAATCCTCCTCCTCCAATTGAGGTTGAAGGTGAAAAAGAGTATGAGGTTGAGGCCATGCTTGGCAAGCGGTTCAGAAAGTACAAAAACACCTATTGAACAGAGTACTTGATCAAGTGCCACTTAGTATATGTAACCATAACCATGCGGCATGGTTATGGTGGGTAGCTTAACCTCTGGGAGCCCAAAGCTAACATGTCCAACTGTGGACATGATAGCAGGGTTTGAACTTAAATTCCCAGGGGCCGCTTAAAGGAGCAACACGCAGTGCTCTGCTCAATACTGTCATACACGTGCACATGTTGACGATGAACTCTTCTGTGACTTCCATCAACACGAGCTCAGTGTACAATGGTTGGTTGCTCCCATGATGTGTGAATTCTCACACGTGGAGCATAGAGGCTACAGTAGGATTGGCCATCCCGGTTTAGCAGGCGCTGTCACAGCGCCTGCTAAACCGGGATGGCCAATCCTGCGCACGGTGCGGGTCATGACCCAACCTATTGCAACGGGATGTTGCAAATCAAATGGGGAGGAATGTCACACCTAACATGCAAGGCATGATTACTCTCAGGCTGCTATGTTGACAGCATGAACGTGTGGGAGTTCAACTGCTTGGGTAGGTGCAGTACCCAAATGGTCCGCTCATACAGTAAATCCTTGAGCTCATGAGCCTTATGCATGGTAACTTGTACAATGCATTGATAAGCAGCTTGCACAGAGCTGGTCAATGTGCATATGCATGCATAAGCATGCATGCCATCAGTTAGTCAGGGTTGGCTTTCAAAGGTCCTGTGTGGCCCGTTTTGCCAAGAGACTCTTATTTGTCAGCACAGGATGGGCAAAAAGGCTTTTCAGCTCACATGTGGCCAAGTTGGAAGGCAACAAGGAGCAGTATTAACGTCTAGACTAGCATGGTGTTGGGGGTTTAGTTGGACTCAACCTTGTGCTTACTTGTTGTGTGTATGGGGTGCTTGGCTAGCCTATTCAAGGGGCCTTCCTTATACTCCCGTGTGGGGCGTTTCCGAGCGGTTTAACTAGAGTTATTGTGCTGTAATTCGGGGTTAACGCCTCGTACTAAAGAAGAGGCGCCTACCTAGGGATATAGGGGTGGTTTTACCTGGTAGTTGGCGTTTGCATTACAAGAGAGGCGCCTAGCTACAGTTTTGGGTTGTATTTTGTAGTTGGTGCCTGTGTTAAAGAAGAGGCGCCTCCCACTTCCTGCTACCAATGGTGGTGTTGTTGGTGGTTTTCTTCGATTGCCCGTTCAACCCCTGCCTAGCTGGTTCTGCCCTTGTGCATTGCTTAGTGTGCATCAATGTGCACGCCGTAGCTTTACACACCTGTGTGTGTGTGTGTGTGTGTGTGTGTGTGTGTGTGTGTGTGTGTGTGTGTGTGTGTGTGTGTGTGTGTGTGTGTGTGTGTGTGTGTGTGTGTGTGTGTGTGTGTGTGTGTGTGTGTGTGTGTGTGTGTGTGTGTGTGTGTGTGTGTGTGTGTGTGTGTGTGTGTGTGTGTGTGTGTGTGTGTGTGTGTGTGTGTGTGTGTGTGTGTGTGTGTGTGTGTGTGTGTGTGTGTGTGTGTGTGTGTGTGTGTGTGTGTGTGTGTGTGTGTGTGTGTGTGTGTGTGTGTGTGTGTGTGTGCGTGCATGGCCTGTGTGCATATAGCCTTGCACTCTGTGCATGTGTGGCTGAATCCTCCAGGGCATACTGAATGCTCACGCGAGAGTGTGCATGCCACTTGCAGGCTGTGCTAGTACTGCCTAGTGTTCTGGGTGAAACCGGTTATGGTGCTGGCATAAGCGACGGCGCTGCGGTGTGCATTAATGCATAGACTGGCACTGAGTGGTTGACATCACACTGAGGTGGTGGTTGTAACAGTAGAATCAACGCTTGCTTGTATAGTGGGCCTTCTGTTTTTGTGTGCACTCTGAATGATAGTGTACTTATTGCTGTTTCTTGCTAAGCAGACATGAAAGGCAATGCTGGGTTGACTTTTAGGGCAAGCATATGACCTTGCCAAGTTGTGTGGTGACATGGAGGTGATGAAGCAACGCCATGCAGAGAAGCTGTTCAAGATGGCAGCTGTGCTTGCCAACAAATCCAAATGTTGCCCCGCCTTTAGTTTTTCATAGGCAACTCAAATGGGAAGGGTAAGGACATTGGCACGCTGTTGCATTACTGATTGTCCGACGGTAAACGTGCATTGAAAGCCAGTGGCATGCTGCCAACTGACAAGGCAAGAGCGGTGGCCCTAATGGCATCGGTTTCGAGAGGGAATGCTGCACGCTTGTGAGAAGGGGCTGAACCTCGTCTCAATTCGAAGGGCATGGACACGGAGACATTGAATGTCTTCCAAGGTGCCCTTCTTCAAGCATTTCGAGGTATCAATCCTTCCCTCGAGGCACGTAACAAGTTGGCAACATGATGCATGCGCTCCAACCAGATGGTTGAAGAGTTTCATTTGTACTTCATGGCGTTGGTTGCTAAGATTTGCACGGACAAGGCTGATAAAATGGATAAGTTCAAGCGTTAGCTGCCCGCACATGTGCAAGAGCAATTGATCTTTAAGCCGATGTACATGGGCTTGCATCATATACAGATCAGGACTTTGACTCCATGGTCAAGACGGCTATTAAGTATGACAATCAGCAACGCATAATTGCTCAGACCAACAAGCTGTCTGTGAGTAAACGCCCTACCACTTGTGCCAAAGCTGGGAAGCGCTCCTTTACGCATGTGGCCAAAGGCACGTACAAGGGTAAAGGCAAGAAGCCTTATGAGGTCAATGGCAACGGCAAAAGGCCTCGCACTGCTGCTAAGGTCGTGAATATCCCCATTGATGTCAAGAGGTTCAAGCTAGGGAAGTGCCTCATGTGTGCACAGAACGAGCACCGAATGGTGGCGTGTCCAGACTCAGCAAAGACAAGCGACACCGCATAAGGGTGCAGGGTAGAGAGCTGTGAAGACTTGGCCGTGACACCTACAGCTAGTGCTGCTACTTCCGGTATTGTGCTTGCTTCTGTACATAAGTTTGATAACAAGACACTTGTCATGTTTGGTCATGGAAGTATGTTGCTTACCTGCCATACTGCAGTGCATAATGATAATATGGGTGTGCCTGTTGACAGTGATTTCTTGTTACATGATTGTTTTGGAAAACAATCAGCTGGTAAGCTGTCTCAAGCACTATATAAGGTGCAAGAGTGAAAGTGAGTACTTGGATGACATTTTTGTGATCGGTAAGGACGAGGCTTTGCATGTCTCACATGTGCGCGAGGTGTTGCAAACATCACGAGAGCTCAAATTCTACATGGTTATGGAAAAGTGTGAGTTTGGGAAGGCCGAGTTGAATCCTGGGTCACATGCTCAGCAAGGATGGCATTCGTGTCGATCTTTTAAAGGTAAGTGCAATCAAGAACTGGCCAGAGCCTGTGAATGTACATGAGTTACGTACTTTGGCTGTGCAACTACTTTCATAAGTTCATTTTAGGGTACTCTGGTAGAGTGGCCCCTCTCACCGATCTGACCAAGGAAAGAATGAGGTGGGAGTGGACACAAAGGTAGCATGAGGCCTTAAAGTCAGTACAAAGAGGTTTGATGCAAGCTTGTACTTAAGTTGCCCAGCTTCAGCCAGCCCCTTGGGAAGTTGTGTGTATTGCATCTGTAACTGGCACAGGTGCCGTGTTGATACAGGACGGTCACCCTCTTGCATACTTGAGCCTGAAGTTTTCTCCAGATGAGAAGAACTATACTAAGGAGAGGGGGTGCTACCTTCTCTCTTTTATCCCCTACCCCAACACCGCCATTAGCCACGCCGACCACACCGCCAGGGGCAGCTGCCGGAGTAGAAGCTCCCTTGGCTATGGCGGCCGCTGCGTTAGCAATGCCGCTATACATCTGATATCGACATGAGGCTCATGTCTCATATGGATATCAATTATAGAGAAGTAACACTATATTAGGGCCTTAACATCAAGTCAACAGCCTCAATACGGCCTTTATTGCCTGTATATACCCGTTGGGACCCTGATTTAAGCCTAAATAAGGGCGGGGACCCTCTATAGGTAGCACTCCGTTACATATACGACCACAAAGCAAGAGCTCTTAAAAGTAGTGCATGCGCGCAGGAAGTGGCGCTGTTACTTAAAGGGGGTGGAAGGCGGCTTCACGGTGATAACCAACTATAACCCACTCACTTTCTTATAAACCCAACCAACTTTGTCACGAAGACAAGCAGGGTGGGCAGAGTGTTTGTCTCGCTTTAACTTTACCTGGGTTTATAGGCTTGGAAGAGTGAACATGGTTGATCCCTTCAGCCGCTCGCCACTGTTGCTGGCAGCAATAATGCGGGCGCGTGGGGTGTCTGCTGTAAACCCCAAATAAGAGAGCAAACCCAACAATTGGAGCAACGACTAGGTCTCAAGTATGGAGACAGTTTCAGTTACAGCTACCTGACACATTTGTACGTGACTTGTCGCAGACTGATGCTCAACTCAGCGGGGAGGTGTTGGTCAGCCAAGAAGGCGTTATTACTGAGAGGCCAAACACTAATGAGGAGGACCTTATTAACCAATGGACGGGCACAAGTGTGGAAGTTGATGCACTTGATATGCTAGAGCGATGGTCTCAAGCATACTCAACAGATCCCTGGTTCCTCAGCTTGCTCAGATAAGCAGATGCGGACTCAGTGTGCCGCAATGGTTGTTGGTACTACAAAGGGAGACTGATTGTGCCTGACATGCTGAACCTATAAAACTGCATGTATGAAGCACACAATGCTGCGTACAGCGAGCACATGGGCATGGAGAAGACCATCAACTCGCTGGAGTGCTTGTACTGGTGGCCCATCGTGGCAGCTGATGCAGCAAGGTATTTGCATACCTGTGACATGTGTCAGCGCAACAAGGCGTCGCGCAAAAAGCTGTGTAGGTCTGTTGAAGCCACTTTTGATACCGAAGTATCAGTGGCAAAGTGTCAGTATGGATTCGATTAATAACTTGCCGGCCTGGGTAACAAGGAAAAGACACAGCGTTGTTATTGTTTTTATTGACCGCTTGACCAAGACGATGAGGTTAGAACCTAGCCGCACCGATATTGATGCACGTGAGTTTGCATCATGTTCTGTCAATGCAGTGTTCAAGTCTCACGGGGTGTCACAAGAGTTGGTGTCAGATAAAGACTCAAAGTTTGTTAGCAAGTTTTGGCAAGCTGTGTGTGACTACATGGGCACCAAAAAGAGCCTAAATACAGCATACCATCCTCAATCTGATGGACAGTCATAAAGAGAGGGTGAACCATGTATTGGAAGACGTGCTGCGCAACTACACTTTGCTAAGGTATGACACCTGGGATGAGTATTTGCCTTTAGCAGAGCTTGCATTCAACAATGCCTAACATGAGTCCACACAGAGCACGCTGTTCTTCCTAAACTATGGGCGGCAGCTGTTAACCCCCATGGCTTTTGTCGTGCCTGCCATGGTCGAGGGCAACCTTGTCTCGGACAGGCTGCGGAGGAGTGCTAGTGCTGCACGCATGCTAGTGCCGTGCACTGCATTGGAGTCATGCAAGCAAAAGACAACCCCCCAATCGTGGGCATAAGCTTGAAGATGAGCCTACGCGGTGTTTAGTGCGGTGGACGAGCCGATGCCGCTCGCCACCTTTGTGTACAGACTGTGTCGTAGTGCACACAGTCAACAAGCCACTACGATAGGTAGTGCTGTAGACACAGTTCTTTGCATGAGCGGATAGAATGATACACTGTTAAGTGAGGTGAATGAGTGTGCAACACGTGGATACAACACCCTGACTACTGAAACAACACACCATCGACAAGCTCACAGCAATGACAGGCACAGCGCACAAGAGCATGCACCGTGTCTCACGCAGTAAGGGAATTCTTGGCAACTGGGGCAGCGTGCTTCCAGTTCAAGTCGCTTCACAAGCTCTTTAGAAACAGAGTCTTTACTTCTTAGTACTCCTAGTACTCACAGTACTCACTTACAGTGTCACCAGCCAGTCTGGTGACGTGACTTCCTACTTATACATGTCAAATCATGACTGTGCAGTGCCACGCGGGCACTAGGCCAACGGTCACATCGAGGCCTCATGCTATTTCGGAAATCTCCTAAGACTCGATATAGCACATGCGTGATTAACAGACTTGCAACTGATCAGCTATGCGCGGTCCCTACAGACAGGTCTATAAAGTAGCCCTAGCTACATGCTACATGAGTGGTAAAGTAGCTAGCAGTAGGCTGGGGCTCGCGCGGTCTTCATGCTGGTAGTCCGGGCGTGGGGCTGGGTGTAGGCATGCTTGAGAAGAACTGGCATGCGAGGGTAGATGGCATGACAGCTGTCGTGCCTGCCATGGTCGAGGGCAACCTTGTCTTGGACAGGTTGCGGAGGAGTGCTAGTGCTGCACGCATGCTGGTGCCGTGCACTGCATTGGAGTCATGCAAGCAAAAGACAACCCCCCAATCGTGGGCATAGGTTTGAAGATGAGCCTACGCGGTGTTTGGTGCGGTGGACGAGCCGATGCCGCTCGCCACCTTTGTGTACAAACTGTGTCGTAGTGCACACAGTCAACAAGCCACCCCCCCTGAGATTCTGGGGTAGCCCTCTGCTCCAGAACTCAGTTCCTACCGACTGTGTGGGGGACCGTTGATGCGGCAGTCATCGCACCAGTACTCCCACAAGGGTACTGCGTCCAGTGGAGGGTCAAGGCAGTAGCAGTGCATGCCTTGATTACAGCCGTCGCATAACATCATCAATGGGTCGTCGTCAGCGCTGCCACACTTCTCGCATCGGGTGCTGCGCAGCGGACGCGGATGCTGGATCTTGGTGAAGCCAGCAATGTAGGGGAGATGACAGGTTGTCCCAACAGGTCCAGTACCCCTGTGGGGTGCACCTTCAATACCTTGTAGACAGCACGCCCGACGGAGGTATCGAGGGTGTCGCGTGTAGACGCCATACGGTAGACGAAGTCTCCTGACTCGAAGCGGCGCTCCCGCTCCTTGTAGAAACCACTGCGCACACGCTCGTAACGCAGCGTGTCGCGGTGCTGCGCGATGCGCAGGTTGTTGAAGGCCATGGGGACTGTGTGTTCGAACAGCGCACTGCGCACTGTCAGACCGAACAGTAGATAGTATGGGCTGTACTCTCGCAGGGCTGCCTGCTTGGACAGCCGGTAGCCCATTGCTACCCATGAGAGGTGATCATCCCAGGTATTCTTCTCGTAGGCAAGGACGTACTTGCGCAGTGCCTTCTTGATGGTCTGCACGGTACGCTCGGCGAGGCCGTCGGCCTGTGGGTGGTCGCGTGAGGTGCGACGGTGGTCGATGAAGCATCTGTCGATAAGCTTGTCGAAGGCTCCTCTGAACTCCGTACCCTGGTCGGTGATGACTTCAGCGCAGCTGCCGAAGCGTCCGAGTACATGGGAGAGGAAAGCCTGGGCTACTCCCTCACTGCTCTTGTCGGGCAGGGGCACCAGCTCCACCCACTTGGAGAAGTGCTCGATCATGACGAGGATGTAGCGGTTGCCTCGCGCTGAGGGCGCTAGGTCTCCGAGGATGTCCAGTCCCCAGCGGTAGAACAACCCGGAAATGGGAAGGGGATGCAAGGTGGCATTGCGCGTGTTGAGGCTGGCGCGAACCATGTCACACTGCTGACAGTTGCTGACGAACTCCCGCACCTGTCTGTGCACCCCATACCACCAGTACTGGGTCCTGACCAGGCTGACCGTGCGCTTGACGCCGAAGTGCCCGAGCTCGGTGTGAAGGGAGGAGATGATGCCTTCACGTGCAGCTGGTGTGGGGACCTCCTGATCTTTTGTATCCGTCGATACAGCCTGTCGTTGGCCCAGCGGTAACGCTGAGTGCGTTGCCGAACGCGGTCCTTCTCGCGTGCGCTCATGCCTGCTGGAAGTTGTCCAGTCTGAAGCAGTGCGAGGGATGGCTCGTCCAGCTAGATGTCTTGTCGTGTGTCGGTGGGTGCCAACTCCTCATCATCTACCTTAGGGTCGGCCGCGATTGCTTCTTCTGATAAAGGATCGGTGGTGGTGATGGCGGGCTCGAGAGCGGGCATGTCCCCGTCTGCTGCTGCCTCAGCGGTCTGAGTCCTGCGTCCCGAGCGTAGCGTAGCGACAGTGAACATGGTGGCCACACCTGAAGGTGCAGCTGTAGGACCCAACTCATGTCGGGCGCCTGTGGCGTCGTTGGTGCTGAGGTGGGGGTTACGGCTGAGGCCATCCGCATCCTGGTTGGCAAGGCCTGCGCGGTGTTCCACCTCGAAGTCGTACTCCTGGAGCAGCAGCGCTTATCGTGCTAACTTTCCTGTCAAGTGCTGGTTGTTCATTAGCCACTTGAGGGGTTGATGGTCGGACCAGTTGGAACTGCCGTCCAAACAGGAAGGGTCGGAAGAAGGAGATGGCCCACACTGCGGCGAGACACTCCCCTTCGTAGCTGCTGTAGTTGGCCTCAGCACTGTTGTTGCTGCGGCTGGCGTACGACACTATGCGCTCCTTCTTGTTGTTGTCATGCTGTACGAGCACGGCCCCCATGCCGAGCTTGCTCCAGTCTGTGTGCAGGATGAACGACCTGGTGTAGTCAGGGCGTTGCAAAATGGGAGCTGTGGTGAGGCGGAGCTTCAGCTCCAAAAAGGCCTCATGTTGTGCCTCCTTCCACAAGAACTCGGTGTCCTTCTTCAGTAGTTCGTTGAGAGGCCTTGCGATCTTGGCAAAGTTTTTGACAAATTGGCGGTAATAGTTGGCAAGGCCGAGAAAGGCCCGCAGCCGCGTGAGGTCTGTGGGGGCAGGGATAGCCACCAGGGCCTCCACTTTGGCCTGCTGTACGTATACACCATGGGGCACAATCATGTGTCCTAGGTAAGGTACCTTGCGGGTGAAGAAGGTGCACTGGTCAGGGTGCACCGTCATCCCGACTTCCTTCAGCCTCTGTAGCACCTCTTCGATGTGCTGGAGATGCTCCTCATTGCTGTGACTGAAGATGAGGATGTCGTTGATGTAGCAGCGCGCGAGGTCCAACCCCTTAAGGGTTTTGTCCATGACGCGCTGGAACTTGGCCGGAGCGTTCTTCAGTCCGAAGGGCATGACCTTCCACTGGTACAGCTGCCGGTTTCCCCAGAAGGAAGTCTTGTGCTTGTCCTCCTCCTTGATGGCGATCTGGTTGTACCCTTGGCGCATATTCAGGATACTAAAGACCGTGCAGTCTCCTACATCGTCAAAGATGCCTTCCGCGGTAGGCATTTGATACCTGTCCTGCTTGGTCTTATTGTTGACGGGGCGATAGTCGCCACACATGCGCCGGTCTGTCCAGTTGCCTGCTGAATCTTTCTTCAAGGGCATGACGGTCGCCGCCGCAAAGTCCGATGTGGACTCCTCGATCAGGCCTGCATCTAGCAGCGCTTTGCACCTCTGTTCCACCAAGTCTTCTTCTAGCTTGGAGAGGCGGTACTGTCTTCTGAACACCGGTTCGGTGTCCACTAGTTCAATGTCCATCTGGTATGCTGAGCATATGCCCAGCTCCTTCACACTGAAGTTGAATTGGCTCCTCCACTTGTTGAGGAGAGCCTCGAGTTGCTCTCGAGTCTGGCCTGTGGCCAGCGGTCGAATGGCGTGGGACCACGAGGTAGCGTTGACGACCACTGGAATGTCTTCCACAGTGACTGCTGCCTGCTCCTCCATGTGGGCGGTCTCGAGGGCGGTGTGTGCTGCTTTGGTCTCTGAAAAGCGATCAATCCACCCCCCAGCCAGGTGTTCGAGCTCTTGGAAGGACACATGGCGGTCCTGGAGAGCAAAGCACATTTCCAAGTACCACACCATGCTGTTCTGATCCATGGCGCGCCCTAACAACTGACACTGTTGACTGGTTGTCAGCGTGGAGCCTGTGATGCTGCCTGGAAAGAATCCCATAGCACGCTCGCGCTCGCGGGCATTGGGTTCTTCCAGCTGTCCAGTGTTGGAGTCCAACACCATGCCGTCGCCTCCATTGCGGAACGCGTAGGAGCCTGGATAGGATACAAGCGTGGGTAGTGCGCGGCGCGGCTGACCAGGCTGGTTGCACTGGTAGAAGTGGTGGCGGTCACGGCGTGTGACCGGTTGCGCTGTGCGTCCAGGGTCCAGGATGTCATCGTCGACGAGATTTCGTGGCCGATTGCTGTATAGGTATTCTGCCAGAAACAGGTCCTCCACAATGGCCAGGTTGGTCCACTTGGCGCGGACGCGGTGTGCGCGAGATCCATGACGCGCGGCGTTGATTTTGAGAGGATGCCCCAGCAAGGAGCATACTTGTCGATAGGCCTTGGCGACGTGATGCCGCTTGTCATCCTCGGAGTGCACATTCTCGATGATGTACCCCAAGGGCCTAGCGATCTGACTGGTCTGTAGGAGTTTGATGACTCTCATTAGCTCCCAGAACAGCTGTGAGCGAGGATCAGAGAGCCCTTGGCCTCTGCCTGCCCTGGAGTGCCCTTGACACTCCCATCCTGCTATCAGCAGGTCAATGTTGCCGACTGCCTGCAGGTGATCCTTGGTAATCCAGCGGATGTCCTGCGGTAGAGCCTTCTGGCTCCCTTGCAGTGCCGACAGTGGTAGCTGCTGCGGGTAGCGCTGGTGCAGCTGTCGTAAATGATGGCTCAGAGCCTCCTGTGCATGAGGGTCAGGGTCACAGTAGAGGTACTTGGTGACTGTTGTTCCTGTGTTGAGGACAGCCGCAAGCCCACTGCCTATGCCTCCGAACAGCTCCAGCACGGTGATGCCTTGTTGTCGGCGGAACATGTGGAACTCCACAACTCCCGTAGCTATGTGGTACTGCTCCTGCACTGTAGCCTGGTCTTTGTAGACAGGGAAGTGTGCAGTGAGCTGAGGCCTGGTCAGCAGCATGTGTGCTGCTACTTGTGCGCTCCAGCGACGCTCGGATGGCTCCTGAAAGGCCACTTCTTTGGTGACAGTCTCCTGAGACTCATCGTACGGTGTAAGAGAGTCCTCTTTAGCGTTTAGGCTCGGGCTCGAGCTCGTTGCAGTTGTCCTCGGCTGCGTTCGGGCACGAAGCACACATGAGCTTTTTGTAAGACTGTAGGTGGCTGCTGCAGCCGATCTTCGTTGCGAGCGGTCCTTGGCCACCAGTTCGAGAGGTAGGAATCCCTGCTCCTCTCCATCGTCCTCATCCCAATGCGGTCGAAACCATGCCTGCTCAGTCCAGCAGTCCATCCCCATGCCGACAGGGAAGTTGCAGTCCTGTCCCAGCAGTAGGTCAAAGGACTCGGCATCGGTGACGACACACCGTTGTACAATCTCGGTGCTGTGGGAAGGGTTTAGTCCTGTGAGGCGAATGCTCACAGCCTGCTTGGTAAGGCCAAGCACCTTGTCGCGGTTGCCGGTTGCGGTGTCTAGCTGGTAGGGACAGGGAAGCAGCTCAGCGCTGGTGATGCCGAGATCTCGTGCGAGATAGCGCCCAATGATGACAGGCTGTGCACCAGTGTCCAGCATCACGCGTTTGGGTGCCCGCCCATTGATGGTCACGTGCTTGCCTTGGTTGGCGATCATGGCTGCATTGGCGTTGATGCGCAGCCTCTTGCAGCGACGGAACCTCTTGCGTGGAGAGACTGTTGCTTTACTCTCATCTGCGGGGCCTGACCGTAGGGCAGCCAGGGCTCCTCTGCCTGATGGATCTTGTGGGCCTTCTTGTTCTCGGCTTTGTCCAAACCGTCCTTGTCGCGGTTGCTGGTACACGCGTGGTGGCCTAGGCACTGGAGGTGCTGCTGCAACCTGTCCAAGTGGAGGTGCAGGAGGGTTGACCCTCTGTGCAGCTGTTGTCATGCCAAGAGGAGTGGCCAGTGGCTGTGGCGGGAACCCTGGAGGACCTGGTGTTTGCGGGACTGCCTCTCGTGCAGCCTGCTCCTCTGCATAGGTCCATCGCACAGTATGGGCTGCCTCTCTGACTAGTGTACCTTCCCATGTAGCCGCCGCATTGTTGTCCACATCTATATAGCGATGGTTCTGAGGCATGGGCTGCAGGTACACTGCGCGTAGGAGCCGAGCTGTCATGTCGTGGGTGATGGTGGGCACCCTGAGGATCCCTGCCATGCAAGCGTCCCATCTGCCGTTGACCACTCCCACTTCCAGCACTGTTATTGCTCGTGTGCGTACAGTGAGGCGGGTCTCTGGCTGCTGGACATGCTGCTCGTAAGCAGCGATGCGCCTGCGCTGACGTCCTGCCTCCACTCCTGGCAAACTCAGTATAGCCTCCAGAGCTCCCTCCAGAGTGTCAGTGGCGGCGGAAGCCACTTCATCATAGGCTTGTCGTATGGAGCGAAAGAACGCGTCCACCCACGCTATTCTGGTGCCGAATGCGAACAACGGGACTGCGGGATGGTTGGTGACCAGCCACGTCACTAACCGTGCGCGTGCCGCGTTGCCATTGTCTCGCATCCCAAGCATCTGCCGAAGTCCGATGCCTTCTTGCCGATGCAGCATGGTTGCTTGTCGCAACAGAGCAGTGCGTAGTTGTTGCTCTCCAACCAGTCCTGCTCCATCTCTTTGTGTACACCCTTGTGGTGTAAGGTAGCCCCTCCCTGGCTCCCTTTCGTCCTCAGGTAGATCCTCCACCAGCGCAGGCAGCAACGGGGCGATCACCCCCCTGGTTTGTTGAGCCAACGCCCTCGCTTGGTCAGAGTTGGTCTCGACGAAGAGCGGAGTGGTGCTGGAGGATGGACCAGCAGTTGGTGACTGAGGTATTGGTGCACGTGTAGCTTCAAGAGCTTGTTCACGTGCAGCAATGGCGGCAGCTTGATCCTGTCGCCAATGATATGCTTGTTCCAGTGCGTGGTAGCGCTGATGAAGACGAGCGGTTGTAGGAGGTCCGAGTGCTTCATCAGTGCCCAAAGGCAGGTCGGCTGCGTCGGCGATGCGCTGCTGGACGGCGTCTCGGCGGTCCCGATACGTGTCCAACGGGCTGGGTTCAAAGGTGGTGGTTGGCATGCGTGCAGGCTGGCGCGGGGCGATCTGCATGTTGTTGTGCAACGCCCAAAAAAGCTGCAGAGCCAACTCCAACACTACAGGTGGGCTGTAGCTGATCAAAAACACCCTGTCACGCATCGGAGGTGCAGTGCCAGCAATGATCTCATCTTCTAATTGGTGTTAAGTGAGTGCTGGAAGGGTGTAAACCTCTGGTAGCGGGAAGACGCGATCATCGCGGGCGACACGCGTGGTGCGCTCCCCCCCCCCGACTGAAGGCGATGGTAGTGGGGTCTGCTCCGCGCAGGATGGTTTCCCATGCTCGCTCAGCTTGCTGACCAGTTGGGACAGCCTGAGTGACGTCGAGAGCGGGCAGAGTGGCTACGCGCGTCGCTGCAGAGACAGCGGGCTCGACGATGGCCATTGTGGCAGTTGCGACGGTATCGGTCGGTGGTGCGAGAGTTGTCTCAACGTTTATGGACAGAGGCACTGCTGCAGTGGGAAGTGCACCGCCCACTGGTGCAGATTCGGTAGAGATGGCGGCTGCCGCTAGTGTGCTCACCAGCGTCGGCGTCACGGTGCCCACCGGTGTACCAGGTTGTGGTGCAACTGGAGTGGGTACTGCTGACGTTGGTGGAGTCGACGTTGTAGCCGGTGTGGCTGTTGCTGCGGAGGCAGCACCACTGGTGGCTTCGGAGGAGGTGCCTGCTGATGTTGTTGCAGCTTCCCCTCGTGCTCGTCGTGATGGTTGCACGCGGGACGGAGTGTTCCCGTCTCTTTCGCGTTTTGCAGCCATCAGCGCCCATCGGGCAGTGTAGCAGGCGCGGTAGTCCTGCTCCTTGTCTTCCTCCAAGCGTGCCATACGCGCCATGAGGGCTGCCATATGGTCATCAGCTGGTGCGTTGGCTGAAGCCTTGGCGGCAACAGCAGCAGCGCGCGGACGTGTCTCTGGTCCCTTCGCTGAGGAGGTCTGTTCTTCCCCATGTAGCCTTGCTCTTCCTTGCGAACACTGGCATTGTTGTTGTTGTTACTGCCACCAGCGTTGTTGCTGTTGTGGGCTCCAGTGTTGTTGCTATTGTAGCCACTGAAGTGGTTGCCAGTGTGGCCCCCAGTGTTGTTGCTGTTGTAGCCACTGAAGTTGTTGCCAGTGTGGGCTCCAGTGTTGTTGCTGTTGTAGCCACCGAGGTAGTTGTGGTTGTAGGTGTTGGCGGGCCTCAACTCTGAGAACTTGAGCCAGCAGACTGACTCCAAATGACCAATCTTGTGACATTGGTCGCAAACCAAAGTTGAGTGTTCTTCGGTGCACTCCTTTTGGTAGTGCCCATGCCGTCCACAGCGATGACACAGCACAGGGGCAGCAAGTGCAGCATGAGCTGACCGTTTCCCTTTGTCGCGTGCTGGTGGAGCGTCCCGGCCACGGTCGCGGCCAGGAGGCTCAGTTGTCGTGCTGACTACAGGCCGTACGGCGCTGCGGTTGGTGTCTAGCACTGCCTTCTCAAACACCAAGCGCTTGTGGATGGCTTGTGCAGTCTCGAAGGCTTCTTTGAGGGTGTAGCCAAGGGGCCTGCTGTAGTTCAGAGTCAGGCGTGTCGACTCGCTCAGAGCAGCATCCAACTCATCGACGTATATCACTGCAGCAGCCTCCTCACTGACAATCTTGTAGTCAGTGTCCTTCAGCAGACCTTCCAGTCTGGAGTACAAGCGGAGGGGATCCTCATTGGGCTTGCGTCGGAAGCGTCTCAGCTCCTCAACCTTGCTGGTGGTCTGAGGAGGGAAGGTACGGCGCAGGGCAGCGTACAGGTCCTTGAGTGGAGAATTAAAGATGGCAGCACCTACGGTGATGGCTGGTGCGCGCAGTGCTACTGACCCGAGGGTGAAAGCGCTGCCTCCTGCACGAGAGCCATGTGTTGCTGGAGGTAGAGGAGTACCCCACTCTGCGGCTGCCGCTTGCTGTACAGCTCTTTGTTCCTCAATAATGATGGCAGAACGGTCAAGGATGCGGACTCGACGTGTGGCCTCCTTGGACTCAACTTCTGCAGGGGTCAAGTTGACAAGTACCAACTCTGGTTCCTCCTCCTCTGCCTGCTTGAGAGCTGCAGCTATGGTCAAGCCTGTTACTGCAACTGAAGTGGCAGGTGGAACGACACCTGCTGGACGGTGTGTTGAAGGTATTACATGGGTGATGCTTGTATCCGGTCAGCTTGCCCTTCATACAGGAGTCGAGGGTCGAAGGTACCAGGAAGAAGCGCATGGGCTCCAGACTTAGCAAGACGGTCGAGTCATGACGGACTCAGGACCAGGCTGCTTGGTAGAGCCTTGGGAGAAATCGCGTAGCTTTGTAAATACGTAAGCTTAGCAGGCGTGGCTTAGCTTGTTGGAAAGCTCTGGTTGTGAGCTAGACAGCGTAGCTTACAGAACAGCAATCGGCTGAGTATAGCGCACGCGGTGCTTGCCAATGTAGACGTGTGTAGAGACTGGCGGGGTATAAAGCCCTGACTTGTTGCAATGAAGAAAAGAGGTCACGATGTAGCATGTGTGCGGATGCTATGGCGGCAGTAGCAGTCATGCTCTTGTGTTGATGTTGTTGGCGTGTCACTTGCACGTGTGTATGTCAACACGGTGCAGGGATGCAGATGCTATGGTGCTGGCAAGCTCGCCATAGCCGTCTACTCGATGCAGTTCAGCAACGGACTTCCAGACATCGTGTGCTTCATGATCAAGATACTGAGCAGCAATGTGGAAAGAGATCTCATCTGACCAGTCTTTGTTCTTCAGTGCTTGCTGCCGCATCTTGGAGTGGAACTTGATGATGAACTCATCCAGCGAGGTGGTGCCGGTACGTCCGGAGAAGCGCAGGGATGTGGTTGAACTGGAAGATTCCATCTCGTTGTCGTCGCTGTCCGATGATAGTGGAGAAGCTAGATGACGAGGAGTAGAGTGGAGCGGGGTGAAGCTGGAGATGGAGCGCGAGCCTCTGCTGCTGCGGTCGATGCTTCCGTCACTGGTCCGCTCGTAGGTGAGGTTGGTGGTTGGGCTCCAACTGCTGAGGTCACCCTCGTCTATTGGGGAGAACGGGGTGGGCCTGCTCATACAGCTGGTCCAGAGGTGAAAGGGTAGAGTGCTTGTGCTCTACCGTCTATCCTGATGCTGTTACCACCCAACACACTAGTGCTTGTGCGCACTATGTGATGACATTGATAATGAATGCCCAGCGATGTATCCCTGGGTGCAGACTGCACTATCTGATGCAGATTGCAACACACTCACTTGTGCAAAGAGGGTGACACTGTAAGTCAACAAGCCACTACGATAGGTAGTGCTGTG
>RHPI01003116.1:61420-71892 GCA_009103225.1 Chlorokybus atmophyticus
GGGGGCTTTGTTTGGCACCCACCGTTACCGGGCAAATTGGTCCCCTAACACAACACCCCCCATTGATTTTGGGGGGTGGGGTGGGGGGGTCTTAATAAAGGGGGGTTGTATTCGACAAAATACAGTAAGTTCAAGCTAGCTTGTGTGTTGGTTGATTGAATGCAAATTGGCTCATGGAAAGCAAGCCGCTTGAAGCCAACTTTAGCACCATGTAAGAAAGGTTGGCCAAAGGCCTATCCGACAGTTAGTCATTAAGTGGAGGTCAATTTTACAGGTTGTGTGTATGTGTGGGCACATGCACGCGTGTGTGTGCGCGTGTGCGTAACAGATGGTTGTACAACGATTTGTATGGCAATGTTGCACCTCTGTTATACCGTACGAGCTGCCTTACGATGTACTTTGAGTGAGGATGAAAGCTAACAAGTAAATCAATTACCTGCAAGTGTAGTCATGGTCATTTTTATGTGCTACACGCGTCATATTGCAAATGTTTTGCAACGCGACGCTTTGTTCGTAAAAATGAAGTTCATATGCGTGAGTCTATCGTATTTACCATAATATAGCCCCATTTAAATCACAGCACCCCAACCTTTTTTGCCAAGGGCTGTGTGTGAGGGAGGGCTATTCGCTGGACCATGTAACTCACACAAGTTTGGCGGTATTTCGCGATGCAAATTTGCCGCACGCGCAATCTTACGGCATGCACTGCCTCTGCCATGGCTATGCAGGCGAGTGTTGATGGCAATATCTTCTTATAAGTCATGAAAAGGCCTAGAGTTGGCTCGTGTAAGCAGCATAACGCACAAAGCTGACCAAAGACATTTGATGAAAGGGAGGGGGGGGGAGGGGGTATACTTTGCATTAAAGGCGAGTAGAGCCCCTCACCCTTTCCTTGAGGGGCCATGTAATACGAATGTAGCTTTATCACTGAATATACGACACGATATGAGACAAGGGGTGCTGCAAGCAATAATGCCACTGTCTTGGTTGGCACGTGCAGATTAGCACACTTATGTACATCAAGAAGACTCTACGGCGAGTTCAAGCCACAAGGAGGGAACGTGGCTGCAATTTGCGTTCTTTATGCATATGCAACGTGTATAGCAGCATGCCATGCAAGGCCATGAACAACTTATATTTGGCAACTTTGCCTACCCTCAACATACCCTGAATGTTATGTTCAATTAAGCACTCGCAAGCAATGGGGCAAAGCATGTAAGCATGAATACCGTTAGATGCAGTGTTAATGACGCTGTTGTGTCACCCCATCACCAACGCTGCACATCACGCGTCACGCGATCATCACGACGCCACCACTGCGTTGACAACTCACATCAGCCTAACATGCGGTACATCAGGCTGATGTAAGGTACGTGCCGGACGACGCTGAGCCTCACGGGGTTGGGAAACGGTCACCGCTGGCTCACCATTTCATGCATTGACAGTGACAGTTTGTCACTGTCAATGCATGAAATGCGGGACATGTACTGATACCATCTAAAACGGGCAGTTCAAAATCTGCGCGCCGAGCAAAATCGATTGCGGCGTGAGTCAGCGTGAGTCTAGCTCAGCGCGCATGCCGACAAGGCACTGCCCGTTGTTCACACAACCTCTTGCTAGGAAAGTAGTAACTTCGATCGGGCACATCATGAATATCTAACTACTAGCTTGGCATTATGCATTTTAACGATGGAGCACCTGAACGTATATTGCGCGGGGGTTTGACGAATTTGAAAGCATACCTTTGGGACGGCGCAAGGTCCGCCGCGCAGCATACGAAGAATTCACGGCACTACGCGACATGCACGCAAACAAAGGTGTACTGTGCGAAAGTATTGTGTAACAGAAGTTGAACTTTTGTTACAAAACAATTCACTTGGGTGAATTACCGTCCGTCGCATTTATGCATTGAGCGACGCGCCTTCAGGCGGTAATACATTATTACTAATACTTGACGGCGGTAATACCGGACCCTACAAGAGTGGATTGAAGATAGAGTATGATTACGACGCAATGTTTTCTCACCGAGGGCCTTAACAAGGTAGCTGTTAGGCCTATGGTCCTTTCTTGGGCGTGGGCCGGTCGCAGGCAGGCTGCGGGGCTATATAATAAACACAACACCCGCTGCGACAACTAGTGGTGAATGCTGTGTTCCGTTGCATTGTGAGAGAGCCAAGCGAACTGAAGCTGACTGAAGCTGACTGAAGGCGTGCTACCCCAGAGTTGGTTGCTTGAACCGGCCGGCTCAGCCTCCCGCTAGCAAAGGTGCGCTTACTTGTGTCGCCGCCGGCAATGCTTTGCCCCCTCCCCTACTTCTTCTCCCAACAGAAACTTGTGGATGCCTCCTGCTGAGATGACTGCGTTCTAAGTGTACTTATCGTGCCTTGCTGTCTGAGTGGGTCAGCTCAGCCATGATGCATGCATGGCGCCACTGTCTAACCATCAATTGCATGCTTATGTCGTGGGAGGCATGCGCGCGCACCTATACCTAACATGCACTCTCTCTATGGTGTGCAGGACAGGATGATGCCCAAGGCGCAGCGGCCGCTTGGCTCACTTCTCCTGTTGGCGTTGTTCATCGCCGTGGTGGTGGCTGCATTGGTCGCCCCGAAGACGGCGGAGGCGGCTACGCTTGCGGAGAACGACTGCGCGTACTGCCGTCTTGCGGCGGAGACGGCGGGCGCTACCAACGCCGTAGTACCCGCGAACCCCAGCAAGTTTGCGCTGGCGTACTTCAAACGCCTTTTTGTGAACGCCTCCTGCGCCAGGCTGCCCGTGCCTGGACCCACGGGCAGGCTAGCGAAAATCGTCTTCGCGTGCCAGGACTTTGTCACCCAGAACGGGGTGGCGATTGTCAATGCGGTCAGTGCGGGAGCGGACCCAGCCAATGTCTGCGAGACGCTCAACTTCTGCCCCAACTAGAGGGTTAGCTATAGCAGCCTGTTTGAGCAAACGGGCATGCAGTGTTGGCAGTGTTAGAAGTGTGTGACTGACACTGAAGTTGTGTATCTAGCTTCTCAGTGTTGGTCTTGCTGTATTCAGTGGTAGTACTTTTGGTGACATTGCCCATTGTAGTTTGCATGCAAGTAGTAGCCTATATCAGCAACACGTATTTGAAGCAAAGGCGGATTTTGTAAGCAATTTTGGGTACCTACAACATACTGTGGGTGAGGCTAAGTTGCACTGCGCTTGCTTGCAATTGTAAGAGTGAGTAGCCAACGAACATACACACATAATCATGAAGTTTGTGTCCTTTTGGCATCATTGTCAACAGTATGGCACTCGGGTGAGTCATGTGGCGGCACGCACAGCACGAAGCGCCCCGACAAAGCCAATAGCTTCAAAAACTCAGCCTGGAAACCAAACGAGTGCGCCGCCTCCACACCTTCCACCTGTATATGAGAGTTACAACATTATTCAATTTCATGCATCATGAATAGCACACCAGATATTGTTAAAAACCGTTAATAGGAGGAGCAACCAGAGTTGTCAGTGTCTTGTTGTATCACATGCTGTCATTGACAACTGTGCCACTTCATGGGTTGTTGTAATGTTGTTATTGCACAATCTGTGCTTATGCGACAACATTTTGCGCGCCAATACCCAGCCTGCACCTGATCATGGTAGTGGTACGGCACCTTCGGGTCATGCTCCACACCGTACCCATAAAGTCTCACCCTCTCACACAACTGGAACAGTACACATTGTCAACAACTGCGCCATTGCATGCATGTGACATGTGTGCGCTCATCGGCACTGACAGCGAGTGCGAAGAAGAGGCCCTCGACTCCTGTCGGCGCGCTGTTGCGGCCATTGATGGTCATGTAACCCTGCTTGTGTGCATGCGCATGTTTGAAGAAAGAGTGCGAATTATGACCTTGATTGACTGATACATGCATGCTGCTGACCGCTTCGATGACGGCGGCGTTGGCCTTCTTGTACTGCCCTCGTGCTGCACCCGCAAACTCTGGCGCCATGAAGAGCACCTGGTGGCATATGAGTACGACAACAGTGGGAGTGCATACACACATTACACACGGCCTGGAAGACCCTTGATTACCCCTTTTTGTTGTTGTACACATACGCAGGTGGGTGCGCACGCTTGTATGCACAAACAGACACGCACGCACGCACGCACCATCATAAGCACGCACGCGCACACAGGCGCACACAAACACCTTATCAGCGCCGAACTTCTTTGCAAGCTGTGGCCACGCACGAGCCGAGCTTATGCCAAACAATACAAGACTGCCATTTAGCGGCGAACCCTGCCCTGCATCGTGTGCAAGAAGATTGAGTCATATTCAGCCACACAGGATAGTGAGTGTGTACTACCAGAATATCAACGCACACGTACCGTGCGGGGGCCTGCGCAGCCACGTGCTCGTCCACGCATTGTTGAGTATTCTGAACGTCGTGCGCGACCCAACAAGCTTCTCAAACCTGCCGTGCACAGCGCGTGTGTGCACACGCTCATGTGTGCATGTGCGTGCGCGTGCATAATCAAGACTTGCATGCATGTAATGTCATTCTCATAGCCTCTCACCCTGTTGTTGGCCCATCGTTGAAGCGGATAACGGCGTCGTTGGTGTCGATGGCGCGCCCGAAGCGGCTCAGAGTGAGCACGCCGCTGTTGCCCACAACAGCGCACGTACCGAAACGCCTCTCCTCCAAATCCTAACATAGGCATAAGAAAGTGGCTTGTGTTGGGCTGACGCACGCACGCACGCACGCATGCACGCACGCACGCAAGCACGCATGCACGCACATAAACACGCACGCACGCACGAACGCGCATGCGCTTACGCTATGTGTTGTGACCCGACTCAATGCACATATGTAGGTGTGTGAGTTTGAAATGCGTACTGTGGTGGGTAGGAGTGCGGGTGATATCGGCGCCTTGCTGTACTTGTTGTCTGGCAATTTCTGGTTCACGACGAATCGAGAGACTCGGGCCAGTCGCCAGCTGTCGGTGCCAGGAAGATACAGCTTCGACAGCACACTCGCTGCATGCGAGCAGTCATTGTGTTTGTGAACACACGCATGCATACAGTGCATATGTGCATTGATGCGCATGTGCATGCATCTCTGTGTGTCTGCATGTCCACATGCGTACGCACAGACAAGCAGACGCGCATGCTTGCTTGCACGTGCGCGTGCGTGCGCATGCGTGCGTGTGTGTGTGTGTGCGCGTGCATGTCAGTGCCACACATATGCCACTGACACACTCGGTGCACATGGTGTACGTGTGCGCACTTGTGTTGCAAGAACGAGTGGCATCATTGATTGTGTGTCTTTGCGTCGCTCACCTCTGTCAAATGTGACGTTTCCAAACGACTCCTTTGGTCCCGCGTCGTGCCGATGACGCTGCTGAGTATTGCGCTGCTTTGTGTCCGTCGCCAACAGCAACGAATTCTCTACGCGCACGCGTTGTTGGCCAACCCCACCCGACAGTGCTGGTAACGAACAACATGCGAAGCAACCAGTTAAACCACTAGCGATCACCCCACACACGCACGCACCCACGCACGTGCACACACAGGTACACGCTTCTGCTAAAACCTTTATTGCTGTGCTGTTGAGAAGCTGTTGTTGTGGTCTCTTGTGTGTCTGAGCTGTGGTATGAGTGGCGGGCGGCCTCGTACTGGACGGTGCGAAGGGCGGCCACCAGCAGGAGCACAAGAGCCAACAGCTGCGCACATATACATGTATGTGCATACATATATGCACATACACGTGTAGTTGGTTGTATTGAACAAACACAACAATGACAAGCACAGGTATTGGTTATTATCAACATGTTGCTGATGTTGGTTGTTCTATGCACGTCATGACATCAATTCAAACAGGCTATAGAGGCTGAATATATGAACTACAAGTATGCGAATTGGGCACTTGTTATAAAGTAACACATGACACTTTTGCCGTATAGTGTCCATCTGTGTACTTGTGTACGTGTGCTACCTGTGTGCACGCGAGCAACCACTACTACTGCCGTATTTTGTCACTCTGTCACTCAGACTCAAATCTACTTACATGGAACTTGGAGAAGCCGCCTCGAGCCGCTGATCTTGAACCCCTCGGCGGCGATGGCGGCGGGGACTTCGACGCCATCGTCCCCAATGCCGCCGCCGCCGCCCACACTGTATGCCTCCAAACCACCAGCACCACCTACATCACCCCCCCTCGTTTGGTTTATTGTTTGTTTGTTGCTCGTTGCTACAATATCACGTGAGCAAAGCGGATATCTTGTACGACCCGATGTCACACGCGGTACCCGTCGATATCGAAGGTGTTTCAATTAGGGTTTGGAGGGGTTGGCTGACTGGTGTGCTGGGCTGAGTAACTGGGCGGCGGCGGCGGCGGTGGAGGAGAAGCAGCAGGAGGAGGACGAGGAGGCTGGGAGTTGTTCCTTCATTGTCTGCGGTGTTGGTGGGTCCGCCTGTGTCAATGTCGCCGGATCGGTAACGGACACGCCCTCGCAGGAACCTGCAGCATTATGCAAAGGTTGGTACGCAAAAAGCAGCAGAAGAAAACAATACACGCAGTCAGTCTGGTTCCGTTTACTTCGGTCAGATTTGACTATTGCGCTCATCATGAAACGCTTGCTACGTCAAGTGAAACTTTGTAATGCCATAATACTCCATGCTTGCAAACATGACTCGGTACCTCCAGTCAGCACAGCAGTCGTGCAAAAGGCATGTTCCTGAAACACACATACGGACACTGTCTGCATGTCCGTGTACATTTGTGTATATGTGCTTCAGTACAAATATGTGCGTATGTCTCAGACGCTCAGTGTTTACGTGTATCTCCGAATCTACACGTATGTCCTCATACACATACATGCACACATTGTGCTTGCATTACATGTGGTCATGAAGACAAATGTTGTAAAGCACTTGCACAGTTGTCGTACGTGTGTATACATGTCCAGACATGTGTCTTACAGCTTGTCAAATACGTGTCTCTATGCAACTTACACCTTTCTCTTTGCCTCTCTCTCTCCACAGCAGTCTCTTCCCGGGCAAGAAGCTATCCTCCTACCCCGGCACTCTCCGCGTCTCTCGCGTCCGTTCCCTCAACAACGACACCGCCAGCGACCCTCGCTCCCCCGTCGGTGCCGCCATCGCCGAGGCCGTTGCGTTCGTGCACACCAGAGTCGAGGAGGGGGAGGAAGAGAGAGGGGTGCATAGAGAAGGAGTGTGTAAAGAAGGGGCGGCGGGGGGTGGTGAGGTAAACGGTGTGTCGACTGCAACTACACCCTCGAGGTATGCTTTCACAACTTGGATTCAGTGTTTTGTGTGAACGCATAGCATGTGCACGACAAGTAAATACGCTGTGTATACACAAAGCGTACTTGTTGTGCTTACTTTGTGAGTGTACACAAAGTACATGTCGTGAACATCTGCTGTTCACGATCATGACTTCCCCCCCATGTGTAAATATGGTGTCACCACACGTAACTTGAGCATATGGTGACACGACATACACAACCTACATACAACAAGTATCTTTTGTAGCACAACGGCATACTTGTGCGCGTGTTGTGTGTAAATCACATTCACTCCATAAGTTTGTTGTGTTACATATACGATATGTGTGTCATACCGCTCGCATTTGTGTCTCTTGCTATCTGGATGCCGTCATGTCATACATGCAGTGCGTATTGCCACACAACCACACTAGCATGCATGTTTCCAGGAACATGCGACCAAACTGCGGTCGCTTGCTACAAGCGACATGAACAGCGTGTCTACAAGACGTACCAACTCGTGTGTTTCATAGCAGCGGTGGCATGGGCGATCGTTCGGCGAGAGGCAGCCGCGCGAACAGCAGCAACAGCGTGAAGGCTCAGCAGGAAGGCCACAAGAATGCGGCGCCGCGGGACGACAACTCGCCCACCACAGCCACAACGGGCTTTGTAGAGGAGAGCCGCAGCACCATACGCCTCAATAAGTTCACAAAGGTAGGTGGTGATGTGGCCCTTGAAGGAGTGGCGTAGTTGGTTGTGGCGTGTGTGAAGGGTGGTGCGTGTGCACTTGTGTGAGCATGTATGTTGACGTGTGATGGGTTTCCATAAGCGGGTGGGATGTGGCCAGGTGTTGGAGAAGAGCACGGTGGATTTGGATGCGCTGCGGGAGCTGGCATGGTCGGGGATCCCCGCTGAGCTGCGCCCGTGCTGCTGGCGCTTGCTGTTGGTACGCTCCATTGCACTACAAAATACATCGGAACAATTACTCCACATCGCTCAGCGCACCATACGCACCGATACCGCACTGCACACCCGCACGCTCAAACAACGTACACGTTGCGCACACAACATCACAACATCACAATAACACACTGTCACAACAGGGGTACCAGCCGGTGCACGGGGAGCGGGCTGAGTCGGTCCTTGGGAGGCGTCGCGGTGAGTATCGCGACGCGTTGCCCCGTTGGTACGACATTGCGGACGCGCAGAGGTCAGACGACGAGCTGGGCACGCTGCGGCAGATTTATGTGGACGTGCCGCGCACAGCCCCCGCCGTCCCATTCTTCCAGTCCGCACCCGTACAGCGAAGCCTACAGCGCATACTCTACATATGGGCCATACGGCACCCGGCATCCGGCTACGTACAGGTGTGCACCCGTGACAACAGCACATCGTGCACAACATGTTGGTTTACAATCTCATGCTGTGTGCGTTGTCTTGACATGAACATCTTGTACCTGTATTGCAAAGTTCATTGTTGTGCGCTTTGTGTGTGTTTAAAAACTTGGGTGTACATACTTGAATTTGACAATGCTGCTGTATACCCGTTTGTTTCTTTTGCAGGGTATCAATGACTTGTGCGTGCCGTTCTTGTACGTGTTTCTGTCTGCCGTGTGCGAGGGGGATATCAGTAATTGGGACGCGAGCGCCATTCCCGAGGAAACCCTTGTAGATGTCGAGGTGCGTAGGCACTCAATTGCTTTCAATCTCAGTCCCTCTTTCATACAGAAATTGCATTGCCGAGTGTGCTCAACAGGTGCATGTTTTGGTTGTGTTTGCCCCCCAGGCCGATTGTTTTTGGTGTTTGAGCAAGTTGCTGGACGGGATACAAGACCACTACACATTTGCGCAGCCGGGCATACAACGGATGGTCTTCCGGTTGAAGGAGCTTGTTCGCCGCATAGATGGTATGTTTGTGTGTGAAACCAACGTTACCCTCGCAATGAAGCATGTGGTGTCATCACAAATCTTGTATGTATTTCTTGCAGAGGGGATATATTTGCACCTGGAAAGGCAGAATGTGGAGTTTCTGCAGTTTGCTTTCAGGTGGTTTAACTGCCTGCTTAGCCGCGAGGTCCCATTCATGCTTGTGCAGCGCCTGTGGGACACATACCTGGCAGGTGAGCTCTTGGTCTCATGTAAGTGGTTACCCAATACTGCACCTTGTGTGAAGCTCACTGTACAAGCATTGTACAACATGCAGAGGGAGACAAGTTTGCGGATTTTCTTGTGTACTTGTGCGCGGCGCTGTTGTTGAGATGGGCAGACCAATTACGCTTGCTGGACTTTCAGGACATGGTCATCTTCCTTCAGCACCTTCCCACGCAAGAGTTCACCGTTCAGGCGAGTGTTGTGTACATATATCTCCAAGACTACTCTGTGACGTGTGTGTTGCAACGCACGCGCTTGCCATTGACTCAACTCTCTTGTTGCAACATGCAGGATGTGGAGATGCTTTTATCGCAAGCATACATATGGAGAACGATGTATCAGTCTAGTAACGATAGTCTACAAACATGACGTGTTGCAACGCCATCCTGCAATACATGCCCATGCGATGCATGCATACGCACCGGTCACGTGATCACACCGATGCCCCACAAGTGAGTAAGCATGTCGCAATGGTTGTCACTTCCTATGATGCAGTGTCATGACTATTGTCTGCTCTGTGAATAGCATTGTTGCCATTGTTCAAGTCCACCTATCATAGGGTATAACGAAGGGGACCATATCATGAGCATGCACTTGAGTTGTGATTACCACTCTCTCACCTACGACAAGTTCAATCCATGAGTATCTGTTAGTACTGATATGCAAGTATTGGCTGTCAGTGCTGCACCATGCGTGACCGGACATGACACCCCTTGCATGCAACCTATGAGGCATAACATTTTTTGTACACACAACCCCAACCCCACCACCCAACCCCACCAGCAGCACCAACACCAACTGCCAGCAAGGACTGCACAGCAGAACGCACTGCCGCACTGCACAACCACAGTGCCGGAACAGAGGGGCGGGGCAGAGGGGCAGGGCAGAGGGGCCCTGCCAGCTGAACAACAACGAGGGTTGCAACGATGGTTGCAAGTCAGCGGTGGCAGGCTAGGGAAGGCAGACGAGGCGGATGAGGAGAGAGAGAGAGAGAGAGAGAGAGAGAGAGAGAGAGAGAGAGAGAGAGAGAGAGAGAGAGAGAGAGAGAGAGAGAGAGAGAGAGAGA
>RHPI01003116.1:79012-93906 GCA_009103225.1 Chlorokybus atmophyticus
AACAAACCCAACCCACCTCACCCCCAGCCCCACCCAACATGCTCCCCCACACAGGTGACTTTGCCTTTGGCGACAACACCAACATCACCCTCCCTCCCCCCGAGGCTCACTTCCCTCTCACTCTCGAGGGCAGCGACAACAACAACAACAACACTGGCGGTTACGCCGTCCACGACGTGGTCGGTCCATACATTTGGGAGGGCGTCCTTGTCGGCGGTGTGAGTTACACCCGTGACGACCTCTTTGGTGAAGTTGTGGACTTTGATGGTGATGGAGGAGCGATACTACTGTCTGGACCTGTGGACTATGACTTCCATGGACAGTTTGCACTCGCTTTCTGGTTCAACTGGCAACCCAACAACAACGACGACATCAACAATGACAAGTACCTCCTTAGTCATGGGCTTGATGCGGACCGCAACAAGGTGGAGCTATCCCTACACAACAACGACACGCACACGCTGATTGCTGCTACACTCCTTGACAGCAGAGCCCCAACACCCTCACCCTCACCATCGTCACCAACATCATCACCACCAACATCAACAACAACATCTACTCCCATCCTCAGCGACAGCAATGTTGACCCCAACACGTGGCACTTCATCGCCATCACCACTGTGGACGACAGCAACAACAACATCAATGCCGGGCACGGGTTTGAGGTCTATGTGGATGGTGTGAGTGTGGTGAGTGATGATACGCATGGAGGAGAAGGGATGTACCCGGCGGGTCCCGTGTTTCTTGGAAAGAAGGCTGGGGAGGATGCGAACGACAACAGAACTGCGTTCGCGGGAAGACTCACACGCCTGACAGTCTTCCGCAACTCCATCACGCAAGACATGGTCAGTCACATGTTGTTGTTGTTGTTGTGATTGTGGTGGCTAGACATGGTACACACACTCTGATACAATGTACACATGTGCTTGAAGGTGAGGGCGCTGTTTGCTAGTGGGAAGACTGGCGTGCCGCTTCCTGTAGCAGGCACCAACGGCACCGAGCCGCTGTCTCTACCGAGCGCAGACTCCGACACAACTCCGCTACCAACACCACCTGGCCCGCCGACACCACCAGGCAGGATGCTTGCTGTTTCCGTGCGTGCGTGCGCGTGCGTGTGTGTGCATACCTGTCAGCTCTCCTGTCAGGTGTGTTGGCACCCGGGACGGGGCGCAACGCCTCGGGCGCAACACCTGCTCCCGCTCCTGGTGCGTGGCCACTGCTGATTATGACGATGTTGATGGTGCTGATGATCATGATGACGACGACGATATGATGATGTGCGTCAGGCGAGAAGAATGGTGCTGTTGGGTTGCGACTGCCAGATGACGCGATATGGATGATGGCGCTTGTTGGAGTGATGATGCTGTGCTCAGCCCTTGTAACATAGAGATCTATGCCAAAGCAACACAAACACAGTACAGATGTATGTGACTTGGAGGTTGTGTTTGATTGATGCAGTCTCGTAGATAGATGATAGCAGTGTGTGGTTGTAGACAACAAGTAACGTCTTGCGCGTGGTGCCTACAAGACCCAAGAAGTTCGCCATCATGAACGGAAGTCGTAGTGCAATTTGTCTGACCAACAACCGGAGTGAAAGCGACTGATCGTATGCGAATGGCGTGCATGCATAATGACTCGCAAGCCATGATACAATGCCATCAAGCTGACGTTACCTGGTTGTCAAACCCAAATAGCAGACTACTAGAATACTTCCATTGCTTTCATTCCAGCCATTGCCTCTTTGACTGTGCTGCGGTTGCATGGGCTCTTTCTCTCCCTCTGTTTCTCACTTATTGTCTTACTGTAGCCTCAGGCTTTCAAGCATGAGACTGTTATTCTCACAGCATAACCTTTGTATTCTTGTGTTTTTGTTTCATTTTGTGTTGTTGTGTGCTTTGGATCAACCAACGTTTCTGTAGGAAAGCCCATGCTATGAAGGCCGTGTTCGGCCCCGTCACCTCAATTTTCATGCCATGATCTATTGCCACCCCTATACATGGGAAATATCGGTATCTGGAGGGCCTATCAGTGGGTGAAGTAAAGGCAAAAGCAGCCACACCTCGGGCTGTGCTAGTGCAACAACACACACATGTCACATGTTGCAGCCACCGTCGTCCATCAAGCAAATATGCGATCAATTGCTGCATAGAATACGCCTCCTTTGCTGGTCCTGAGTCTCTGCCAGCGCTTATACCAGTAGTACCACCATCACCACCACCACCACCAACAACAACAATGAGAGCAGTAGCAACACAAGCACGATCCGTGTGCGTGTTTACGTGTATGCACGTGTAGTCGCGCGCGCGCACGTGAGTGTGTGTCATCAACGACGACGCTCTGCGTAGGTGTTGCTGCAGAGAGAGCTCAGTCTTCGGTTGTGTGGGCGGAGGCGTCCCCCACATCCTCGCCGCTGTGCAGGCCCACCTCAAGGTCGCCAATGCCCAAAACACACAACTACCGACGACACGCCACCGCTCTCTTTCAAGGTAAACAACATCACAGATGGATGTCAGTGGACGCAAAAGCATACCCGCGCGAGCACACATACGCGCACACATACGTGCTTGCAGGCACTCACAAACGCACGCATGCACAGGCACACATTATTTATCTGCATGCAGAGCGCAGCACGCGATAGCGTTGGCATTCTATGCGGCGATATGCTTCACGCATGCCGCCGGGATCCGTAAGTGTCTCAAGTCGGGTGTGCACGAGTGCGTGCGCCTGTGTTGTTGTTGGGATCTCAATCACTATGGTCCTGGAAATGGTCTTGTTGTGCAGAACCCAAGGTCTACATCAGCTCAATTGCCCGAATGCAGGCCAATCGGGTACGTTGTTTCGCGAGTCAACCACTTTACCCACTTCACCCCCCACACACGCATCCCGACTTGCGCGCACGCATACGTAAGAACGCATGAGAGGGCACGCGCGCGCGCGCACACACCTGCGTGCGTGCGTTGGAGATAAGCAGAGGGGCACAAGTCAGGAGCGTCCACGCCGGTCCTTGGCTTCATCTCACCGTGCCAGTGTGACGCACACAGACATGGATGAACAACAACACAGTCGTAGGTCTCGACCCGCAGCGGAGAGAGGGAGCGTATCGGCCTAGCAGCAGCAATAAACCCTCCAAACACTCCCCAACGCAAGCGTGAACAATGCAAATCCAACATCGTCACCATCAACAACAACAACAGCAGCAGCAGCAGCCACAAGGGAAGTCCCAGACAGGGAAGCGGTATTCGCAGATCGTCCGTGTCCGGGACTCTACCATCCGTGTGCGGGACTGATATTTAGGAGGGACTCCACACAAACACCACTCCCAACAGTTTCAGCAGGAGACATAGTGGTAACAACACAAAAGCAACACCAACAGTACCAACAACAGCAGACTCACCTGGTAGATTCCTATACTCAAATGACGTTCATGTAACAGGGCGTGTGCGTGCGTTCCTATCAAGGGTGAGTGGAGACCTCAAGTTTGAATACATATTCCTGCTTGGGTGTGTCTGCTTTTCAGATCAGCACTTTTCTATGTTGTCTTCTGTTTCAGCAGGCAGCAGAGAAGCCTTGCGGCCGATGCGATGATCCAAGAAATGGCACACTTGGCCAAAATGGAACCTGTTTGGCCATGCAGACTCGTCAAGCAAAGATCAGCCCAAGAAGGAAAGCGGAAGCCGGTTGGGGCGGACTCATCAACTCTGACAAAGTCAAAGCTCTCAAACAGCAGGTAGAGTCAAGGGCACACGACTTGACTTCAGGGTGTAGTACACGCGTTTGTTAGAGCCCCAGTAGTAGCTTGGTTGCTGTGCTGCCTCCTGTGCTTGCTGCAGAGCATGTAGTTTGTGGCTAGGTACAGACATGGTGTACATTGTGCCCGCGTTTTTCTTAATGCCATTAGTGTTTGATGAGTACACGGCGCGCACACGCACGCACGCGCGCACGCACGCAAGCATGTGCGCACACACACACGCACACTTTTGCGAACACGCTGCACGTGAGCAAAAGCAAGCGCGCGCGCACACATGCCCACGCACATACGGCACTTTGACAGGGCGAAAGACTGGATCATATCTAAGCACATAGGATTGGGAGTGGGCTCAGAGGATGGATTAGAGGATAGCGGATATGGCACAAAAAGGAGCTAACGTCAATAACATTATCAACAGCGCTTCGAGTGGCAGCACCAGCATGGAGGGCTCTTTGGTCCTGAAAGCCACCCATAGCAAGACGGTCACGGGCCCATGAAGAGCTACGCACCCAAATCTCTCTCTCTCTCTCTCTCTCTCTCTCTCTCTCTCTCTCTCTCTCTCTCTCTCTCTCTCTCTCTCTCTCTCTCTCTCTCTCTCTCTCTCTCTCTCTCTCTCTCTCTCTCTCTCTCTCTCTCTCTCTCTCTCTCTCTCTCTCTCTCTCTCTCTCTCTCTCTCTCTCTCTCTCTCTCTCTCTCTCTCTCTCTCTCTCTCTCTCTCTCTCTCTCTCTCTCTCTCTCTCTCTCTCTCTCTCTCTCTCTCTCTCTCTCTCTCTCTCTCTCTCTCTCTCNGTGTCTGTGGCAATGCTTGTGCCGACATGCACGCGTGCATGCATATCATGAGTCCTACCCGCTCATGCTGTGTTGCTGCACTCAGCGCAAGCCGTGCTGAGGGTGCTTCGGTTGAGGGTGAGTTTCATGAGCCTCTCTGCGCGATTGCTGTTGTTGAGATGTTGACAACAGGAGTGAATCAAGCGTGCGGCGTGGCAAGCGGAGGCGTGCGGTTTGTGACATGATGCCTTTCCATATGTCTTGAAAATGTGGCACATGGTGTCCGGCTTGGTCAAAACCTTGCAACTGTCAATCCCCTCATAGCGCTGACCAACACACCCTCGAACCCAGGGACAGGGCCTGCAATACATGTAGTTTGCAAGCTCGGTTGATGACAAGTAGTTGATACTAGATGAAATAGTTGACTGCCGGCAGAATTGGTTGCAAAGACACTTGTGTAAAGCGCGTGTTGTGCGTCACATGCACGTTGGCTTAATGCAACAGCCACTGTCACAACCAAAGAGAACTTAAAGAAAGACGAGGGAAAGCGATAGAGACTGACCTGCTGCTGGTGGGCGGAGTAGCAGTAGCATGTAGTAGTATTTGTCGTATGCTTCAAAGGAGCACGGGTTCATTGTCTCAACTCCTTCCAGCATCTCCCAAGGTATGCACACAACAAGGACACCACGCAGTAGGTGATTCTCACGAGGAGGCAGGCAGGAGGGGTACGTTGTCAGCGATGGCGTGCCTCTCCACCATCTCGCACAGCTCTTTGCGGCAATGGTGGCTTCTGATGGAACCCCGCCAAGTGCCACGTGCAGTTCTCCTCATGGACTATGGATACAGCTGCACCGCTCCTGAACTCCCTCTGTTTCATCACTATCCCTCCCTCTATCTCATCACTATGAAACTGACTGACTTGCAGGTGCTGCATTGTCCATTTTATTACGGTATAGCTTAGAAAGACTCGCGCCAATGCACACATTTGTGTAACATGTGTTGAGAGATCGTGCTGGTCGCGCAATGCAGCTAGCTCTTCGCATCTTAGCGAGCGACACGACGGGCGCACCGTTTTGGTAACGGCGAGAGGCTGTGAATGCCGCTGTGCAGCAACCACACATCAAAACCCACGGAGCGTGAATGAGCGAACAGGGTGCAAGTTGTCTGCTGTTGCAGCGGCGGTGGTAGCGTAGTTGCTTGTGCTGATGGCTTCCACTATCGTGCGATAGATGAGATGGACTGATTGGTGGTTATTGTGGACCTACGTCTCGGGTTCTTCTTGATAGTTGTGTAACGAGTTACGAACTCCTTGCCTTGTCATAGTGTATTGGTGTTTGCTTGCAGCGGCATTACCGCCACAGAGCAGGCAAACCGTCAAGCGAAGTCTCGCAATCACTCTGACTGCTGGCAACCATGTGCTCTTACGAGATTACTTTACTAAGGCACATGGCTGTCTCAACTCTCCAATTCCACAGAAGAGTGACAACGCTGTGAGTTGCTGCCACATGAATGAATGCAGATTCAAGGTTATACTGCACAGCTGTTTTTAGAACGACTGGTTTGCGCTTGCAGGCATGCAGAAATTGCCTTGGCCAGAGCGCTGAGGCAAATGCAACATTGAAAGTGCACATTAGCGACAGCGGCAACTACAACATTTGACAAACACAACGTACACTGTATGTATTCATGGTCCTAGAGTGTGCTCTACCACACTGTACAAAGCTAGCCTCTGGCCCTCACATGCCATGCTTTCACTGACGCCTCATGCGTGCCCGGCAACACGAGCAAGGATGACCAACACGCACATGCATAAGCCAAACTGCAGCACATATATCGTACGAACAAATGAAGCAAAAGTGGTGTATCCCTCCCACACGTGTGCTGCGTGTGCTACGAGGAGAAGGTCACGAGCTCCTGTGCGCGCGAGAGAGCTTTCTCCAACACGGCCACCTCGGCTTGTCGCATGCGCAGCGCCAGCTGGAGATCGCGCGAGGACGTGGCCGATGCCGCCAGCTGTTCTTCACCCACGCGGAGCACATCAAGCTGCTGCCTGCACACCTCCACAAGCACGGCCGCCTCGGGACCCGTCAGCGCCTCGACCGGCTCGTCCTCCTCCTCCTCTTCCTCTTCTTCCACGACTTCAACCTCCTGCTCACCCCCCTCCTCTGCGCCAACAACACCCTCCACCCGCCCCTCCTCCCCCTCTCCTCCTTGCTGCTCACCTTCTGTTTGACCCTCACCCTCACCCAACCGCGTGTCCACGTGGCCATGTTCATGTCCACAATCACCATCATGATGATGACCATGACCATGATCATGACCGTAGCCATGACTATGATTATGGTCATGACTGTGGTCGTGGTCGTGGCCGTGCTCATGATCGTGGTCATGGTCGTGATTGCAGTTACCATTGTGCACATGCGGTTGATGCTGTTGGTTCGAGGCATGGTTGTTGTTGTTGTCGGCAGGTGTGAGGGCCGTGCGTAGGAGTTCACTAAGCTGAGCGCTATCGGATGCGGCGGCCACGCGAAGCCACAACGCGAGTGCGGCCGAGGGCGAACCGTCCGCACGCACTTCCGCCTCGGTCGCGCGCCGACCGCCGGGCTGGAGACCCAACAACTGCAGCACTTTAAGCTTCTTGTCGATCATCTTCTTGCGCTCGTTGGCGTCGTAATCATTGCTTTCCACCTTGTCCAACATGCTCGCGGCGGGCGTGGGTAGCAGCCGTCTCCTGTCGTGCATATTAATGCCTGTCTCGGGCCCGCCCACCACGCCCGTGAAGAGAAGGAGATGTGAACTCGCGCGCGCCCCATACGACTTGCACACCTGCGTGTGACACTCAACCCAACATGAGTGTCGCACCCACATAGCTGAATGGAAAGTCAACGTGCAACGGTATGTCTGTGCGCATACGCGCATGCAGACATACACAGAGATGCAGACAGGCATGTGTGCATATGTGTGCGTGTGTGTGTGCATGGGAGTGCGCTACCTTTTCTCCGGCGGTGAACACGCGTTTGGCGTTTACTTCCATGCACTTTCGTGACGGATCGAAGAGCGCTGTGACAGGTCCTGCCTCATGCGCGAGGAAGTCGAAGAGGGGTACGAGGGCGAACGTGTTGGCCGTGGCGGTAGGTAGCGCGCTCTGCCGCGAGAGCACCACCGACACCGCCCACTGGAACTCACGCAGCGTGAACCACTCTTCGGCCGCTGCAAAGGCGGCCGCGGGCAGCAGCGCGCGAGTCCGGCCCGCCGCGGCGGCGCTGTCCATCGCGGCACGCGTGCGACGAAGCAGCGAGTACACGTGCGCATACTGCCGAGCCACATCACGCACGTGACCGTGCACCTCCGCCAGCACCTATTGATGTAGAGCCGATACCATCCGGTGAGCTCACCCAACATGAAGCACATTGTGTTGCAGCAACACATGTAGCAAAGAGGAGGTATTGTAACTACCCACCGTGGTTCCTCGCAAACCTTCCAGCGCCTCATCACTGCACAAGCCAGATAAGAAAGCCACAGAGTCAGCGTTAGGGCCCAAACTCACACACACAGATACACATACCCACAGACATGCGCACACCTGAAGCCGAGTGGCAGGCAGGCGTTGCCGAGCGTGAGTGCGCCATTGGGTTGCTGCTCCATCTGAGGCAGCGCTGCAATATACGGCGCCCACTTGCTTGGCTCCATGCCCGCTTGTGGCCGATGCTGCACCAGCATGTTGTATCGTATGCATGTGTCAACATGTTGTGGAAGCGAATCTTGTCTCTCACCTTTTCAAACAGCAAATGCAGTGCGAGGGCGAGGGACGGCATGCGTTGGCAGAGGGCGTCGCTGTAGATGAGCTGGACCACGTCAACTGTGTCGAGCGCAGTGATGGTTGTCATCATGATGTCTTGCGGCACCGCCACAATAGTCTCGCCCTCAGCAAGATCCCGCGTCGCGTATACGCCCACACCACCGTGCTCATCACGCTTGAACTCCAGCCCCGCCGCTTCGACCTGAACAATACTGTATGAATTGATCATGTTGATGTATGGTTCAACCACATCGAATGGTTGAATCAGACACTAACATCCAGGTTGAAACATGCATGTTGATGTGTGAGTCAACATGCACCATACATGCAAGACAATCTGTCCCTTACATCAACTTCATGCTCCTTCAACCATGCGGCGAAGCCTTCAAGAGCGTTTGTGACGCTTGCAACAGGCTCTGAAACTCCCATTGCAGTCGCCAGTTGTCGCTCCAGCTTGTGAATCTGCAGATGTGTTCACATGCATGCGTATGTGTGCATCCATACCACATGACTGCATGCATGCATGCAAGCAAAAAAATTGAAGAGCTTGACATGCTGTTGTATGTGCCGGCAAAATGCATGGCGCTCATGCAAACAAGTCAATGCTCAGTGTTTCGTTATACTGAAAGCACGGCAACTGCGTATGCATGTCTGCATGCATAGGAGTGTACCAATCCCACATGCAGCAAGAGCTCGTGCCATCACAACATCTACTGTGTCTCAGAAACATGCTTTTTTGCTGGTCTGACTGCATTGTACTTGAGCAGCAGCAGTGAATCAGCGCTGCTTACATGCAATGTGCTTTCGAACCTGTTGGAGCTGTCTCTTGAGTGCGCGTATGGCGTCAATGTAGTCGTCATCGGTGAGTCTCTGCCCCTGCTTCTCGCGCTCCCGCAACAGCGCCACAAGCGAGGCGCCGGCAGCACGCCCAACCTCATGCACCAGCTGCTCCACTGCTCACACGCAAAAAGAAACAACCACATGAACTGCTCCGAGCGTGCTGCTGGCAGCTTCAAGTGAGGGTATGTGAGCATGCGTGTGCGCTTGTGTGTTGATTCATGTGAGTGCATGCGCGCGTGTGTTTGTCTATATGCATGCCTGTGCGTGTGCCTATGCAAGCCTGTGCTAATGTTTGTAAGTCTGGTTGTGGGTGGGTGTGCGTATGTGTGCCTGTGTGCGTGCGTGTGCTGTGCAAGTGTGCATTGCCAACAACGGGCAAGCACTGAGCATTCCTTGCGCTGAGGCTAGGTTGTCCAATGTAAGCAGCGTGTCCAAGATCATGCCGAGGCGCGTAATGTGTATGCATGCAAGCAGCACACAGACGAGTGAAGGCACCTGAACTACCTAACTGCCCAGACAGGGAGACAAAGTCAGCGAGAGTGCACTTACAGGATGGCAAGCAATATGACGATAGCAACAACAAAAAAAACCGAAGACGGCAAGCTCAACGCTAATCACAAGCAAGCCCCTTGGCAAGCAACCAGCACAGTGAGTGAGTGTGGCAAACCAGCGTCAGCCACCTGCACGCGCCCGCTTCCGCACGGCGGCGCTCCCCTTGTTGCTGATACTTGCAGACACAGGCGGCGCCGTTCCTCCTCGCCCTCCTCCTCCTCCTCCACCTCCACCTCCTCCTCGCGACGCCATCGCCGCCCCTGCCGCTGCCGTGCACTACGCCGACGCCGCCAACACTGCTGCGGAGTCTGCTGCGCTCTTGAAGCTGCCACAGTTGCCATTGTTGGTACAACATGAGTTGAGGGGCATTGCACTGACCTTATTGCTCGCATTTTCTGACTGGTGGGCCACCAGTGGTGGGTAATGGCCACTGGGCGTGCGCATACACCATGGAGGTCACGTTGACGTACAAGCACATAATTAATGAGGCCTCTTTTTTATGTGTATGCAACTTTAGCATGGGTATCAATACTACCATGATATATTAATGTTATCCTATTATATAGACATTATATACTAACAAACGTTATGGTATTATCATATTATCAATGTTATTGTTAATACCAACAAACTTGCATACGTCACGGCACTGTTCATGTCATTGGACAATGAGTATTTTGAATCAATATACACTAATATGTATGGTTGTTGATGACAACATGCATCTTTGATGATTACAAAGTTAGCAGTTGAAATGTTGCTTCAATAACCTTTGAAGTTGTGTGACGACTCCTCCGGCATTTCGTGATACTGTTATCATAATTTCATGCCCAATTTTGCATGTTTGAAGACCTCTCTTTTTGTCAAACATATATAGGACATATGATGTAGAATGTGCAGTACACACACACACACACACACACACACACACACACACACACACACACACACACACACACACACACACACACACACACACACACACACACACACACACACACACACACACACACACACACACACACACACACACACACACACACACACACACACACACACACACACACACACACACACACACACACACACACACACACACACACACACACACACACACACACACACACACACACACACACACACACACACACACACACACACACACACACACACACACACACACACACACACACACACACACACACACACACACACACACACACACACACACACACACACACACACACACACACACACACACACACACACACACACACACACACACACACACACACACACACACACACACACACACACACACACACACACACACACACACACACACACACACACACACACACACACACACACACACACACACACACACACACACACACACACACACACACACACACACACACACACACACACACACACACACACACACACACACACACACACACACACACACACACACACTGAATCAGTTCATAACGGGGTGTCGGTGGTAGTGAGTTTGGTTGGTGAGTAGCATGGTTCTGCTGTGTATGATGTGATATGCCTATGGCCTACCTGATGTTTTACACACCTAGCTATATGCACAACAGCTGCAGCTGTTCAATTATTGCACATGCTTGAGAGGTGTGAAACCCCAAGCATTGTGCACCTGCGAGCCTGTTAGCAATCATGGCAGCATGTCATCAATCCATGCAACTTATGAGCAATGCCAAAGCTTAAAATCACCCGCTTGAGGCCTTTTTGCAGTTTGTTGAGAGTCATCAACTCTTTCTTACAATATTCATGCTATGGTTGCTGAACACGCTGTGCACAGCACGCACACAATGTGTGTCTGGACACCTAAAACTCGCAAGCTTGCAAGTGCTTGAGGGTTTCATGCATAATATCAACACTGCAGCTTTTACACCACATGGCACACGAGCAATGGTGTACAAACAATATCAAACAAAATCGCAAATGCATAATGATATCCATAGCAAGTAGCATGCACAGTGTCATACATCACACCATGACAAGCTCAACCATCGGGCCGATCAACCACCATACCCAAGAAGTAGCTACACTACCACTAGCACCTTGCTAGCCATGCAAGCATGCATATGCAATGATAATGGCAAGACTATGCTGAGACAAAGCAAGCAGTTACAACCACACACGCATACAATGAGAAAACTACCCCAAGCCAGCAAGTAGGACTAGGGTTGGGCTTGGGAATGACAGCTAGCTGAGCACATATAGTGCACAATTTATTGTTAGCGCATGCAAAGAACAAGCATAGTACAACAAAGATAGCAATGCGCTAGGCCCCACAGCAGCACGCTCAACAAAGAAAAGCAGCAGCAAGCAGCAGCGCCTCACCTAAGTAAGCAGCGCCTGTCATGCCCACATGGCTTGCGAGAGTCATTCTCTATTCTTGACTTATGTTAGTAAGATGGACCAAGTGGAGATTCTCGACCTGTGTTGTGCTTGGCAATTATGTTCATGCGGTTGTGTTCACGTCTCCTTAGCATTCGTGGACACAGTACTACACATGGCACAAGTGAGGGCGAGCACAGTGAGCTGGTCAGTGTCTATGAAGGCCATACGAGCCTTATGTCACAGTGTTGTAACAACTTGTCATTGAATGGTTGCCATCCATGGTGACCCCAAGAAGACAGCTGTGAGCTGTCAATGGTAGTTTACTTTAGTTTGACGATGTCTGCCATTGTGTGTCTGCTACAAGCGGTAAAAGCTGTTGATGGCATACTGTCGCAGTGTTGTTATGTGTTCGACATTCCTTGGTTGATGTCCTGTGGTGGGACAAGTCCTGTGTTGGACCTGTTAGCCTAGAAACAGTACCTTGTGTTCATGTTGATGTTTCCGAGGTGGTAGGCCTGGGTTAGTGATGCTCCACAAGGGGAGTGTAATGATCCCTATGTGGGAAGTGTCATGTGTGATAAATTAGAGCACAGTGACAAGGCCTTGTTGGCCTTGGCCATCGTGTGCCAGGTCGGGAGCAACATCTGGTATAAAAGCTAAGTTGCAACCTTGTGGGGATCGATCACTTGTGTGTGTTTCTTGCGAGAGGGCCACTTGTGCGTGGGGTGCCTGGCTAGTAGCTGTTGAAGGGGCTCCCTCTCATCCCTTGTGGGGTGTGCTAGTGTATGTGTATGTGTACGCCACCTTGGGTGCATGTGTGTGTGTAAGCCTGGGGCTGGAGCTGAGTGGAGGGGCTGGTGGTCAGCATCTCCTTTCTAAATGCGGTGCTATGACTTCGCTTGAAGTACTGCACCGATGGTGGCTGGTGAGGCTTCCATCCATAAGGTGTTGTCAGTCCTTATGCTTGTGCATATGTTTGCCAAGCCAACCAGCAAGTAAGTGTGGAAACGTCACGGCACGACATTGAGAACGTTGCCGTAAGGGGCAACTACCAATTGCAGCCTTTTGATTGTGTGTGTAGGCAATAACGGTACAATGACTTGGTACCGCTAGCATACAAACAAGCATTTATAGAAACACACTTGTGTTTTGATGAATGCTGAGCATTCATTAAACACAAGGCTTGTGTTGCGGCGAAGTCAGTACTGCCTTCATCGTAACACAGTGCAAGACAACGTCAATAGCTGGCTTGCAGCAGTAAGCAGCGACAGCAGCAAAGAGCAAGTGATAAACTGGGCTCCGCAGCTCATCATATAGTAGCTAAACCGTACTAGACAAGGTCTGCGGGTCGCGTACGACTGGTCCGCGCGAGTAAAGCCCTGTGTAGCCAGCGATAGCAGGAGATTGTGCGCTCACTTACACACAAGCGCCACAGTAAGTAAGTTGCCTCGGGGCACTTGACACTAAGTGTCATGTGGCCGACATCAGCCTTTTTGCCACGCAGACCACTTTAGCAAGCATTTATGGCGCTTTCAGCTGCGCTTACATCATAACTTATCCTCTACATTGTAACCCCTAAACTATAGAAATCAAGATATTCTATCCAAATCATTTCCTTGCTTCGCGTTGGGTACTCCATTCTTCGCGTGTCATTCTCGAATGTATGGGGACGTGCTCCAACGCATGGACTAAAAACCCATGCACACCTGCTGCTAGGAAGGCTTTGTGAAACGGTGAGGATGTAGAACTAGTAGCATTTTCATAGACACTTTGCTGATGTGTTTACAAAAACGCTTGAATGCAGTGGTAGTGGTTAGACCGACATGTAACCGCTATATAGTTTTTACATGCCCGCAGTGGGTACACGCAATAGATCACATGTGTTTGTTTAAACGGGCTGACATGTGTTGCTTCATGCAGCAAGTTCCGTATCCGCTTTGCAAACTTTGCCACAAAGAAGTTGTATAGCTGGCAGGTGTTCTTGAACACTGTACATGCACACAACCATTTGCTAGGCAAGCACGACTGACAAGACTGACAACGACAGTCAAGACAACATGACAAGAAAACGAGTGATAACGATAATACATTGCCGTACCTAAGCATATAAATATAAAGGATATGCGCGAGACAGTTGGAGACTTGCATGACGCCAAAATGTAGCATACCAATCAGCATGCAAACATGCTAGCATACACCATTACCGGCCTATACTTACCGCTTGTTCACTTATCACACCATACTACTCTAGACCTCCCCGTTACGCATGCATACATGGGGCGTCTTGTTGGTTAATTACCTGTGCAACACACCAGCAGCAGCGCAGCAGCAGTAGGACAAATGCAGCATCCATGCGTTCCCCTCTCCCTCCCCCTTCCTCCCTCTCTGCCTTCCCCTCGGCCTCCTTCCCCTCCTCTGCCTCCTCTCTCCCCTCCGCCTCCTCCTCCGCCTCCTCCTCTCACTGCGCCGTCACCACGACTGAAACCCTTGTCGCTGCTGGTCTGGCAGGGCCCCTCTGCCCCGCCCCTCTGCCCTGCAGGCTTGCAGTGCGGTATTGTGGCGCAACGCGCTGCGCTGTGCTAGCGCCAGCAGTTAGGTGGTGCTTGTGGGGTTAGGTCAAACATTATTAAGGTGGTGGGGTTGGACGGCTGTGTCCTTCGCACGGGCAAGCTGCGTTTTCAAGCAGCCTGCTCCCCGCGCATGTTGTTCGGTGCAGCTGATGTGGCGTTTGCGGTTGCTGCCTTCACGCGCCAGTGCTTCTGCAAACCGAGGTACACCATCCTGTACAGCAATGCGGGGGGTGGTGGGGTG
>RHPI01003116.1:94164-152274 GCA_009103225.1 Chlorokybus atmophyticus
GGGGGATGGGGGGGTACAGTACGCACAAGTGTTGTTGCGTCAGCGCTGTCGCAACGTCGTCAACATCCGTTTCAATGAGTGGCCATCCGATTGCAGCGCCGTCAGCAGGTCTGTCATAGCGTTGCTAAAGTGACTGCGGTACGGGCACGCGGATGAACCGCACATACTACGATTCCACCACTCCCAACTTGACGCTCTGAGGCACATTGGACTCTGGTAGCGGCGCCCGGTGTTGTCGGATGTCTCTGCACTCCGGCATATATGCAGTCACCTGCGCATAGGGGCTGCTTGCAGTCATCGTGTCCAAGCACGACATCGTTCGCATCAACGACAATGGTGCCCTCTTTCCTCCCCTCCCTCTTATCCTTTATTATCATGGACACGTACGTTTAGGGTGTGAGTGCTGCACTAGGCCTAACCGGACATGAGGGTGGTAGGAGCAGAGGCAGAGCGATATAGTAGCCCGGTGGTCGTGCAGGCGGCATGAAGGTGCGTCGGGTGGAAATGCATGCTTATAACAGCCTCGAGCTTATCCTATACACCGCACACTACCACACGTCCCGCGCTACGCTACCAAGCTACACGAGTGCCGCGTTCGCCTCACTCGTGGGAGGGCCTTGGGCCACAGGTCCATATCCTGGCACCGCCACCTCCACCCCTCCTTCTCTCACCGCCATCCTCTGCCACTGTGCACCTCGCACTCACCTCCTGCTGCCCTAACCTGTGTTGCACTCTCACCACTCAGCCAGGCGCCTAAAGACTTGTTGTTCAGGGCGCAGGGTTCAAACTGAACCCTGCAGATAGCACCGCGCGCCAGCAGTGATGGGCTTGTGCATCATGCACAGCAGGCCAGCAGGAGCTGTAGAAGCAACACGCCCAGAATCCTGCAAACTTACCCATCCAGCCCGAAAAATGGCAGACAAGCAAATAACATTCCCAAACGCAAATAACAAATGTATCCCACTGAATTCTGCACAGACGATGACTACAGCGACCAGCTCTGTGTCTTATACACAAATGGCTACCAGTTACCTGCACAAAGGGAAGCGATCTGAACAAACACACTACTATACACATTTGTACCTCCGGTGGAAGACTAAGCATGCATGCGCCTAACACAGACGGTGCCCGTTCCTAACTTCATACAGAGGGCCCATGCCTTCTGAAGGTGATACACGCCAATCATCCCAGCAGTATGTGCTTCACAAAACCGATGAGGCCCCCATGAGCTCTTATTGGTTCGACCCGCAAAGGTCTTCAAGCAGCTGCAAGAGACAAGAGCCGGCTTGGATACGAATGCACTTCAGTGCGCAAGGACCTCCAGTTCCCGCGCCTCACGGCTATGCTCTCTATCTGCCTTCTGCTGCTGTGCTTTGGTGCTCTTCTCTGCGAGCACGGCAAAGCACACTTACTCACGAATCCACAATGCACCAACACACTGCACTACCATATGAGGACAGTTGACACGCAAAGCATCCTTGTGCAAAGCCCATTGCGCACCTGCTCCCGCGATCAACTTCTCAACGCGTGCAACTATGTGCTTCCCATAGGTGTACTTCTTGAGGTTGTGCAGGTGTGCCTTTACTCGCGACAGCAAAAGCTCTTTCTGCTCGCCATCACTCGTCTCTAAGACCTGGGACGAAGGAGTGGCCTGAGTACTGCACTGACACACACCTGGATGCCAAGGGGTGTTGAGCGAGAGCAAGACCAACTCACCTTCTGCACAACGTAATTCGCAAACTGATCCTTCATCATGGCCTGTAGCGGCTCATTCTCATCGGTCAAACCGAGCATCTCATTGATGAGAATCTGCCGCTCAGCTGGGGTGCCATGCTCAAGACACTTCTCCACGACATTGGAAGCAAATTTGTGCTGGCTCATCTGTACAATCTGCCCAGCCAGTCTTGTAATGATCTCTTTGCGCTCACGAGCATCTCCATGCTCCAAAACATGCTGCAGTGAGCAGACAACGTCAGTACAAGGGCTGGCATGCAAGTGCAAAGAACGCAAAGCAGCACACAACCAAAGTCAAGCTCTAAAAGCACACCTGGACAACATAATTTCCATATTGGTCTTGGGCCAAGGCGCAAGTAGAACGCAGTATCTCCTCAATAATGGAGTGTTGCTTCCACTCTCCTGTGCAATGCTCCAGTACCCTCTGTTGAACATTAAAGCCAACCACACACCATCAGCTGGCTATGAAGACAAATAGACCGAGAAATCAAAAACCTGACGTTGCATAAGAATACATACCTGAATCACGCGGCAGCCATATGGGTGAGTGGAAAGTGCAACAATCTGGCCGTGAAAAGAGTTGATAATAAACTGTATCCTCGCAGGATGCACTCTCTCAATGCACTTCTGAATGACATGGTTGCCATTCTGGTCGCGGACACACCTGCCAGTCATAGAACCCTTAATTCCTGCCACTACCTCAACTGCCAGTTTTGCTGCGCAAGTCCAAAGTTTTCAGCTTACCGCATCACACTGCCTTCAAGCTCCCGGACCAATGCCACCTGTTGATCCTCCTCAACAACCTCAAGAGCCTGACAAATCAGCCATTCTATTGTGAATCTACATAACGAACGCACTAAACATACAGCATTGAGCAATGCCCCGCGTTGCTTCATACCTTCTGTATGACCCTGCAGCCATACATCTGAAGGGAAAGCGCAAGGACATGCCCTTGCAGTTGATCTGCCAGAAGCTTGCGCTGCTGGAAGCTTCCGTGCTCGAAAAACTACCAAGAGATGAGATGTTGGACAGACAAAAAGTAATGCATGTGGCGCATGCTGCTAGCAGGCTTGAGACACACTCTGTAATGCTGCCTGACCTTCTGTATAACATAGTTGCCAAAGACATCTGTCATCAGCGTCAATGCTCGCGGAAGCACTTCCTGGAAGATGGCATCCCGTTCCTCATCAGAAGACGTTTCCAACTTCTGCTGTATGAACCGGCTCCCGTGCTGATCAGCACTGTGCATTGCAAATGTTTAGGTTGACATCAATTGTCCCATGCTAAACACTGCTGTGTACTGCACTGGCATGCAGCATACCTGAACTCCACGACATGACCAGCAATATCAGACAACTCGAAGCGCCGTGTCTTGTTGTTTTTGAACTCGTCAAGCAAAGTAAAGTTTCTGGGGTCCTCGGCTCCAGGGCTGTCCAGGTTTCCTGTGCGTGGGCTGGTCCCGCCAACAGCACCGTGGCGAGAGTTCTTGTCATTGAACCCCCCCACTCGCAGACCGCGGTCGTCGTGAGCTCGCCTTGATGAGCCAGGCTTGAACGAGCCGTTGGGGCTGTAAGGCGAAGGCGGGCTGGAGTAGTATGCACCTCCGGACGCAGTCGGGTGCTTGATGGTCAATCCGGGGCTAAAAGGACCGCTGCTTGTCCCACGAGGCGTCTGAGTGCCCGGACGCTTGTAATCATCACGGCGTATGGTAGGGCTGGTTGAGCTGCCACCTGAGGCTGTCACGCAAACAAGTCCATCAGCCACCTTCACGTACCCCGACAGCATCAACACAAACCACACTAACTGCCATCAAAACAAACCTGACATACTTGATGCCCCTGGAAAGCCTCCTAGAGCAGCAGCTGCCGCGCTAGGGTCTCCACTAGCCGTCGCCATTGCACGCGCATCTTCCAGTGCACACATGAACGCTGCATACTGTAAGGGATCTGTAGGGACTCCAGGGTTGCCCAGGCCAGCGGCAGCGAACTTCCCATACATGTGAGGTGGTATGGTGTGTGCCATAGCTGCAGCAGCTGCCGCCTGAGCGGCTGCGGATGTTGGGCGTACCCCAGCAGCTGCAGCTGCCACATCATTGAACGGGAATGGCATCTGACTCCCGTAACCAGGCATGAGGTGCATCATGCCAGGGTTGAGAGGTGGGTATGTAGCCATTCCCATAGAAGCAAACTGCGGCCCGTATAGTGCGTGCATGTTGGGGTAGTAGGGTGCTCCTCCGGTCATTTGCTGGTACATGGCTGCAGCAGCAGCAGCTGCTGCTGCATGCTGCTGTTGTTGTTGTTGTTGTTGTTGTTGCTGCTGCTGCTGCTGCTGCTGTTGCTGCTGCTTTAACAGCTGCTCCTGCGAATACTGCTGCCCCGCCAACCCATAATGGGCAGACCTTAATCCAGTATCGCCAGCTGGCGCCATGTGCGATGGAACACCGCGCTGCCGATCTGCCATCATACCTATGCTATCTGAGGCAGCATGCAACTGCATGTCTTGCAAGGCATTGGCGAGCTCGTTCTCAAGGGCTGAGTTACTGTCATACGCATCACCGCCCTCACGAGGATAGGTATCCACTGCCATTGCCAATCTTGTAGCAGCTGCTTGGCGCATTCTTGCGGCGACTGTATGAGAGCATTTGGGCAAGCTCAGGGCACCAAGCAAGCCACACTGCAACTCACAAGGCCAAAGCAATCACCTGCTGGCGCTGGTGACGCCGATCTATGCGGCTGTTCGTATGCCTCATCCAGTGAGGCAGACGCATACCCACGCTCCATGAGATGGGAGAGCTGCATGTCCGCCACTGCTTTTGCCTGTGCCACCTGATCCTCCGGTCGCTGACCTGCAGCTGCCCGCGAACTGGTGAACACAGGTGAAGGCGTGCGAGGAAAGTCAGCCTGCAAACAGGTCAACTTGAGTGCCTTGCAACTGCCCCAACATGCTACATGCTGGTCTTAACAAGCCCGAGGCAGAGACTCTTGTCAAACAGCCACCTGAATGAGGTCAACAATTGACTTGGGACGAGCTGCATTGGCTGCTGAGATGCTGGCCAGTGCCTCCTGTGTAGCCTGATCCGTAGGCCAGTCAAATGCACCCTCTTGTTCAGCAACCGTTCGTTTCCACGGACTCCCAGGGCCACCAAACTCAGCAGAAGGGGGGATGTCTTTCTTAAGTTTGTTCTCCGCAAACGGGCCCCCAGCTGAGAACAGGGAAGAGCCTCCCAGCTGGCTATCCACCTGCTGCAAGACCCACATCACAAGGTAAGGGTGCTTACAGAATGAGACTTACATTACCACATCCGATGCAAACACACCGTACCTGGCGACTCATGTCTGCAGGGTTGACTGCTGCTGCAGCAGTGGGACTCAGCTGCTGTTGCAGGCGCTGAGCTAGCCGCCAGTTCTCCCAAGATATGATTGGAGGGGGTAAGCGAGGATTCAGGTTGATATGCGAATAGTAGTAGGCCAGATACGCAGGATGCGACCTGATATCCCGCTCATCTGCCGGCAGTAGTCCAGAGCCACCCTCTGCCGGTGCGCCCTCCGGATTGGTCGACAACTGCAATCGAGAAAGCCCAGGTGCTGGTGACATTGTGCTCAAGATATGTTCTACGCTTGGCGGTGCACTCCCGCTCCGTTGCACCTGTGCCACACCATACTGTCTTGAGCACAGGTTTAGCGGAAGCGGAATTTGAACGACAAGCAACCACGCACCACAGTACTGTTTGCCAATCACAACCGTGCAACCTAGGAAGTTGCAACAACACATCTTGTGTTGCAATGAGCTGCAACATGAAATGGTACAAATTAACGTGTTACAAATTACTGATGCTGTGCAAGCGACACAACAATAGCCACTGCACAATCACTAACACGTTGTTTGAACCAAGAGACCAGGCCAGATGCTGGTCCCGAGCTTGGGCTTTAGTGCACATGCCTGATGAGCGCTATTTGTGTAAAGTTCAAGCGCAAAATGGCCTGCCCGCCTGCCTACAGAGAACAATCGCCTAGAAGAGTTCAATTGCAGAAGTTTGGCCTCGGTTTGATCGTTGGCAGCAACAACCATGCTTTCACAAAGCATGACAAAGCCCAAAACCCACGGCGTGTTGAAGAGGAGTGCATAGCACGCAAGATCAAGCGCACAATGCAGCAGCTACAAAAGAAGAGTTATATTATGCGACAATGGAGCACTCACCAGGTCGCCCTTGCGATCAATGAGGTGCTCAAACCGTCGGTTCCGGAACAGCATGCCAAGCTCGTGCGCAATGGCCTCGCTGCCACCACCGCCGGCGGCAGCGGCAGCTGCGGCCGCGGCGGCAGCCGCCCCTGCAGCAGCAGCGGCGCCCAAGCTGCCGCTGTGGCCATAAGGGCCACCCCGGCCGCCGTCCTGCATGGTGAGGAGAGGTGATCAAGGGAGCCAAGGGGGGCTCCCTGCCCTCAACACGCGCGTCCCATCACTCCCGGGGGCCTGGACGCCCCGGAACGCCGATCCAACCGCCAACCACACCCACACCGACAACGCCGCCGCCTCAAACCCTAGCCGAGTCAGCGGCTTGCCCTAATTTTAGGGCCGGTCGGAATATTTTTGCAGGAGACAGCCCGGTTAACTGTTTAACCGGCTCGGCGAAGCGTGCCTCAGCGAAAGCTCGCGGCGCAGCTCGGTTTAGGCTTTAACCGGTGCATTGCGGAAAATTCGTTGCATGTCAGTGTGTGACGTGATGATAATACCAAAACTGTTTTTGTGATACCAATCAGCCGAAAGGGGACGGGTCAAAAATAAACTTGAATGGATTGCAGTGCAGTGGTGCTTGCCCTCATGCCTTGGCGTTATTAGAAATAAGTTATCAGCGCGGGGATACGACTGCCGCGTCCGTCACAGGGGCCGCGTCTTTCATAAGCAGCCCATACTGATTTAAGTTAACTACCAGCATGGCAATCCCTATGTATGGTACTGCACCAGGGTAGGGCAAGCTCTTTGGGAGAGGGGGCGGGGGGGAGGGCAGCTGGTCATTATTATATAAGGAATAGCAATAAGAACTAGATAAGGCAAGCAACATGCGCAATAGAACAAGGTAGCACACTAATTAAGCGCCTTAACTTACATCACAACTTAATCAGCAAACATCATATTTCGCAATGCACTTGCATAATGGCTCCTTTGAGCTTTGCCGCACTGTTTGCGTCGTTCGCAACTTGCAGCCCTTATCTTTTTCTCGTATTTGGTTTATTGCATTGCTCGTATGCACACATGTTATGAGTGCAACAAGTAAAGCAGGTAAAGTTGAGAACTATGTCTTCTCGTTGCCTTACACCTCGTTTTGGTTGTAGCTATTAAGCTTACGTGTGCTGTGATGGTAGCTGTGTATACCATTATAGCATAAAGTGCAAGCGTAAATGTGGTTCCGACACACAAATAATTATGTTTACAACTTGAACAAGCTAACGTATACAGCTCATTTATGAACTCGAGCTCGAGTAAGATCTTAGCAAAACAAGCGCTGAAACATGATCATGGTCAAAGCGAGGCGAGCTTACTACAGCGCTTAACTTGATACCCTCACCTGATCACGCAAAGCCACAATGAGACAATTGCAACGGCCATCATGACCGCTGATTGCAACAGCTAGTCTCTTATCAACTTTAAGGTTTGGCAACACACCTGTAAACTTTAAACTTTGTTGAACACATTGCGCTATGTACTGTGTACACATGTCATAATATTTTCTGATTCACGATGTGTAAGTGGTCAACATGCATGTACATAATAACTATGCCACATATGGGCAATCATGCGGATGCGTTGCACATCAAGACCAAAGCTAGCAAGCAATAAATACAATATACACTTGTATATTGTATTATACCAATGAGCTGGCTGGAGGCCTAATGGACATGAGTGCAAGCAGCGGCAGCAGGGGCGGCATTGAGTGACTGACCACGACGACGACGACAACAAAGCACCTATATGCGCATGCACTGCTGCAATATGGCGCAATGCACTGTACATGCATATACAGTTTTGCCTATGCATATTTACTTCTTGTATGTATGATATGTTAGGGGTACCCGCTTGGTATTGCTGTAATAGAGAGCAAGAAGTTAAGAGTGCTTGTGCACATACAGTCCATGTCAGCTTAGTGTCACTGTGCCTGTGTGTTATGTTGTAATGTGACTGACATGCACTGACATGCTAGCTGGTGTGTGACCATGTATAATGGGAATGGTGGTGGTGCGTATGCTGTTATGCAGTCAGATTATGCTGATATTCCATTACCAACATAGTTGGTAAGTTTTTATAGCCGTTTGTTTTAGTGCTGCACTTACCAACAACTCACAACCGAACAAGCAATGCCTGCAGCCATTGCTACAGCAACCACTGGCGGCCTTACCAACACATCTTCAAGACTATGCCGACTACTAAGCAGCCGCCATGACCGCCATTCTTACAAGCACAGCACTGCATAGCATCCCACGCCCATCGCACTTCGCTCTTGATGCTGCGGCCCTTCTGGTGGTTCTACGTCGGACTTCTGGTCTAACCTATGGCGCTTGGCCCTCAGGTCCAGCTGCTTGCTCTTACTGCTGTCTATTGGCCCCTTGCCCATTCTCATCCCACCTCCTTAGATGCACTTAAGCAGCATTCATGTAACTAGTTTCTACCCCTACCCGCTGGTAACTAAGAGTTGCTGTGTGTTGGCTTGTGTTGGAGGGCTAATTGTGCGTGTTGAACTTATTTAGGAGTGTACTTACCACATCAGTACTACTAGAAAGCCTATACAACCAAAACAGGATTACACATGCTACAGTGACACCTTGGCTACAGCTTATATCATCATCCAAGTCGAATATAGAGCATGACATGCTTACAGACACCCTGTACAGGAAGTACATGCGCAAGGCAGTTATGTGACAATGCAATTGAAGTGCTGCATGACAGTCATGAGTACACGCACTGGCACACGGCCCTCCCAAACTTATGCTCCAAGCAGCTTCATGTTCGGTGCTGCGTGAGCATGGGCGCAGGCATACTGCACTTCAGAGGCTGATGTACAGCAAATTCACTCATTTTCCATTGTGTGCCGCTATTATTCGAAAACCTTCTAAACTTCATACACTACTACCATTTGGGAAGAGTACCCATGGACATGCGGTATTACCATGGATGTGTAGAATTTAATTAATCACTGTACAAAGATGGTATGCTGCATGCATGGGATGTGTCACTGTGTAATAAAGCAGTACATTTGTGTGTTAAGTAGGTAGCAACTTATGTCCACATTGCATGTACCACACGAGCCAGGCTACAGCAACGCATACTGGAGAAAGCATGCAAACAAAGGCAGCGAGCAGCGCAAAAGCATTGGCACTGTCCCTGCACACGTTATACCTAACAAGTAAAAGCAAGATGACAACTGCTAGCTCCCGCAATAGCGAGCAGAGGCGCATGTGACGCGAGATCATATGGGCGACAACTTCAGGGTGTTTTCCTCATGGGACCGCGCCTCACTTGTAACAGGTGCAACAACCGATACCTTACAAACTAAGCCCTCAAACCCTGCCAAGCTGCAACATAATGCGGTCAGCAGCAAGCAGGTTTCCTGGCATCCCGTTCAACCCAAACACAGCACACCTTCTCACCTTAGACTTTGTTGGCAATGTTGCTGCTCAGCCAATCGAGACCTTCATACAAACCCTCTCCAGACGTGGCGCAGGTGCTCTGAATGTACCTGTAGAACCCATGAGGGTAAGCGCTCTAGAGTATCCTTGAATATGCAACCTCTATGCACGAGAACAAGTACCAGTGTCGCTGGCGCAGTGAGTGCAGGCCAAGCTTATCAGTGATCTCTGCTGCGTTCATGGCGTTGGGAAGATCCTGCTTGTTGGCGAATACCAGCAGGACGGCATCACGAAGTTCATCCTGCCACAGACACCAGTTTGGGACATAATGACAACAGCCTTGCCAGGCACATGGCGGTGGAATGCAACTGACCTCGTTCAACATTCTATGAAGCTCATCTCGGGCCTCGCCAATACGGTCTCTATCGTTGCTGTCCACCACGAAGATCAGACCCTGCGTATTCTGGAAGTAGTGCCTCCAAAGAGGGCGAATCTGCACAAGTACCATGCAATCAGTGGTTTGCTCACAACACACAAGATGCCCGACACATCCATCACGGCTAGCATACAAGGGCCAAGGCATACCTTATCCTGACCTCCCACATCCCACACGGTGAAGCTGATGTTCTTGTACTCAACAGTCTCCACATTGAAGCCTGCAAAACGGCCGCATAACGAACGTCAGACGCCGGCGCATGTCCACTCCAAGGTAGCGGTGTTGAAAAGACGGCATGCTTGTCAAGCTGTGCAGCCCTACACCATACGATCGCTGCTAGTGGCTGTAGAAATATAGACTGCATACTCAAGCAAACACCAAGGCTACTACGTATAGGATAGTGACCATCGCCAGTGCATAAGCGGCAACTGTCAACAACGGCAAGCATCGCAGCGAAGCACCTTAACAATACACGGCAAACAAACTGTGCACTCGTCATGCCAGGGAGAAACAGCCACCCTTTACTTGGAGAGTAAGCGACGACTTTGCTTATGCACACAGCGAAAGCACGTGGCGAACAAACGGCCATTTGACTACTGCATTAGTGTCAGCCCCGGGCAAGGGTGTGAGTGCCAAGCAGGATGCTCGCTGACGACACAGCGAGACCCTGACAGATCGCAACCGTGGCTTACCAATGGTTGGGATGGTCGTCACGATCTCGCCAAGTTTCAACTTGTACAGAATGGTGGTTTTACCAGCAGCGTCGAGACCCACCATGAGGATACGCATCTCCTTCTTGGAGAACAGCCGCTGAAACAGCTTGCTGAAGGTGAGCCCCATGGTGGCGAGGAGGAGCGCCTCGGGGAACTGCCCGCTCCGAGGGCTTCCTTCACAAAGAGAGCGGCACGGCCGCACCCCTTCGACCCGCAGACGTCCGGGCCCCTACCGCCGTCCCTGCCGCCGTTGCCGCAGCAAACTCCAACAACCCCGCACCGCGCAAAACCCTAGCAACGGTGGGGCAGCTGTCGAATACAGCACAGAGCAGCGAATGAGGCTGTCCGCCCTGGCTATGGCGTGCGAAGCTTGCGATATCTGCGGGCCCGCGGATTACCGATATCGCACATTTGGACGGCAGTCAACCTCGCAACCAATCTTGGCCGCCTCCTGCGCCGTCCGATACGTAACTGTACAGCTGGACCGGCGGGCTCAAGGTCGTTGGGGAGACCGCTGCCCGCATAGCTTAACCATGCTATTTTGACCGCTTAAAACGACGTCCGGTCTTACTTCAGCAGGCTGCTTGAGGTAGCAGAAGTGCCTGTCACTGGGCTTTGTAAGACCACTGGCTTTCAAATCGCGTCGTAGGGTAACTGTGCCGGGGTTAAATGACGCCAACCGACTTATGCCCAAACGGCAAGTGTCCCAATTACCGGTATACAGGTATGGCTAATTGCATCATACCGGTAACTTACCGGCGGTAAGTCATGACTTGTAATTTGCAATACTTTACGACTCAGATGTCACCGCGAACAACACCCTTATGCCCAATAACTTGTTCCAAACATGTGTTTAACTCTAGTCGACCACCACATCCTGAGCATTCAAGTGCATGCAATCTTGTATGATAATCAACGACATCACCAACTCTAAAGGAGTAAGCGAGAAGGAGAATGACTTATATAAAGGCGCGTTGAATACATGCAAGTATATCAATTATTATGATGTATCCATTTACACAACTCACCCAAACAAACATTTGACATCTCAGCTTGATGTATATTGCTCAATGCACACATAGATAATGCGTGTCTTATGCCGTTACAATTATGTTAATCTTATGATATTTACGGTGTTGAGTTGATAAACATCCCTTATAATATCTCAAGCAAGAGTGCACCAATATGAATATGCATTAACTTTGCATTTAATGGCAATGATGTTGCAGTAATGCATTTACAAAGTATATTTGCGCTTACGCATGGCAAGCTTTGCAAGTACTTAAGCTATTACATTTGCAACCACGCATATCCGCCGATACTACGCATGTCGTCCTCTCATCTTACCCATGTTATGTTGAGCATTTCAAAAGGGCATGTATTACAACTTGAAGAAAAAGGCGCTAACATGTTGAGGTTCTCTGAAGACTTATAGTTATTCAGGCCCCAAAGAAGGGCCATCGTAACAACCCGCTCCTAATCCATGCAGCTCCACTCTGCCTTGTTGCTGCTTAAGGCTTTGTTGTCTTGTTGTCTTAGGTCAGTCTCAATGTCTTAGAGTTTAGGTGAATCTAGCTGTTGAGCTCCACCTTGGTCCCTCCATGATTTTGGCTGCCTTGTGCGTGTGTACAAAAGATGCATGTGTCTTTGGCATGTTGGCGCAGCAGATCTCGAGCTTGCTCACGCAGCTCTTATGTGAGTGATGTGAGGGCATGGTGTTTTATTGCAGATTCCTGCTGCTTGCATCACACGTCGTCAAGAACAGATCAGCGATAGGACAAATAGAAGTATAAGAAAAGAAACTTACCTGCGACCCCTAAAGCACATATATCGGCAATGAGGTGCAAAACCCTGCCTGGCTTTCTGGCTCCAATGTTATCTGGCTACAACTGACTGTAATCTACAATGCTCTGGTGGTGGGCGCAAATACCCTGTGCAGGCCGCAACCAACTCAAGTGCAGGCTGGCTCAGACCCGCAGCTCGCAGCTGCACAGGCAATGTACAGGTTGCCACGGGCAGCATAAATATGATCAAGCAGGACTGTGTGTCGATGAAGCAGTGGCCCATACACTACTAAGAATAGGCCACAAGGGGAGTACTTCAGCGCCCAACTGATGGTGGCAAGCTTGTGCCGGCTTCGCATGACACCTTGATGCGAGCAGCATGAGCAGTGCTATCAAGGAAGGGATGGCACAGGAAGCGTCATTCCTTTGCCATTCCCAAGCCGCTTTTGCGAATCTGAATTGCAGGTGGAATGTCATTATGCCTGGCATCCAACACCTGAATGCCTCAGATTCATGCGGAATGAAAGGACTTACCTGCTCTGGTATTAATTTATTTATGAGCTCCGGGGTCGCGCCCTTCAATTCTGCGAGCGACAATTAATTCTTGGGCATTTCAAGCATGTGAATGCAGTGTAGCAGGCCTTACATAATGGGCATTGACCAAGCCAATGCGTACCTCCTGTCTTGAACATGAACAGCGGTGGCAGCGGTTTGCCATTGGGCAGTTTTGTGTTGAGATCTCGTAGCTCGTCAAAGAATGGGTGCGCCATGGCCTCCAGCTGAAATGCAAAGTTTGTCAGTTACATTACAAAGCGTTTGTGACTTCAGCTACTTTGCAGGTACGTTTGCAAATGAGACGGCATGAGCAACACATGCGCAGCAACAAGTAAGGCCTGCTTACTGCGCTGTAGCGTTGCTGAGGGGAGTACTGTAGCAGCTTGGACACAAGGTCCACGGCCTCCGGAGGCACCTTCTTGGAAAACACCTACGCAAACACCTGAGTAAGCAACAGTATCCAACACACCCACATGGAGACGGACATCATCTGGCAGCTATATCCTCTGACCTTGTGCCAGGGGTGCGCCTTGATCTGGGGGAACTTGAACTCCGTGTAATTTGGGTTCATGGAGTTGATTTCTTCTCTTGTAGGGGTGCCCAGTACCTGAAAGAGAAGCCACTCAGCACACTGTACACAACTGATGCAAGCCGCGCACCAGGGTACTCAAGGACAGTACCTTGATGATCTCGACAAGCTGATCCACACCACTTTCTCCAGGAAACAATGGCTGCGCAGAAAAGATGATCAGGATCAGGAGGAGACCTAACAGCGAAGTGCTGGGGAGGAATGACAGTGCAAGTGGATGCATACCTCTCCACGAAGCAGCTCTGCCATCACACAACCCGTCGACCACACATCGATTGCCGTTGTGTAGTCGGTTGCCCCAAAAATCAGCTCAGGCGCTCGATAGTATCTTGAACAGATGTACGCAATGTTGGCTTCACCTTTAACCTGACGCAGAAAAGTCAGTTGCTGACGCAGCGCAATTGCAGTCAAGATGCAATACCACACTGACCAGCATCTTGGCACTGCCAAAGTCACACAGCTTGAGTTGGTGGGTGGCTGAATGGACCTGGAACATCAGCACAACATGAGTATTGATGTAATAAGCACATCCAGCCAGCACTGTCAGCCAGGCAACCACACGCACTCCATTGAGTACTGAGGCATACTGCACTCCTGCACGCCAACATACCAGCAAGTTTTGCGGCTTGATGTCGCGATGGCAGACACCAGCCTCGTTGTGAGTATAAGCCAATGCGCGGCATATCTGCATTGTAGCATAAAACAGCGGTGAGCTAAATACAACATGTCCACCTGATACTGTCAATTATAAGGCTGCGTATGTACCTGATAAACATACAGCTTCACAAACAACATTGGCATCGGTTGCTTCATCTTGTTGTAATGCTTAGCTATGCGGTAGACAGTCTCCGGTACATACTCCAAAACTAGATTGAGGTACACCTGTGAATCCACCATGTTACGATGCAATCCCTGTGCCAGGATGCGCCAAAAGCCAGCAAAACGCGCACTGTAGAATACCTCGTCCTTTTCAGTAGTGGAGTAAAAGCAGTGCTTCAACTTCACTATGTTTGGGTGATCAAGCATGCGCATGATCTGCCAGCACAACACTGGTAAGCTTGCTGTGCAGAGAACGGCTGCAAGAAGTGGTATGCCAAGCTCTACGCCTTCAGCAGTGTTAGCCTTGCCAACGCACCTGCAGCTCTCGGTTCTTGAAGCGTTTGTCCTGCAAAACCTTCTTGATTGCCACGGTATCACCCGTTTCCAGGCACGTCGCCTGGAAAACCACCCCAAAGGAACCGTTGCCGACAACACGCTCCGTAGAGTAAGTCAGGGTCTGCTTAGGCACACCACTCTTGCCACCGGTGGTGGTAACAATGATGTGCCCAACTTCGTTCGGGTCTCCATTTATGGATGAAGCTTCAAACACTTGATGCTGCGCACAAGACAACAGGTAAAGAAATGTGCAAATGCTGGTCCATGTGTACCATGATTGCGCAAATGCTGAGACTGCACATTGAATAAAAAGCACACCTTGTCAATCTTGATCTCCTCTCGTGAAGGTTCTGCTCCCCTTTCATCTTTCATTTTCATTTCCTGGAGCTCTTGCGGCAGAGCTTCAGCTGCTGTTCCTACACTAGCGCCGATAACTGCTGGCTTTGACATGTCTACCGGCTATGAGAACCAGGCCGCAGTGTGGACCTGCGCAAAACCTCAGGTCAATCTTGATGAGCACCAACTTCGGCACAGCAGGACAATAGTCATAGCACATAGCTTGATAATGCTCTTCAGAGTACGCAGCGGGACTGGCTAACCCTGCCCTTTATCCTGATAACACCTGATACCTAGCCAAAGAGACAACGACTGGGCCCTAATGAATATATATGCTACAATATTGCCCTGCAGGACTTTATGCTGATTAAGGTACGCCTTGTCCATGGCAGCAGTCGACCATTGCAACACAGCTGCAGCTGTTAAACGTGTGTCGTGTGCCAAAGCAAGATCGCCATGTTGAGCAATGCTCCTACGACATTATTTGCAACAGCGAGCAACCCCGTAATCCAAGATTACAGGGGATCGTCTGTAAACAGCGTGTCAAGCAGCTGCAAAATGCAGCAAACAAGCTTCACGCGAAAATGTTACCAAACACCAATGAAGCGTCTGTATTGTGAGAGGATATACCTGGGCGGCGCCGCAATGAGCTCCAACCCGCCCATCCAATTCGGTCAACACGACATCGGGAGAGGGGAGGCGCCTGCCAAAGCAGGGGGAGGGAGAGGCAGACCAGGCAGACGACCCGCACCGCAACTACGCTGCGGCCACAACCGCCGCCTCCTGGATTGCGCAAGCCTGTGCGCTACTGCGAGCTGCAGGCAACCAGCCAGCAGTAAACCCTGGGGCTTACGCTCTACTGCAGCTGTCAAAGCAGCTTGCTTGTACAGCAATGAGGCAAAACAGACCAACCACTCAGTCCACCACGACACGCACCCCCTCGCCTCTCCCGCCCCGCCTGCCGTCAACGCCGCCTCCAAGCAACCAGCTGCTGCAGGCAGCCAGAAGCAATTTTTGGCAGCCAGCAGCCAGCAGCGGCCTCCCCGCTGCTAACTTAACTGCTGCTAACTTGACTTAACCCTGAAACCGCGTCTGTACTTGCAGTTGACTTTTAACCTTCCGGTTCTATAACCGACACGAACCGGTAGACTTGCACTAATGACCGGGCTGTGTTTGCACTATGCGCTGCCAAATTACCTGTGTTCTGTCCGATTCTACCAGTAACCAAGGTTGGTTAGAGGCACGGACAACGGTTCGCAAGTTTGACGGGGAAATGGCGTTAACCGAGAAACGGTTTTGCTGCGGCGTTGTTTTACCAGGAGTGTGGCGTCATTAACAAGGTCTCTGTATGTTGGTTACACACCCATAATGTGCAGTGGCAAAACCTTTCGTTAAACGTCGCTGGGTTCAACGGCGGTCAACCGGGGAAGCCGTTAAGTACCGCAAGCTCGTATTCACGATACGCTAAGCGTGACGTGCGATACGAAGCGTCACTGACTAGGCGTAATGCGTTACGGGACCGTGACTTTCCAAATTGAGCTGCTGAAGCCGGCAGCTGCTGCATGCTGGAGGAGGCAGTGGCGGCGGCGGCGGCGGAGGCCAGGCGTTGGGTTCATTAGGAGGCATGCTTCCAACCCAACCTGTGCTGTGACAGCTGGAAGTTGGTAAGACGCAATTGGTGCTCTGTGCTGTGGGGACCTAGCCAAGTGCTGCTCTGGTGCTCAGGTGCATGCTGAGCTGGTGTTGCTGGTGTACGCTGCAGTTGTCAATAGTGTTGTTCAAACCTCAATGTGCATGCATGAGTCTTGACTCTATGCACTTGCAAGTTAAATGGCACAGCAACTGCGCTTATCACGTCATGCTTGCTGCATGCTTGCTGTTGACAGGTTGCACAGAGTGAGTTGACACACGTCACTCGTGAGTACGCTCTCAAGGCCAACCAAGTGGTCTGTTAGCTGATGAAACACCTGTGCGGCAGCTGTTAGTCAATCGCTTAGCGGCGTGTTGTTCTTGCAACCGGTTGTTCTGACAGCCTGTTGACAGCCAGAGCCAGGACCAGAAATAGCACAGCTTCCACACTCCAGCACACCGGTCGAGCCTCCTGCTCACCCCAGCAGAGACTGTCTGACAGGTCAGTGTTTGAATCTTTGACGCTTGACGAGCTCATGCAGCGCGTTGGCAACACTCGTATTCGCAACTCGTCGCAGATGCATGAACCTGCTATGGTCACCTCGTGCCCATGCAGTAGCGGTGTTTATAGCACACATGCATGCGCGGTAGTGTCACATTGTACTGATCATGTATCAAAGTTAAACCAAGGAGTTCTCCGATTCGCTGCAGGACGCATCGCCTGCCGTGGCATGATTTTGAAGCTGTTTCAAGTGACTGTGCGTTCCGGCCTCACAATGCAGTCTGCTCCACCTTTGTTTGACTCCATCACGATCGGCAAGGCAAGGAACACACCGTTGATGTGCTCCGGTTTGACCTTTCACTTGCAGCTCATGTAAGCAGAACACTAACGGAAGAGCGTGTTGCTATTGCTTTTGTTGCAAGCAGGTTGCCATGGGAGCTTCCGTGTTCGCAGCAGCAGGACTCAGCAATGCTGGCGGCGTTGGCGGGGGTATCTTGTATGTGCCGTTGTACCTGCTGCTCCTCAACTTTACCGTCCCTGAAGCCTCGGCCAACGCTCAGCCCCTCATACTTGGCGGCGTCCTTGCATCCGTTGGGTGCGAACCGCTTGGTCAATGCACACTGAAGTTGTAGTTTGTGCATGCGCGTGTAAGGTGTCTCTGTTCAACTTCAGGTCACCAACATAATAGCTGCTACTACTACTGCAGGGAACAGAGTGTTTCTGTCAAACCACAGTCCTCTTGCAGGGTCCTAAGCCCTCTCATGACACTTTGTGGTGGTGCAGGTACCATTTGCGACGCACGCACCCTTTGCGCAAGCATGCTCCACGGATCAACTGGGAACTGGCGTCTGTCTTCCTGCCTAGCTTCTTGGCAGGAACTACCCCAGGGGTGTTTCTATCTCAGGTACAGTTGTACATACACTGTCTTTTTGCTAGTATACAAGACAAGGACCTTACTTTGGTCAGTACCAGGCCATGCCAAACTTCGTCACCTCCTGGTTGCTGGCGCTTGTCCTGGCGTTGCTCTTCCTGCAGTCAGTAATAGTCGGATCGCGCATGTGCCAACGCCAACTGACAGCCAGAAGGCATAAACTGCAGGGGACACCTGATGCCAGTGCTGAGTTCCGACAGAAGGTACTGGTTTTGTTGTGTATGGTCTTGTGTACCTGCAGCAACAGAGTGCGTTGCAACATGCGGCCCATGACCCAACGAGGGTGATGGGTTGCATTAAATATACGCTTTGAGGCCAAGGTTGCTGCATAGCACATTCAACATGAGAGCGGGTCACATGACGGGATGCAGCATAATCAAGTTCTTTGTTAACCACGTGATCAACTGCAGGTAGAGACATCAGCTCTTTGTCTAGTACAGTGGAGCGGTGCTCCTCTGCGCCATCTTGTGCACAACAAGAGTGCTACAATGCAGCATCCATGTGCAGTTGATCCCTATTATACGTCTTAAGCGGTATCTTGTACTGGAGTCTAAGCTCTTGTCTCTGCATATACAGATGCTGGATGGTGCGTTGCAAGCCTCCCTGTTGGCGGAATCCGGGCAAGAACGAGATGCACCTGCAAGCGCTGATGCAGTGAACTACGTTTCGGACGAAGACGCGGAGCCACAACACGTTGCCGGATTCGCCCCATGGCCAGGCTTGTTGAAGTACGTGGATCCTGCGCAGGTACAACGGCATTGGTCAGAGTTGAAATCATCTGCAACACACCAGCACGCTTGATTATCATAGCAACATGCAGGCAGTCAATAGTTTCTTGAGATTGATACTAAGCGAACAATTCAACTGATGTATCTGTTTAACTGTACAGGGCATTGTCACGCTGAGACATGTCGTTGACATTGAGAGGCAGTTTTTCCCACCCCTGCCTATAGTGCTTCTCCTCACTTCTTGGGCTACAATATTCGTGTTCTCTTACGTTCGTGGCAGGTAAGACCTTGTACCGCTTGCATGCAGCAGAACATGTTGCTCTTGCACTCGATATGTGTGCTTTGCGCTATGAGCGAGCTGTGTCCTTGCACAGTGCGCGACGTGCTGGCATTGCTGGCATACAGGCGTGTAGCACGCCATTCTGGCTGCTGATTGCTGTGCAAGAGGTGAGCTACAATCCCCATGACAGCAAGAGGTTCTCATGTCTGTTACTTGTTGACTGTTGACACGCCGTACGATCCAAGATGAGCCATGCAAGCAACTCACCGCTACATTTACTTCCACAGGTTCTGCTCTTTGGTCTTTGTGGGCTGTCTATTGCGCGTGCTGCACGATTCTCAAGGCTCAAGTATGCTCTGGGTTACTTGCGCTACGACCTTGTAATAACCGAATACCGCGATGTGCAATGGGAAGGAACGGACCTTCTCTTGTACCCGCTATATACATTCCTGGTTGGCGCAATGGCGGCCTTCTTGGGGCTTGGTAAGGACACATGAAGATCTGTTTACTACAGGACAGTGTGCTACTGCCAGTGCACACGCACGCGCATGTGTTTGTGATGTCATGTGGGCTAGCATCACAGGCACATGAAATGCACAATGTGCAAGTGTTTGGAGACCTCTGGGCAGTGTTGCGCAAATGATGTGTCATATCGTGGCACGGTAGCGTGTAAGTGCAAGTGATGTCCTGGCATGACATCATTTGCATACATGACATGCATGCTGGCTAAGCGTCCATCAAGTCCACTTACAACGTATGCAATGGTGTGCAGGAGGCGCAACACTGCTGCTACCACTGCTACTTAACTACTCCAAGTTGGACCCAGTTGTTGTGTCCAGCACAACAGCAGTGCTGAACTCCCTCGGTGCAGCTTCGTCAACATTCCAATTCTTCATAACGGGGGCGTTGCTGCCCGATTACGCTTTGGTTTATGGCGCGTGCACGTTCCTCGGCTCCTTCTTCGGGGTGTACGCTGTCATGTACATAGTGAACAAGTACGAGCTCAAGGCCCTCATTGTGTTGATTCTATCCGCAGTCTTCCTCATCGCTCTCACGCTCGTCGTCAACATTGCCGCGGACGAAGCTAAGGCTGCCATACGGGCTCATGAAGGCATCATCATACGCAGCATCTGCCACTAATGTGGGAGTGAAGCTTGCTTTCAACTGTGAGACAGAGGGAATGGCATTCCCAACAGATTTCAACGGGTAAACAATGGTCGCAGTAGTGGGAACAACGTGGTTGGGTATGGAGCCTGCAGCTTAGCTGTCATACAGTAAGTTAAGTACATAACATTGAGTGTCGTTTATTGCGATTATAGCTGAGTGGGCTGACTTAGAGCTGAGCGTTTAGCTTGGTCGCCTGTTTTGTTCAGTCGTAGTCGAGTGGGCTGACTTAGAGCTGATTCATCAGCTTGGTTGGCATTTTCGCTTTTCATTTAACGCGTACTTCCAAGAAAAAACACTTTGGTTACCATTCTGCCATTGGCTTCAAAAGATTGCTGAGCTTGGCTTGCATATGCTGCTGTCAACTGCAGGTGATAATGGAACATACCTGCATGCATGGCTAACGGGGGTAGCCAAGTAGTAATAGTTTAGTGCGTTATAAGTACCTAGCCCGATGGCGAAATAGCACTGCTGCTGACTGTTTGCTTGCGGTATGTGCATGACAACATGCATGTCTCATGCTTATAACCCCATGCATGCGGTCTTATCAGCACTCCATCTTTTGTACACTGTCTGTTTTAGATGTGTGTACTCTAACTGTGGTCAGGTTGTTGGCTTACGGGTGCACAGAGCGAGTGCACCTGCTTGCTGTGAGATGAAGCTTGAAAACTGGGGCAGCATCAGCAGCTAAGGTGCGTTATGCGGCGTTAGCTGTATGTTTATGCAAGGTACGACTAGATATACTCAGCATACACGAGAATCTGTACACGACCTATAACCATAGAGATAAGACAAACTGTAACCTACATACATACAGACCCTGCGTTCGTGGCCGTGCGTGTGTCCGTGGACACATGCGAGCACGTGTGTTTTGTGTGTGCACGTGCTGACTCCATCTGCACTGCACGCTACTGCAACTGTCCCCTAACGCACATGGCGTCAAATCTGAACATGCAGGCTTGGTGATTGCGATACTTTACCTGCAGCACGTGTTTGTTATGCAGCACAGTGAATGCGGACAAGCAATGTGGAAAAGCAGAAAGTGTGCAGTGGCAATGCATTGTCATGTGCATGAGTTACAGCATTTGGCGGGTATTGCTTCATGATGTCGTTCCAGACTGTTTGATTGGCAATCTCGGACTGGGCAAGTTCTCTTCTTCCATTTAGCACACATATCTGTGCGTGCATGGCTGCGTAGACATCTGTGTTGCAAGGAAACTTGTGCTGCTGCATACACACTGTACACTGCTCACCTGTGCACACTCAAGGTTGAGCTTCATGAGAAACAGTGGCCTCCCAAGGTCAGTCAGGGCCAGCACTACTTTGCTATGCCCAAGCAATCCCATGAACTACTCCACACAAATCCAATGTCCGCAACACAACCATTGCGTGCCATAACTTGCACACCTACACGCATGGGTACTTCAATATCAGAGCCACAACAACTATCTACACATAGACACAGACACAACCAGAGACTACCAACTACCTCACGTCATTCAAATCGCTTGTCAACGAGGACGCGCGCCCCGCACGCCTCCAGCGGCATCTCGATCTTCCCACCCTTGACTGCAAACACACCTCCTTTTCCCTCACCCTCATTGAGCACATCCGTCATCTCCACCCCATCAGGTATCTTCCCCTTCACATCCACATTGAACCTCTCTTCCGCTTCAAACCCACAGTTCATGACCACGATGGCGGTCTGCCCGCCACCCGCCCTCATGTAAGCCACCTGCTTGTTGGTGTTGATGAGGGGGATAATGTCCACACTGCCACTAAAGGCAGGGTTGGCTGTTTTGAGCTTCACAGCTTTCTCCGTGAAGGCGTACTTCCCGTCGTTGATGTCGGTATGTGTGAACTCGAGTGGCTTTCTCATGGCTAAGTCGCCCTCGGGTCCGCCAGGTGAACCCTCCATACCAACCTCATCGCCATAATAGAGACACGGGATGCCACGCGTGGTAAGGAGAAACAACACGGCCAGGTTGTAGTGGCGCTGGTCTTTCAGCTTCGACGCCACACGAGCCACGTCATGGTTACCTGTTTGAGTAATGACAAAACACAACATTACAGCGTGTAATACACACACACATGCTTACACACGCGTGCGCACACCTGTGTACACGCATGCGCGCATGTGCACGCGCATCTGTACATGTGCGTGCGTGTGTGTGCGCGCACACACTCACACGTACGTTCACACACGTGCGCACATGAGCGCGCTCTCTCGTGCATACGCACGCACACGCTCGTGCACACCCACACACAAACTCACCCAGGAAGTTGACGAGCAGCAGGTTCTTGTACATGTCGAGCTCGCGCTGCAGGCAATGGACCAGCTCAAAGTAGTTCATGTCGTTCACGCTGCTCCATATCGCCTTAGACAGCTGATAGTTGGTGCCGCTGTCCAACCTATCCGGCCCAATCCACCTGTTGTAATCCCCTGCACAACATGGATGTCAATACGCACGCACATAAACCCCCGAACTGATATCCATACAGGACTGATATTCGCGCAAAGCCGATGCACACGCATCCACACGCACGCGCGCACACGCACACGCACACGCACGCGCGCACACACATCACTCACCATGTATCACTTCCCCAATCAGCACGCAGTCGGGTTTAGCCTCTTTGCACTCTTTCCTAAACTCCTTCCAAAACCCCGGTTCGATCTCATGCGCGACATCGAGCCTCCACCCGTCGATACCGACCTCTTTCAGCCAATATCTCGCCACATCGAAGAGATATCTTCTCACTTCAGGATTGGCCACGTTAAGCCGCGGGAGCGATGTGTGCCCCTCCCACGACTGATAGCCACGCCCGTCGGCGATATCGCCACCCTGCTTACTGGAATCAACGAAGTACCAGTCTCGATATTGGGATTGGGATGGGCCGTTGTGAATTATGTCGTTGAAGGCGAAGAAGCGTGTGCCCGTGTGGTTGAACACGCCGTCGAGGATGACGCGGATGCCGCGCGCATGCAGGGAAGACACAACTTGCTTGAAGTCGTCCACGGTGCCTAAACGACGGTCGATCGCATAGTAGTCTGCTGTATCGTACCTGCGTGTGAGAAGGGTAAGAAAGGATGTACTGATGTTTATCAAATACGTTGAGTAGGAACAACTACAAAGCCACAAACTGCTTTTTAACAAGCTTGCATAAGTATGCCATGCGTGCGCATGTGTGCACGTGCCGCACTGCTTGTACATGCCAACAGCTGCGTTTGGGTAGTACTGGTACTTAATGCAACAGCAGCGTTCACACTGTATGCGACATGTTCGGCGCGTGTGCTGTGTGAGGTCTGTATGCGTGCATTGTGCATGACTGACCCGTGTGTGCCGCTCTCAAAGAGGGGTCCAAAGTACACCGCCGTGACGCCAAGCTTCTCAAGGTGGCCATACCACTGCTCCATCACGCCCAGACGGTTTGTTACCGGCCCCGTCCCGTCGTTAGGCAGCCCTGACCGCAATAGTAGCAACAATTGTTAGTACACTCACACGCACGCACGCGTACACGAACGCTCACACGCACACGCGCACACACGCACCTTCTGCGCCGAAGAAGCCCAGCGATTGGATGTGGTAGAGCACCGCGTTGCTGAACCACGCGGGAGGGCCTTCCGAAGAAGAAGAAGAAGAAGAAGGAGACGATGTCGGTTTGGGAACCTGTTGGGTTACTCATGGTTAATGTGACAGCAAGACTGAGACACAAGCCAACACTACGGTATCTGTCACACACGTGTGCATGCATGCGCATATGTATGTGTACGTATGTACATGTGCACAGGCCTGTGTATGCGTCATGTACATGTGTGCATGCATCCATAGATGCGTGTACACGTACAAGCGTGCGTGTTTGTGGACGCATGTATGTGCATGCATTTGTGTGACCCTCATTCACATGTACCCACAAGCACACATATAAACAGCGCATGTATGCGTACATGCGTGCATGCGTGCGCGTCTGTGTGTGCATGCGCATGCGTGTATGCTTGTATGCACACGCGCGTGTCTCAACACCTGCTGCACTGGTTGTTGCTGCCGTTGCGGCTTGGCCGTCTCACTCCCCTGCTTTGAGCTTGTTGTTGTTGTTGTGGCCGGCGCTGCCTCTTGTTTGGTTGGCGGCACGTACGCGGGCGCCTCTCCGTTCTCCTGCGGCACCGTCAGCGCCAGGTTGTCGCCGTCAAGCCAACGGACGGAACCGTCGCCACCGCGCACGGCATACTTGAAATGGAGCTGCTCGCCTGCGGGAGGATGTTGGGGTTAAATGTACACGACGCGCGAGTGCACACGTGTGTATGTCGCACGCCATGTGCACACACAACCACTCACACTCTGACACGGGGAACACGCACACATAGAAGACCGACAAAAAGGCAAACGCATGTGTACGTGTGCGCTCCGCATGACACGCTCTTCCATGAACTGAATTACAACACGCGTGCACGAGCGCATGCGTGTGCACGTCTTGTCACACACGCACGCTCGTATCAACACGACCTCTTTCGTGTTTGCTCACCTGGTGGTAAGTCCACGTGCGCGACCCACACGTGCCCGTCGTTCCACGTCATCGCAGCACCACGGCGCGGGTCCCATTGACCCAAGCTGGCATGATCCCCCACCACTACAACAGTCTGGACACACACGTATAAACACACACACGCACACATCTTGTTACCGCACACATTGAAGAAGAACACTGTACACAACAATGCCACATACCTCTCCAAACTTCACTGGCTTTGCCACAGAGAACTTCACTGAGGATGAAACAGCAGCAGCAGCGCAAACTACTTGTCTGTGGGTTTGTTGTGTTTGTCCCATCGGTGTGGCATGCTTGTGTCTGGGTCGAAGTTGGGGACGCGATATCGAGATCGAAGGGGCGGATTTCAAGGACAATGAGGCGCGCATTGCTGAAACTGCGGGAGGATATCACTCGGGGGTGTGATACAGGTCACCGGGTGTGTATGTGGTAGTGTTGTGTGCTTGTGACATTCACAGCAGTGAGTGCAAACGTGGTGATATTGCATCGCACAATACTTATGCAATGGGGCATGAGAGTCGCTTGTCAAGTGGAAATCAGTCTATAATGCACTAGTAGTGCAGCATTGCAGACTGACTGAAATGCATGAGTGGACTTGTGAGTGGTTGGTTGAGCAAGCATGGCTAGGATGGAGCACATTGCAATGCCTAGCCAATGCAGCAGTCTAGTCCGTGCATGCATGTGGCAGACCGAGGGAGTTACACGCTATGCGTACCTCAATGCTCACGACGAAGAGACCGCCTCCACCGCCGCCGCTGCCGCCGCCGCTTACGTGGCAGATCTTCGCCAACAGCTGCCAGGTAGGCAGAATGGCAGGCTGATATCGCAGTGGGTACCCTTGTGAACGCAATAACAGCACGGAAGTCAGCGATATCGGTTATTGCTTGTGCGCAGACAATTGTGCGCTTGTGCGAAGGGCCAAAAATAGCGCCACGCCTCGTTGCATTCTTTGTTTCCAACTTTTGCACGGCGGCGGCGGCGGAGGAGGAGGACCAGGAGGACGAGCAGGAGAAGGAGGAGAAGGGGAAGGGGAAGGGGAAGGGGAAGGGGAAGGGGTAGGGGAAATTGGACGAAGACGAGATGAGTACCGCTTGGGTGGACGAGTATTATGAAACAGCCAGCCAGGCACGCCAGCAGCGCAAGGAGGCTGAGGCACAAGTAAGGAACGCCCTTGTCCTTGTCCATATCCTTGTTCTTGTTCATGTCCATGGCCTTTTCTATGTTCTGATGATGATGATCTGTGATGACTTGCCTCCAGGCTGCGGCGCTGGCGAGCAGGCTGGCGTATCTGAAGAACCAGGACACGGCGCTGCAGAAGAACATCGACCACGCCAAGCGCCTAACCCAGCAGCTCGTCGCCAAGGCCTCCAGCAAAGACAAGGACAAGGACAAAGACAAGGAGAAGTACAAGGACAAGGATCGGAGTAACAATGCCAAGGCGAGCAGCAGCCGGCCCTTCCAGCCAACTTCGTCACGAGTACGTACAATATGTTGCTGTTACACAGTCATGCTGCTGCTTATTTGCCTTTTATAGACGCGCATACGCATACGCACAAATGTACTCACAGACATATACACGCATTTAGACACATACTCACACTCTCTTTCTTGTGCCTGTGCTCGTCTCAACCCCAACAGCCCGCGTCTTCATCTGCGATACCTTCTCCTGCAGCCCCATCCCTCTCCTCCTCCTCCTGCAAGCAGCGCAGCAGCCGTTCTTCCTCGCTGGTCTGCGACGACAAGAGCAGCGTCGTCACCGCGAGGACGACGAGAAGCGCGAGTGCAACATTATCTGGATGGGAAAGGGATGACAATGAGAGCAACTCTAGAGACAACATCAACAACAACAGTCATGATGATATTGATAGTGTTGGGCCGTCCGTATCGCCTCTACTCGAAGGCGAGCGATGCCGATATCAAGCGTTGGTATCAGAGGCCGAAGCGAAGCCACCAAATAGTATCAAAGGAATGGAGGATGTTATTATTAAGAGCAAAAGGGGTTCGGTTCCAATGAAGAAAAGAGCGGAGAAGGTGAAGCCACCAGTGATAGATGAGAATGCAGGTGATAATGAGAACAGTGTTGAGGCTGTTGACACTGCTAGTTTGGATTGCGGGCGAGTGACTTTCGAGACTGGAGTTGGCATCTGGGCATCATAGTAGTTGCCCAGAAGGTTACTCTGTACTCTAGTTACAAAATTAATGCGAGGTATCCCTTTGTACAGATGTACTTAGTGCTTCAGCAAAGATAGAATTGCACAAAACATGTGTCTCAATTTGCATGGTATACACCACTAGATATTATGAGGCCAAGCGCAGATGTTATGTTGGACAGCAAAAAGAGTGTTTGCAACGCGGCGAATACCCCGAAGACAACAAGCAACTTGACTCACTGAAACTACTGGACTTGTTTATTCTCAATGGACAGCTCGACTCTCCTGACTAACTCAGGCTCAAAGTCTGAGCCTCGACTAGCCTCTTACAACTACCTATGTACAATTGAGAATCTCACACTCTTGAGCACACAACCCATCTCCTTACACAACTTCAACTATGACTGCAGCTGCAGCCGGCTTGTCCTGCTGCACCTCAACTGTCCTACTACCATCCTCATGCCCAACACCACCACCCTCACCCTGACCCTCACGTCGTCGTGCAACAACAACTCGCTGGCCCGAAGCAAGTGTGACAGACTCGGAAAGCACACCGTGGAGGCGGCACACGCCGTGCGCAAGCAGGCGATGATACGGGTCCGAGAGGTCGAGTACAAGCTGAGCATCTGAACTATGAGAGAAGTCGTCCAACTCAGCCATAAGCGCCGTCACGAGCGGCCTGTCAAAGTCCTTGCGCACCGCCTGAATTGCGCCACGAGACAACGCGTCCACACTGGGTTTGGCACTGCCACTTGACACCACTGTGGAAGAGTATTAACGTGAGTCATTATTCCTTGTAGTATTGGCAGAGCAAGCAGGTGCTGATAAGGGTGCACACAACTACAAACTGACACGTGTGCACATGTGCGTACCCACACATGCGCGCACGCATACGCTCAGGCGCACCCATGCACCCACGCACACACACATAAACTTACAGCCAAACACACACAAGTGCGTGTGCTCAGATGCATGCATGCGCAAAAAGTATGCACCTGCAGCGGTGCGCATGAGGGCTGAACTCCTGTCCATGTCGGTGCGCAGGAGCTGATCTGCGCCTCCGGGCTTGTCCAGCAGCTGTTCCAGCGGGCTTGGCGCAGGGGGCTCGCCCCATGGTGGAGGCACAAAGAGTGAAGCCATCTGCGTGAGTGACACATAAACCTGAAGGAATGTGGAAGTGTAGTGGGCTTGAAATGTCATGCACCGATGACAGAAACATGAGCGCACGGGCGCACATAGCAGACACGCACGCATTTATGCGGGCACAAGCACTCACGTACCCAAACATTCATGCAGAGGCTATGCAGACACACGCAAACACGCAGGTGCGCACGCGCCATCACATGCAGAGTGAGCTCGGTCATGCTTGTTCTCACCTCAGTTGCATCTAGTGGCCCAGCAAGCTCCCGCAACAACCTATCGTTCACCCAGCGCCTGTACCGCCTGCCTCCTATCTGCATGGCACCAACAGAGTTCAACTTCAACCAAGATCCAAGCACTAATAAACCAGAACGTAAAGTATAACGATTGCTGTCTGAACATGATGCAGATCACAACGCTCATAACTGCTGCTTGTTCAACCTCAGCAGAAAGTGAACCAGGCATTCACAGAAGCATGAGCAATAAGCATAGCTGTTTCTGCTAGTTTCTTACCTGAGCTGCTGCGGCGTCTTCCAAACTGAACTGCGATGGCCTGAGCCTGGCGCCGCGCTGCGACTGAGACTGGCGCTGCCGATCCCGCTTGGTGGTGCTCGGACCCCTGTCGGCGGCGACGTAGGAGCCCTGGACCAGGAACTCGTGCACGCTGACATCACGCCGCTGCGTCTCCATGGCTGCACAACAACTCCTCGACACCCCTGCCACCCTCGTCCTAATCCTGCTACTCGTCGTCCACCGCCGCCTCCTCCCCCGTTGTCGCCGCCGCCGCCTACCTGGGCCGCAAGGATGCCACGCGGTCACTTAGGGTTTGATGGCGGATATCAGCAGCTAAGGGTTGATATCCAGTCTGACGCTAAATCCGTTGTTATGTTGATATCTGCTGACAAAGTGGGTTTGTTTCAACGGTGTTGATATCCGTCTGATGTAACCGGCAAGGACGCGCACTTATATCAGGCGGCAGAAAGCGCGGGCGGGCATCTCGGCCTGTGCAGAGGAAAAAAGGCCGCAAAAAGCAAGCAAAATTACTGCTAGGGTTTTGGGCTGCCACGTGGCGCTATGGCGGCGGCAGCGCCTGCGGCGGCGCCCCCGGATGCGGGAGGAGGGGCAGGGGGTGGCAGCGCTGCGCCGTACATTGGCAGCCTTATCAGCCTCATCTCCAACAGCGAGATCCGCTATGAGGGGATCCTCTACACTATTGACACGCAGAATGCCAACATCGCCCTGCAGAACGGTATATTGCGTTTGTGTGTGTGTGTGCGCATGGCTTGGCCTGGTGGATGTTGGAATTGACACTGTTTGAGCATGCGCTTGGCATGCTGTCGGCAGTATACAGTTGGATTCAATGATCGCCACAGCCTGTCGTGCTAGAATTCAATGTAAGCAGCTGCTCGTCAGTTGGTCCCTTTTTCTTCCCTGCTGCAATTATGTAATCAACATTAAGGAAATTTTTCACGTGCGTTGTTATTACTTCTTTTGTAGATGTTGCAATTGTTGGTGAGCAGATTATGCGGCATGCTTGTGTGCAGTGCAAGCTGCGAATGCGCAAATGGTCGTGATTGCCTGTGTGCCATGTGGCCAGCAATTCTTGTTGTTGTTCTACATCTATTCTTGATGGGCATGCTGTGTGGCAGTGCGTTCTTTTGGCACGGAGGGTCGCAAGGAGAACGCCCCTCAGATTCCTCCAAGCAATGAGGTTTATGAGTACATCATCTTCCGGGCTGCGGACATCAAGGTAATTCTTTGCTATGCGCAACACAGCCATTCAAGTTCTTGTTGAGATGTCATCAATGCACCAAGTCAAACTTTTAAGCTGATGAGGCTGCACGCCTTTGTTGCAAGTTGGTATCCATGTAGCTGATTTGTGTGCCGAAGGGTCCGCCACTCACATGCAGCTTGCGATGTGGTTGCTTGCGCTGTGTCCCAACATGGCGGTTCAATGTCCCTCAACGCGACATCCAACAACACTTGTCTTGTGCAGCACTTGAACGTTTTGACAACAGAGCAGTTGGCACCTCAGCCGCCTCCTCCACCTGCCCCGCATCATGATCCAGCTATTGTTGCAGTGCCGGTGAGTTGGTCATGCCGTGGGCAATGCAATCTTCAGTGGGCTTTTATTGTTCTTATGCGTTGGGCATGTTATGCGTAAGCAGCAGGCCGCACCACCCGCGCAAGGAGCATACTATGGGCAGGGGCCCCCGCCACCTCCATCAGCCCAGCAGCAGGCTGAAGTGCCGCGGCCTGGCGCCTACGGCATTCCTCCACCATATCCACCGCCGAATGCATACACACAAATGCCAAACTACTACTATGGCGGAGCACCGTACGGGGGCTATCCTGCTGCCAATCAGATGGGCATGCCACCTCCTCCTCCACGACCCCAGGTGCTTCCTAAAGTAGTTTATCATGTGTTTATGTGGGCATGTAGTGAGGGGAAGAAGCAACAATGTGGTACTTGGAGTTGCATATTGCATTACTGTGGATGCTTTTAGTCCTCAACTCTCTCTTGGATAATCAGTCCATGCTGAGTTTTGGACTTCATGCAGCCGCCCAGTGCGTATCAACAGGCGCCTACTCCCTTGATACCACCAGTCCAGCCCATGCCAGCGCCAGCGCAGCCGGCCGCGCCTTCTGCTCCGCCTGTGCCTGCTGCTGCCGCTCCAGCCAGGGAGATCGACGTGCCTGTCGCGGATAAGGTGCCTGCCGGGACAACAGCCGCCGCAGCCGCTATACTCACACCGGCACCACCGACACCAATGCCAGTTGCACCTTCTCCAAAGGGCAATGCACCCACACTGAAGCAGGCTGATCAGGTATTCATAAAGTGATGGAGTGTGTGTAGCCCCCTTGATCGTGACATCAGGCTACATGTTGATGTGGGTATTATGTGAGGTTCTTATGCTGCATCCCTGAATCGTGCTGCTCCCCGTGCATGCAATAGATAGGTAAAGTGGCAATTGCTAACGTCTAGCCCATTGCCAACATTTTCCGATTCTTTCAGGCGAATTCAACTGCACCAGAGTCTGGTGTGGCTCCAGCGAGTCAACCATTGGAGAGCCCAAAGCCAAATCAGACATGGCAGCAGCAGCAGCAACAGCAAAGGCCTCCTGCAGGTAAGCTGCATGTTATGTCTGGTATGGTGAGATGCTCTTCGCTCTGGATGTTACCTGTCTGCGCAGTTGAACGTTGCGCACTTTTTAGCTTAAAAGTCCATGTTGCAGGCCGCGGTGGCAGGGGAGGTGCTGCTACAGGTCAGGGCAGGGGTGGAGGAGGTTCCATCCCCAAGAGCATGTGGCAACCTAGCTCAGGAGTTGCAAATAATGGTGAGTTGGTCATTGGGCATGAAACTGTAGTGTCATGTCATGTTGTGCATATGTGGGTCATGGCGCTGTGCCGTAGTGTTGCTTGTGTGCGTCTCATCGCACATCTGCAGGGGCACCACCAGCAGCACAGCAGCAGCAGCAGACCCAGCAGACCCAACAAATGGCTGCACCACCAATGCAGATGCAGTCACAGCAGTCGCAAGTGCAGCCGCTACAGGCGCCGTCACTGCAGCAGCCGGTGCCTTTGCACACTCCACTGCTGCACCAGCAGCCTCCTCCTCAATATCACCAGCAGTCCCCTCATCCGCACGATCATCAGTCGGGGCAAAACTGGCGGCGGGGTGGTGGCGGTCGGCGAGGTGGCGGCGGCATGCCAAGAAGCACAGGCCCGCCGCAAAAGTTCACGGAGGAGTTTGACTTCGAATCGATGAACCAGAAGTTCAACAAGGAGCAGGTGGGTAGCGCTGGTTGGGCATGATGGTGTTTGTGCAGGTTGTACTCGCAACAGCGGGCGACAACTTGTTTGTCTGTGTGGCAGGTTTATGGCGAGTTGCGCACGCCTGCTGCTCCTGGTGAAACGCCAGTTGCGCAAGAAAACTCGCAGCCTTCCGAAGCGGCCGCTGCACAGCTGGAGAAACTTGAGGTTAGTCGTAGTTGGCATTTGTGTGTGGACACAGAGCACCCAATCTATGACAGCTAGTTATGTGCCATAAGCCTTCCCTCGAAACATCTCGCTTTGCGTGCAGATTGCTCAGGATGAGTCGCACGATCCGGAGCCCAAAAAGGCCTCATATTCCAAAGACGACTTCTTTGACATGCTTTCCTGCGACTCTGTCGACCGACGGTGCGTGCCTTTGTCCCATGCATCTGTTGCGCTACACGCTACCAACTTGATGCTCTGATCAATGAATCTTGTGTGGTTTCATCAGCGGTGGGGGACAGCGAGAGAGCAGGCCCAGGTTTGCCGAACAGCGCAAGCTGGATTATGAGACCTTTGGCACAGTTGGCCGGTGAGCATTTCACAATCGTTGGATTATGCTGCGTGCTCGCATAAGCACACACACATGTGCGCATGCACGCGTGCACATCTCGGATGCGCATGAGCGCGTGAGATCGTACATGAGTAATCTGTATCACTTTGCAGGAGGCACAGCGGCCGCGGTGGGCGAGGAGGAGGCCGTGGTGGGAGGGGGAGCTATCATGGAGGCCCACGCGCAACGGGGCCGGGCAGTTACTTTCCCCCGCCGCCTCAGAACGCAGGCAGGGGTGGCAGCGGCGGCGGTCGGGGAGGTGGCGCTGCGCCCGAGCCCGTGCGCACTTAGCTTAGGAGAGTTCAACACAGGCAGGCGAGCCATGTTGAAGCCATGCAGCTGTCACACATATGTGAAGCGTGGTGGACGTCTCCACCAGCAATAGTTTGTAACATGTGTATGACGGTGTAGTATCTGAGCGTCGGCGTTGTTTTGCCTCAGTTGCCACATGTAAACTAGGCAGCCGGAAATGCCGGGGCTTGCCAGAGGGAGTACATAGCAGTATGGGCTGCGCGCGCTGACTTGAGAGCATCGGTCATAAACTGTTGAGAAGCGCAGCAACTCGGCTGTCGCAGTCTGTGATTATGTCTGAGCATTATCCTGCAACGCTCACACATGCCACTGTTGTGCGCGACCGCCGTCATGCGCGAGGGTTACTTACGCATTTCCACCATGGATGGATACGTTTACCTTGTGTGCCGCAGCTTGGGCTATACTATCAGACATCTGCATGCCTGATAGTACACCAGAAATACCAAAAAAGATCGGATCTAATGCATCTTTACAGCATTGCGCTGCTAGTGGTTTGTGATCCGGTATGTGTCCTTGCTTATTCATACTAGAAAATGTACCACTATGGGCACCACAGACTTCATGTCGCGACATAGCACACCCATCTTCTAAGTATTTGCCACACCTTCACAATTTCCGAGCGCAGTCGAGTGCCTTTGACATAGCCATTGAGCACGCATTTTGTGACCTTCTCAACTTGCAGGGGTTGGCAGTAGCAGATGTCGTGTGGGTGCGCATGCAGCTGTTGATACTAGTGTCGATTGGAGGCATGGGGCTGCGGCTGGCGGTCCTTGTAGCGCCAGCTGTATTACAACGCCGCTTCACTCCCGTGGCTGGCTCTATTCCCTTCGACGACCATTGATACCATGGCATCCGGCACCCTACGCTTTCAGTCCAATCCGTTCAGCCCTGGACTTGCTTTCGACTCAGTGCAGCACACCATCCCGCCGTTCTCGGCACTGGCGCACGTGCAATCACGGTCTTCAGCAGGACATCACAGAGGCGTTGGACGGGCTTACTCGTGTGTCTTTGGTGACTAGGGCTGCTGTGCACGATGTCGCCCGTCTCCAGTGGGCATCGGGGTTGGGAGCAATTGCGTGGTTGCTGGCAGTCGGGCCGCCCGAGGGGGTTTTCACTGCTAACCATCTTGCAAGTCCTGCGCGCGCGCGGACGAGGCGGACCCCGTTGTGTCGTGTTGAGTCCGCGAGGAGTCCACCAGAATTGTGGCCTGTCAAGTCCGAGTGGTTCTCGTTTTGTCGTGCAAGGCAGTGAGGTGAGTCGCCGAATTGTTTGCTGACCCAACCGGCCTGCTAAGTCGCGGGCTCGGTTGCGAGTCTTGCAATGTCGGTGATGTTCCTCGAAAGTCCGCATGCTGCCGACGGAAGTCGGCAGCGCGGCATTTATCACGATAATATCTGTTCTACGATTATATCGCGGCAAGTCCACACGGACCCTGTTGGACCCTTTTGCCAGACCAGGCCAGGGCGCCTGGCGGCCTGACGGCCTGGTAGCTAGTTCTCCCAAACGGCGCCACCAGAGCCGGCGCTGACTGGCTGGTCAGCTCCAGCGCCGCCCATATACGCTAATCAACTTATTTTAACGTTGCCGCCGCCACTCCCTGCAACACCCAATGACGCCCAGCATGAGCAGGCGGTGGCCCAGCGCCTCCGAGCAGATCCGCGTGGACACCCCACGCACCGGCTGGGCTAGCAGCGCCGATAAATCGCGTGGTTACCATCGGATATTTGTAATAAAGTGCATTCACACTCAATTTCACCGAGCCAAATTCCGCACCATTTCGCAAGGACCGCTTCGACATCCGCCGACACGCCAAGTCCGGTCGCGTCACGTCTTAGCGGAATTGCGCATTTAGCGCCGCCGGTGGACCGGCCAATCCACACGACATGACAAGCCCAAACACTGCGACTCAGAGGGAACCCCTCGGACCCACGCCCTTTCGCACGATATCGACACGACCGTTTTTGCAAGATGAAACCCCTCCGGCGGTCCGACTGCTGGCGCTGCCGTTGTATCCTGCTTGGGCTTGTCCAGCCATGTCTTTTGTACGGCGGTGCGCTTGTTGCTGGGCCTACCTCACCCTATAGCTATGCTAGCTCATGTACGGCACTGCGCCTGGGGTACGGCACTGGCATACACATCTTGCGATGTGGTCCTCAGCGCAGCGCAGCGCACGACGCCCTGCGTGACGAGGTGTATCATGTTTTACGGGAGGCGGGGTACTCGGTCAGCATAAAGCGCTCTGGTTTCATGCCGATCCTGCCCGCAGAGGTGCCGAGACGTCGATTGGACCTGGTGGCTACGGGGCCAGGCCACGACCGTCGCCTACTACCGGACACCACTGTGACCACATGACCACATGCAGCGCTCAGCCAGGAGAAGGAGCGCGCGCAGTGGAATTGGCGAAGTGTCGGAAGTACGGCAACCACGCGGCGGGAGACAAGTTCATTCCTTTGGCAGCGGAGACGTTCAGCACCCTAGGAGCTTCTTTCCACGAGCTAATTACTGACTTCGCGCGCCGTGTAGTCAGCATCGGGGTTTGCATACGACACGTATTACCGGGTTCGTGTCCATGTACCGGCAGCGGATTGCTTGTGCACTACAGCGAGCTCAGGGCATGGCTGTGTTGGAAACTGCGACAACGGCCGTGTGTACAGCTCGGGGTTGCCCGCCACTGAAACCTGCTCCTATGGTAACCCCGTCTGACGTGGCAGTGCTCTTGACGTGAGGTGTACGCGGCTGATGCGCGCTAGCTTCATGGTTGTACTGTCATGTGTCTTCGCGTTATGATTGTTTTGGATTTGCGTTGTTGTGTTAGCGTTATGACTTTGACACTTAGACCTTGTGACCGATTGACATAACATATAGAGAGAGACAATTCACATGAGAGTGCCATGGGCAATGGAGGCCACATCCTATCCAGCAAGGCCGGCATGATCGCGAAACATGGGTTCTGGAAGTGCATGCCAACAGTGCAAGACCGCAGTGACCTGTGTGCGCGCTAGGCTGCAACCGATATGTGCTACCGATATGCACTGACCAAAGTAAGTGTGAAACAAGCACCATCAGCTCGAATTTCAACCTGCTTGAACAGCGTGTTGTGCGTAATCTGGAGTTCTCCGTCAAAGGCTCCCAACCAACTACATGTCTTCATGGCCAGGCACAGAGTTGTGTGGGTGAAATCAGCAAAGTCCCTACCCACTTGATGATGTTGGATACATGGTGATAGCAATGGTTGAGGTAGCTGAACGTCCCGGGGTGTGCATGAGTGGCAGATAGTGATGCAAGTGCGCATGACTGCTGCTTGCTTGTGCGTGCTAGCTGGCTGGCACGTGCATGTTGCATCCTTTGTACAAACTCACAGCATCAAGGGTGGCATAATCTAAAGCTACAAGTGAATCCATGTGGTTCTCGTTCATGCTCGTTCTTGTTCCAAATATGCTTTACAAACAATATGTAAGTTGGTGCCACACTTATCCATGCACCCGGAATAGTGATGGTTATCCAGATGCATGAACTGGTGCGAGTTGACTCGTCTCACAGCTGCCTACTATCACTACCTACTTCTTGGCACCGGCCTGCGCGGGTGCAAGGAACTGTTCCAGCTGCTGCTTGAGCTGCTTGTTGGCGCGCGTGAGGTAAGCCACCTCGTCCGCATGCTGCAATTGGAAATATTGTATGCTGGTAATAGCAACAACAGTGGTGCCAATGATAACGACAATGACGGTGATGAAGGCAACATTGGCGATGATGTGTACCTTCTTGTCGTCAAGTGCGCGTCGTTCGGCTTCCCGCCTCTCGACAGCCTCGCACTTGGCTCGCCACTCGGCAGCCTGTTGATACTCGGATTGTCAAACACAACAGCAATGATAATAACAACAACCAAAGGTCATGTACTTATTGTCAAGCTGCGTACAACAACATCATTCATAGCAACTAACAATAACAACAACAACAATGCGTGTGTACGGATTGTGCTGACATGCCTTGGCAACATGAGTGACGGAGTGCGTGCCAATGACCATGCGCACATGCACGTGCATCACAACAACAGCAACAGCAACAACAACAAGAGCATCGTCTGACCTGGCGTTCGGCCTCTTTGGCTTCGTGCTCCTTCTGGGCGAGGCGGGTCTCGAGGTCAGAGCGTCCCGCGTCCGCCGCCAAAGCCTTGCGCATCCCAAACGCCACTGAAGATTCGTATAGCGTCTGGTACGCCGCTATCGTCTGCACAACGCAATGTGTGTATGTGTCAAAGTTTTGTTGCGTAAACATACCACAACAACACACAATGCCATGCAATGCAGTGGAACGGAACACCAACTACACAGCGCATCACAACATGACACAACACACTCCAAAAGCAATATGGCACAAGCCAACATGCACATGTTCGTGCGTGGACATACCATCCGCATCTCATCGCGCACGCGCAGGAGCAACAGCCCCCTCTCCGCGCAGTTGATTGTGACCTGTAGCCAACCCAACATAACAGGTTACAACAATGTGTTGCATGCGGCACGCTTACTGGCGCTACTACTGGTACTACTGGTATGACTGCTAGTTCTGGTACTGAGACTGGTACCATCACTGGTCAAGGCACTACTGGCACTGAGACCAAGTCCGGCACTGCTTTTGGTACTGATACTGATAGTGGTATTGGTACTGATACTGGCACTGATATCTCCTACGACTGGTATTCAATATTGGTGTGTGCTCCACTCTTTGATGCTCTTACTTGTCGGATGAGTTCGTCAAATGTCTGAGCGTAAAGCTCCTCGCGCACGGGGCAGATCCCCGTCTCGCGCGCCTGCCTCTGCGCCAGCTGCTGGTCCAACCTCTCCTGCATTGTGTGTATGTTTGCATAGGTTCAGTATGCACACATATGCACATGCACATGCACAGACGAACGTTGAGTAAATTCTTTTGTGATAAAAGCCGCTAGAAGATAGACTCGTCACCAGATTGCATGCATGTTGTGTGCCATGTTGTACACATGTTGTACACGTTGTGTGTTGCTCATGTTGTGTGCTGGATATGACTCATATTTACATATACACACAAGCGCATGTACGCGTGTACAACACATCGGAGGACCAAAGCACATGATTGTATGTGACCACACATGCACTCAAGAAGGCCTAATTTATCTGAGCACACGATATAAGCCCATGTGCCTACAAGTGTGCATGCCAAATGATTAAGGCAAAGGATATGGAAAGCCCTCGCGCAATGTTAACATAGAAGGTGCTCCATCCAACACATTGCTGTTACCTGCAGGGTGATGACGTCAAGGCGCGTGGCTGGCGTGGACGACACATACTGAACCCACAGCTGGCCATCTTCCGTCCACTCGCGGGGCGGCAGGATCGAGTTCAATATGTCCTCAGTCTGTGACACACACACACATAATGAGGACAAAAACGATACAACAACAAGTTGTGTTCAACTCATTACCTGTGCGAGTGGTCCTGATTTCGCTCCTTCCACCGGCGGCAATTGCTTCCCTCCTTTGACAAGTGTTTTCCCTGCTGTGCCTTTGCCAAACACGTTGTTGCCATTGCCATTGCCGTTAATCCCCTTCCCGCCCCCGGCCTTGTCGGTCCCCTTGGTCGTGGACACCAGCACCGCGTTGTCGTAGCGAACCAGAGAACCCAATGGAGGAATCATGGCTTCTGCAAGAGAGGTGTGGGTGGGTGGGTGGCCCAGGTTTGCCGAACAGCGCAAGCTGGATTATGAGACCTTTGGCACAGTTGGCCGGTGAGCATTTCACAATCGTTGGATTATGCTGCGTGCTCGCATAAGCACACACACATGTGCGCATGCACGCGTGCACATCTCGGATGCGCATGAGCGCGTGAGATCGTACATGAGTAATCTGTATCACTTTGCAGGAGGCACAGCGGCCGCGGTGGGCGAGGAGGAGGCCGTGGTGGGAGGGGGAGCTATCATGGAGGCCCACGCGCAACGGGGCCGGGCAGTTACTTTCCCCCGCCGCCTCAGAACGCAGGCAGGGGTGGCAGCGGCGGCGGTCGGGGAGGTGGCGCTGCGCCCGAGCCCGTGCGCACTTAGCTTAGGAGAGTTCAACACAGGCAGGCGAGCCATGTTGAAGCCATGCAGCTGTCACACATATGTGAAGCGTGGTGGACGTCTCCACCAGCAATAGTTTGTAACATGTGTATGACGGTGTAGTATCTGAGCGTCGGCGTTGTTTTGCCTCAGTTGCCACATGTAAACTAGGCAGCCGGAAATGCCGGGGCTTGCCAGAGGGAGTACATAGCAGTATGGGCTGCGCGCGCTGACTTGAGAGCATCGGTCATAAACTGTTGAGAAGCGCAGCAACTCGGCTGTCGCAGTCTGTGATTATGTCTGAGCATTATCCTGCAACGCTCACACATGCCACTGTTGTGCGCGACCGCCGTCATGCGCGAGGGTTACTTACGCATTTCCACCATGGATGGATACGTTTACCTTGTGTGCCGCAGCTTGGGCTATACTATCAGACATCTGCATGCCTGATAGTACACCAGAAATACCAAAAAAGATCGGATCTAATGCATCTTTACAGCATTGCGCTGCTAGTGGTTTGTGATCCGGTATGTGTCCTTGCTTATTCATACTAGAAAATGTACCACTATGGGCACCACAGACTTCATGTCGCGACATAGCACACCCATCTTCTAAGTATTTGCCACACCTTCACAATTTCCGAGCGCAGTCGAGTGCCTTTGACATAGCCATTGAGCACGCATTTTGTGACCTTCTCAACTTGCAGGGGTTGGCAGTAGCAGATGTCGTGTGGGTGCGCATGCAGCTGTTGATACTAGTGTCGATTGGAGGCATGGGGCTGCGGCTGGCGGTCCTTGTAGCGCCAGCTGTATTACAACGCCGCTTCACTCCCGTGGCTGGCTCTATTCCCTTCGACGACCATTGATACCATGGCATCCGGCACCCTACGCTTTCAGTCCAATCCGTTCAGCCCTGGACTTGCTTTCGACTCAGTGCAGCACACCATCCCGCCGTTCTCGGCACTGGCGCACGTGCAATCACGGTCTTCAGCAGGACATCACAGAGGCGTTGGACGGGCTTACTCGTGTGTCTTTGGTGACTAGGGCTGCTGTGCACGATGTCGCCCGTCTCCAGTGGGCATCGGGGTTGGGAGCAATTGCGTGGTTGCTGGCAGTCGGGCCGCCCGAGGGGGTTTTCACTGCTAACCATCTTGCAAGTCCTGCGCGCGCGCGGACGAGGCGGACCCCGTTGTGTCGTGTTGAGTCCGCGAGGAGTCCACCAGAATTGTGGCCTGTCAAGTCCGAGTGGTTCTCGTTTTGTCGTGCAAGGCAGTGAGGTGAGTCGCCGNCTTGGCTGTGCAGATGATAGAAACCACCTCAATCAACGTGGCAAGCGAAACCCGTACAGGAGGTGAAACCCTTCGTAATTGTGTTGATTAGATAATCATACCTTGCCTGTTCCAAGCGGGCAACAAGACAAGCGCACTCTCTCTCACGCCATCACCAGGTCAGGACGCCAGCGCCCGGTGGCAATCGCCTTGTCCACAATCAGGGACTCTAGCTACCAAACAGTTATCAGGACCAAGATGCGGCTAATAACGCTGACACAGACACCGACAACGCCACCGCTGTCGCCGCCGCTGGCCGTTAGGGTTAGGGTTTGTTGTGAGTGCTCAGCTAATTTTGGCGGGGGTCACGTGAGAAGTCACGCCGACCGTCGGTGCAGGCCAGCGTGACGCGTTGCGCTATGCATGCACTCTTCGTAAAATAACTCACTCGGCGAGGGCACTTTACTAACTTCCCGGCGGCCAGGGTTATGCATCCATTCCAATGCCTTTTAGACTGGAGCATAGGTTAGCGAGATGCTGACGACAAACAAACCAAACATTTGTATGGCGCCTTTTACGAAGATTTTATGGCTACGGTACGTTCATGTCCTTACACCTAGCGCTAGGGCAACCCAATGTCAATGTGTGCCAACATCAGATGAAGTGTCAATGGTATTACGTGTAAACTTGATGAACTAGGGGTGCGGCTGTTTGGTCGGGCCGGCCGGCATTCAACCTACATCACATCCCGCGCTATCACACGGCACCCGCGACTACCGGGCTGCGCGGCAGTATGTGCGGCTCGCCTGCTCATTGGCTAGGCGGCGAGTACGCGTTACACCGTTAGATCTGCCAAACAATTGTGGCCGTCCAAAGCACATCCGATCGTATACACGCAGGCCAATAAATGTAAAATTAAGCACAGTTCTGCATACGTGGCCGCTTCTGGTTGCATATTGATCATTTGTATGTGTTACAGTAATAATATTAATAGATATGGAGATGCATCAATACATGTTGATATCTCTGATGTGTTGCAAACTGAAGCACATATGTTGCAATATGGTGCAATATGACTAGCAACCTGCAATTAAGTGTTACAAAATCAATACTTAAATGTAACGTTCACGCCATGGTACGTGCTAAGATATCTAGTAAGTAATGCCAAGGTTACAACCATCAAAAAATGCTAACCAAAATTACCTTAACGTTAAGATTCAATTAAAATTAAACAAAAAATTGCATTTAACGATGCAATTGTTTAGGTCACCATTTGGTCACGCATGAATTTGATTAAATGGGATCGCAACGGTGACAACAGCCGTTGCGGCAAAAGGCAGCGAATTGGCGAATCATTGCAGAGATGCATAAAAGATGCTGAAAACTATCTCGGCGGCAACTGCTTGCCAACGGCGACCAAAAATCGCTAGCGATTTCGTGCAATTGCAGCACAGTTAGTGGTTGAATCGGCCGCGTTTTTTGCGGTACGAGGTCGGGGCATGCCCCATACCCCAAAGACATGCCGCCACTACTCACCCTCGTTTAATTAATCCAATCTACCATGTAACACTAATTGATTACACGCTATAGTTATTGCGTCATCTAATATGGTCAACAGCCGAACGAAATTGATCATGACTAAGATAAATGCGCTCTATGAGTCATAGAGCTCGTCATAGACTATGACGGAACTTCACAACGTATTATCTGCGCATGATAGGAGTATCATGCCCGGCGTCATGACATGCGCAATTGATAAGTTCGTCATACCATTGACTTAGCAGTCATCGCGGTTCGTTACACCAACAACTGTAGCAGCAGATTGGCATGACATTTTGCCGTGCCTGCAAGATGTGTCTCGCAGTGAGGGTGAGTACATCCAAGCACGCGAGTGTGAGGGCTTGTAGTGCTGCAGGGTAGCGTGTAGGATTCGCAGCAGCGTAAAGGTAGCTGCATGCAGGGTCAACGCGGAGTCCCTGGAGGAGCTTACGGCGTGCGAGGAAGTCAAGCGGAGGGAAAACAATCCGGGTCATCCCCTAGACTGCCTAGTAGACGTTAGTCAATGCGGGATCGTTCACTGCCTTGATGTTGTGCTGCTTCTCTCCTTCTTGCTCCCAGATTAGTTCAGTTGAGCTTGGTTGCAACGCCCTAAGCGCCTTGGGCAAGATTCCTCTCGCTCGCAGCGTTGTTGCTGGTGGTGGTCTTCACCCCATTGTGGCGCTCATCATCATCCAGGGCAACACAGCAGCAGCAGGCGGCGACCTTCTTTTCGCCGTTTATGCCTTGGCCGCCTCCTCCTCCTGGAGGCGCCTCATCTCCTCCTCGCTGATGAGCTCGTGGACGCTCCAGACAGGCTGCCCGGACAGCCTCGCACCCGCCTCTCTCTTGGGGTCAAGCTTCTCCCCACCCCCAAGGGACATCTTCTTCTGCATGCCATCGCTCATCTTTTGCTGGCAGGAGCAGCAGGTGGGTTAGGGTTAGGGCGGGGTGGGGTGAGGTGAGAGACTGTGTGAGCGTGCTACACAGTCTCGTATATTCATGTAGATGTGCGATTGATTGAGAGCATACAAAGCAAGCGAATGATAAGCAGCGCACGTGATGATCATGATCATGATCATGATGTCTTCTTCCAAATCCACGCAGCATGCATACAAGTGTGTATGCATGCTACCAAAGCATGCATAGCACAATGCTAAGCAGTCGACCCCGTGAATCATTGGTGGCATCCAATTGATCATTGAAGCACGTTTAAGCAACATGTTGAGTCAAAGCGATTTTTGTCCAAACTGCACCAGCTAGGGCGAGTGTGACGCACAACACGTGCTAGACAGGTGCAGTCACCCAAAGAGGGAGAGTCACCCACATATCCACCACACCAACCTGCGTGAGGAGGATGAAGCACGCCCACTGGCTGCGCTGAGTCTTCTCCATGTTCTCGTTGACCTTGCTGAAGGTCTGGCTCATCATTGCAATAAGCAAGTTCAGGAGGAGGATAACCACCAGCACCGTGTACAAGATGAACAGCAGCCGCGCCACTACCGGGCAGTGAGACTCACTCAAACCGTCCTGCAACACAAGCACACACATCAGCGTGACACCAGACATGCTGTGAGCTGGCATGCACGCACACACGCACACGTACACGCACACGCAAACGCACACAGACGCACGCATGCATGCATGCATGCACACGAGAGCGTGCGCAGACAGGCAGCAGTCATCACATTTTCTCAGTTACCCAATCAAAGTCTCCCACAATAATGCGGTACATGCTCAAGGCGCTGCCATTAACCGTCGCGTAACGGTTTCCAGGCGTCTTGACACCAACAAACAGCAGAAACATCGTCTATGCAGGTATATAACGTGTGAGGAGGGGAGCTTCACACGCCAACAACAAGCTCAGAGCACAATAAAGCAGAATGAAGGCTGCAGTGCACGAGTATGACGATCTGTGTGCGTGTGATGACAACACAACACAGTGGTAACCTGCGAGAAGCCAACGACAATGACGCTGAAGAGCATGAGGAAGCGCAAGACGTCGTTGAACAGCATGTCGATGAGCATCGCTACGAGGTGGCCTGTCATCGGCCAGCCCGCGGCAAAGTACAGCAGGTGCACCCACCCGAACAGCGCTGTTGTACCATGCAGAAGTTCAGTCGTAGGTGTTCTCTTTTTCAACCCGCCAAACACGGTTTGTTTTTTCTCATCTCACCTGCGACAGCAACAATGGTGCTGGTGGCGTCGACGTAGCGGGTCAAGTTGACGGGGATGGCGACGACGGTGATGAGGATGCAATGGATCCAGGAGCAGAGGACCAGCACACCGGGACCCTGTGTGTGTGTGGCGTGTACCCAAAACACACACAAACAAAGTGAGTGTCAAACCAGCAGCTCTTCATCGCCAATGTGTGTGTGTTTTACATGTCTTGGACTTGCAAGCCTCATGTATGGCCTGAGCTGTTAATCTTGGCGACACTGACATCGTTGCATTCTCTAAACTGAGCGCACATGCTCTCACCTTCACAAAGCTCTGGAATTGCTTGTACGTCCTGATCGCCATCTGGTGTCAATGTCTGTTAGCTGTCTGTCAACCTCATGAAGTGTGTACATGAAGCATGGCATGAAGTGTGTACATCAAGCGCAAACACGTGTCATGCGTGGCAAGGTATTGGAAATGACCTGACTTGGTTCGTGCGTGTAAGTTTGTGAGTGGGCATGCACATACACGTACCTGGATGTACATGACGTCCCGCACATCGATCACCAGGTACAGAGCCGCCAGCGCAACCACAATCACCTCCATCACCAGCCCAAACCGGGAGGGGGTTCGGCTCTGGCGGTAGCGAAGGGTCGGGTAAGGCAATGCACATGCGCACTTACCACATGCTCGTACGCTGTGTGCAGAATATACACTGACAGTGCCGTCTACTATTAATAAAAAGTTGCGCAACTTGTTCCAATGAAGTACACACGCACACGCGCATCCCGAGCGCTTGCGTGTACGTGTGCGAGTGTATGTGCGTGTACTTGTCTTGCGTGCATCCTGTGTGCTCGTGGAGCAAAGCACGGCTGCACGCGTGCATATATGGTGCATTCAGTCAGTCACTTACTTTGCTGGCACCGAAGAGGGTGTTGCCGTGGTAGGCCGCGAATGAGAAGAGGATCATATAGGTGACGGCGAATGTCATGCGCAGCCAGAACGCACACTGCGCAAATTTCCGCCACTTTTCCCGCAAGGCCTGCAGCTCGAGGGTGTTGCTGCCTTGCCTTGAAAGCAAACATTGTGAGTCACACTCATTCCCTCTTTGCACACGCTCCGCTCACACCTTGTAGATGATGGGCAGCATGAGCAGGTCCCAGCAGTCGTTCTCGATGATGAGCTTCAGTGCCGTCTCCAGCTTGTCCGCCGGGTACGCCGCCCCCAGCATCGCCAAAGTACCTAGAGAGAAGGGCGGAGACTCTCTCTCTCTCTCTCTCTCTCTCTCTCTCTCTCTCTCTCTCTCTCTCTCTCTCTCTCTCTCTCTCTCTCTCTCTCTCTCTCTCTCTCTCTCTCTCTCTCTCTCTCTCTCTCTCTCTCTCTCTCTCTCTCTCTCTCTCTCTCTCTCTCTCTCTCTCTCTCTCTCTCTCTCTCTCTCTCTCTCTCTCTCTCTCTCTCTCTCTCTCTCTCTCTCTCTCTCTCTCTCTCTCTCTCTCTCTCTCTCTCTCTCTCTCTCTCTCTCTCTCTCTCTCTCTCTCTCTCTCTCTCTCTCTCTCTCTCTCTCTCTCTCTCTCTCTCTCTCTCTCTCTCTCTCTCTCTCTCTCTCTCTCTCTCTCTCTCTCTCTCTCTCTCTCTCTCTCTCTCTCTCTCTCTCTCTCTCTCTCTCTCTCTCTCTCTCTCTCTCTCTCTCTCTCTCTCTCTCTCTCTCTCTCTCTCTCTCTCTCTCTCTCTCTCTCTCTCTCTCTCTCTCTCTCTCTCTCTCTCTCTCTCTCTCTCTCTCTCTCTCTCTCTCTCTCTCNTCAGATGCATGTACCCACAGCCCACTGCACAGAAATGCTGTTACGTCTAGTTACATACCAGCATGTGGCAGATCTGCCACACGCTTGTTGTTCCCATAAAGCAGAACGAAACCCAAGCTTGAACGTCACGCACACACGCACCTCCTTCTCGGCTTGCAACACTTTGTCAAACATGTCGGCATGCCCCCGCTTGGCTGCGAGCTCGAAGGCGGTGAGCCCTTCCTCGTTCTTGACTTCCAGAAGCTGTTGTTGGCTGGGGGATGCCTAATGGGATGTGTTGCTGTTTGTTGTTGTTGTTGTGTCGGTCGAGCATGCAGTGCAGTCACAGCCACACATTGGCGCACATGTGCAGGGGTATGTCTACCCAGGCATGCACGGTTTGCAGAGACACGAGCACTCGACACTGCGAGTGCGCACAACGTATGGACACTTGTATGTACACTTACATGCATGCACACGCATGTGCAGTCAGGTACCTACACTCCACCACCCACCCACGTACCTCTCCCCTTATGGGCGTGAGCGTGTTGCCCTTGTTGAGGGCACGCGCGTAGTTGCACAAGAAGTTGTACATGTCGGCCCGCTCGTGTATCACCGCCATGTGCAGCGCCGTGTTGCCCTGACTGTCCCGCGCGCACCTGTGTGCATATACCGCACACAAGAGTATGCGTAAGTGCTTACCCACTGTTGTTGCACCTCTTTGTTTCACATGAGCAAACACTCACAATTCCGCCTTGTGCTGCAGCAGAAGCTCTGCAACGTCTTGCTGCCCCGTCGAGGCCGCGAAGGAGAGCGGGTACTCGCCGTAGTAGCAGTCCCCGTTGGGGGAGAAAAAGGTGCCAGTTGCGCGAAGGGACAGGTCTGCGCCCGCATTGCACAGGAACTCAACCTGTGTGTGTGTGTGTGTGTGTGTGTGTGTGTGTGTGTGTGAGAGAGAGAGAGAGAGAGAGAGAGAGAGAGAGAGAGAGAGAGCACCAATCCCACTCCTGCTGCGAAAGCCAGCCCCAACAAACAGTCGAGAAACCGAAGCGCTGACAAGAGTGGCCACATCAACCGCAATGACGGAGACCACACACGCATACATGCACACACGCACACGTGCGCGCATACCAGCTCGATGTCACGCTGGATGATGGCTATGTGCAGTGCAGTCTCGCCCTCAAATTTCTCCCTCGTATACGCCGCATTGACAAGATTGGTCCCGCCCAGCTTATGCTCAAACATGTAGCGCGCAAGGGCCACGTGGGTTGGCTTGTGAAACAGCACGCAGCTGTGGCATTGCGTGTCAGTATGCGTGCGTGCATGCGTGGGTTCTCTCCGATGTGTAACTCGCTCACAAAACAAACACACACGCACACCATCAACCTACAGGCGAACTATGATGCACACGCCAAAGTCACGCAACACACACACACACACACAGCATGCACCTGCACGTGGTCACGTGGCTCAGATTGCCCGCAGCAATGCGCACCAAACATATCAAACTCGCATTCTGTTGTGGCACCCACCGCTATACCACTTGGTGTACTCACAGGTGCGCGGCGGTTTCGCCGTAGACACCCCGCTCGTCGAGGGGATTCACCCCGTCGTCCAGCAGCCGCCGCACCTCCGCGGTGTCCGCACGCCTGCTGGCGCTCAAGAGGGGCATCTGTTGTGTTTGGTGGAGTGTGAGGGTGCGAAGCATGCAACATGTTCGTGTTTTTTGAAGGTGCGTTGGGTCAACGCATCGCTCTGTGTCATGTGGTTGGGACACATGTGCTTCACGAATACGCGCACGCTCTCCCTCTCTCCCTCCTCCAGCAACTATGTCTCTCGTATTCCCACCTCCCGCTCCCTTGAATGCCTTCTGCCTCTCATTTGTCCTACGTGCCTCCTTTCTATCACCCTCCTCACCCTCTCGTTCTCTGCCTCTTTACTTACCCACCCACCCCCACCCAACTGACACACACACACACACACACACACACCTCATCAATGACACGCATCTGCTCTGCAATTGATGAGCCGTCACGATGTCGCGGCGTTTGTTGTTGAAGTTCCTCCACCACCTCATCGGCGATGCGCCTGATCTTGATGGTCCTCTGTCCAACACCGTACATGCGCGAATCCACCGACGAGGCGGACCTGCTGTTGTGTAGTGTTGTTGTCTCTGAGGATTGTCAACACAGTGCACAGTGGTGGTACGTCAACATGAGCCCGACTGGCAACACGCACGCCCGCACGCACAGTACCGTTTTATGCAGAAGGAAGAGAACCCACCCGAGCACGCCCCGAGCAGCCGCGCCAACACAGACCGTAACGATGCCTGCCATGTGGGCGGGTGGGTGGGTGGGTGGGTGGGGGAGAAGGGGATGTGTGGTGTTGATAATGATGTTTTTGTCGAGAGATGGGGTGTCGTTGGACCACTGTGGTTGCATAACTACACGAGATGCTGATAAAGAAAAAGGGCAGCCTACCAAAAACAAGCAGAACGTGTATCACCATCATTGAAAACACCACCACCAACAACAGTGCAGTTCACCAAGCTTGCCAGTTTCCCTGGCGCGGGGGAGAGCATGCCCGGGGCTATTGTAGGCAGTATGGAGCCTCCTTCGGAAGTGCTCATGCTGCTGTTGTGTTGGAGGTGTTCTTATTGTCTTCGTTGCAGTTGTTGTTGACACGTTATGACAGAGTTCCCAGCTTACAGCAGCGGGCCGTCAGGTCAGCTACTCCTAGCACATAGCATGACAGGCGGCGGCATGCACAATGCGACTGACGTGACTATCACATCTACAACTACTGGCAGCATATCCTGTACACAAACGTCAGTCCTCATGTATCCACCCTCAAGTCACTGACACAGCGGAGAGTCTCCAGGCTGCGCCGTTCTAGGCTGAGCAAGCTGTTACGTCAACGCGGCACGCGCTACACTACAGTCTGCCCTTGATATAAGAGCCAAGTTCGGAAAGCGCCTGAATGCTCCTATGAAGATGCTCCCAAGTGCCCTTACCGTCTATGTCATTGCTGTTACCAAGCAGATGGCATTGCAATGCTCATGCATTGGAATGCCATCTGGCAGAGTACGTATTCTGCACAACCGATGATAAATCAAGATAAACTTCGCCATTACCACGTGGTTGAATTATATGAGATTATGATGTTAGTTCAACCCATCATGCTTTTGATTATTATTAATATAATACATGATCGTGCTGTTGCCAAGGCAGCACGATGTTAAAAAGCTGTACACGTTGGTAACACGTAAAACATCTCTCTTGAATAGTTGAACATATGCAAATATGTTATCGTGAGCATGTTGAAGCTCTCCAATTAATGCTTTAACGATGAATTCGACCTAGCTGCGGTCGAATTCATCGCTAAAGCTGTTAATCACCTGCAATGCCATTGAACCCTTTATATATGAGGCATTACCGGCTTTGCTACAAAGCCTTAAGTGGTTCTTGAAGTTGTCAATGTCACAAAGGATTTGTATATATATATATGTATATATATATATATATGTATATATATACATGTATATACATATATACTTGAGATAATACAACACGATTGTAAAGCATTAAATGATTACATGGCATATAAATGGCATATATCGTTGTGCTCCAAATTGTTCGTAACGAGCGCGGGAAAAATATGCAATTTGTTTTTGGTCAAAACCCTACAAAATTATACATTTCAATGCATTTGCAATGGAATGCCTAGTTGCTGCCGCCGAGCAGGGGGGGTAAGGCTTTGTAAAGTGACCTTCCATAATTATTTATTTAATAAACAATCCGTGGCACTACGGTACATGCCATTGTAAATGTAACTCATAGATCGCAAGGTCATGTAATGTTTTTTTGCAATATGATTGATTGGTATAGAGTAGACACATATTTCTCATGCATGCATTTTTTGCAGGCAGCTTTGATCGAGCTTTGCTTTAAGTAAAAAGACTCATTGCATAAAACACGCGGGGCGATAAAGATGACAGTAATACATAAAATCAAAATGTTGTAATATATATATATATAATCGTAAACTTCTCAACACACGATTTCATGAACCTTAACCGACATATATGCTGCCCATTTACAACCTTATATGTCCCGAACGTACCTTTTTGTCTTAAGCTGAAGATTAAGCCTTATGCCACATCATCATGAACTACGGTGGTACTACGTCACAGCACTACCTTAGTAGTGGGTAATACCCACCACGATGTACACAACTTGGTGGTGAACATACATACCTGTTATGGATGCAATGCCATTGAACCCTTTATATATGAGGCATTACCGGCTTTGCTACAAAGCCTTAAGTGGTTCTTGAAGTTGTCAATGTCACAAAGGATTTGTATATATATATATGTATATATATATATATATATATATGTATATATATACATGTATATACATATATACTTGAGATAATACAACACGATTGTAAAGCATTAAATGATTACATGGCATATAAATGGCATATATCGTTGTGCTCCAAATTGTTCGTAACGAGCGCGGGAAAAATATGCAATTTGTTTTTGGTCAAAACCCTACAAAATTATACATTTCAATGCATTTGCAATGGAATGCCTAGTTGCTGCCGCCGAGCAGGGGGGGTAAGGCTTTGTAAAGTGACCTTCCATAATTATTTATTTAATAAACAATCCGTGGCACTACGGTACATGCCATTGTAAATGTAACTCATAGATCGCAAGGTCATGTAATGTTTTTTTGCAATATGATTGATTGGTATAGAGTAGACACATATTTCTCATGCATGCATTTTTTGCAGGCAGCTTTGATCGAGCTTTGCTTTAAGTAAAAAGACTCATTGCATAAAACACGCGGGGCGATAAAGATGACAGTAATACATAAAATCAAAATGTTGTAATATATATATATATATAATCGTAAACTTCTCAACACACGATTTCATGAACCTTAACCGACATATATGCTGCCCATTTACAACCTTATATGTCCCGAACGTACCTTTTTGTCTTAAGCTGAAGATTAAGCCTTATGCCACATCATCATGAACTACGGTGGTACTACGTCACAGCACTACCTTAGTAGTGGGTAATACCCACCACGATGTACACAACTTGGTGGTGAACATACATACCTGTTATGGATGCAATGCCATTGAACCCTTTATATATGAGGCATTACCGGCTTTGCTACAAAGCCTTAAGTGGTTCTTGAAGTTGTCAATGTCACAAAGGATTTGTATATATATATATGTATATATATATATATATATATATGTATATATATACATGTATATACATATATACTTGAGATAATACAACACGATTGTAAAGCATTAAATGATTACATGGCATATAAATGGCATATATCGTTGTGCTCCAAATTGTTCGTAACGAGCGCGGGAAAAATATGCAATTTGTTTTTGGTCAAAACCCTACAAAATTATACATTTCAATGCATTTGCAATGGAATGCCTAGTTGCTGCCGCCGAGCAGGGGGGGTAAGGCTTTGTAAAGTGACCTTCCATAATTATTTATTTAATAAACAATCCGTGGCACTACGGTACATGCCATTGTAAATGTAACTCATAGATCGCAAGGTCATGTAATGTTTTTTTGCAATATGATTGATTGGTATAGAGTAGACACATATTTCTCATGCATGCATTTTTTGCAGGCAGCTTTGATCGAGCTTTGCTTTAAGTAAAAAGACTCATTGCATAAAACACGCGGGGCGATAAAGATGACAGTAATACATAAAATCAAAATGTTGTAATATATATATATATATAATCGTAAACTTCTCAACACACGATTTCATGAACCTTAACCGACATATATGCTGCCCATTTACAACCTTATATGTCCCGAACGTACCTTTTTGTCTTAAGCTGAAGATTAAGCCTTATGCCACATCATCATGAACTACGGTGGTACTACGTCACAGCACTACCTTAGTAGTGGGTAATACCCACCACGATGTACACAACTTGGTGGTGAACATACATACCTGTTATGGAACGCCATTGAGGATTCCAAACATGTCCTTAAATTCAAGTCGCTAGCAGGCACTTCGTTTTGCGATAGCCTATCTAAGAATACAATCAGTTTATCAATCTTATGCTATACCATGATGTTGTGGTGACGTCATAAGTCGTTAAATTTATTGTGTTTTTGTAGTCGCTTAATATCATACTCGTGGTAATACAGCTCGCATGTGGGAGGGAGCTTTTTTGCGTCTTGAGGCTGCAGGCAAGGGTGTTGCAAGCTTCGACGTACAAAAGACTATTGAAATGCAGGCCCATAAGGGCGTGAACCCATTACAAAAGGCGCATGATAAGCTACCGTAGTGACGTCGCTTGAAAGTCAAGCACAACCAGTCTATTATTAACTTCTATGCATATTCCGTCAATGTGCTACAATTTGATTAACCCCAACATGACCTTGTCACAGATACAGGCGATGGACAAGTACTGGGCAACTTTGCCTGAGGACACAGTCAAGCAATCGACTTTCAAAAAGGGACTCGAGCATTTCACGCATGCCGCCCATGACTGTACGAAGCGCACAATTGTGCATTACGACAACATGCATGCATAATCAACCTGGCACGGATGTCAGCTGTTGTTGGCAGTAACTGGCCCTCTGACTCGTCCACTCCCGTTGCGGAAACTGGCACTGGCAAAAACAATATCAAGCGCGGCCGCCTTGATGTAGCAAAGGCAAGCTGCCCTTTAACAAACAGTAGTTGAAAAAACTTGCAACCAGCACCCAGGAGGCACCGTGCCGCTGAGGACTTCTAGCTTCACAGCTGAAATTCGTCTGAAGTGCGAGGAGAAAGCCACCGTGTGGCGAACTACCTCAAACCCAATAACAAGCATATCGCATTTGACGCTGGGGTGGAGCACTGTTCTACTCTAGACCGAGCTTTACAACCACACCACGTAGACAGCTTGAACCACTTGGACACTAAGCAGACCGTCAAGCAGAACGTGGGAGTAGGTCGATCAGCATGGCAAGAGTCGCGTTGTGGACGGTCAATGTAACGCCGGCCCAAGCTTGACACACTTGAGAGACGCCAAGTAACTCACAACACTCTCATGGACACTTGTGCACGAGGCTACTCATGTGTAGTCTTCTCACAACACTCACTAGCTAACGATAACTTATTATAACTTGAAGTCACTCTCAACTTGCACTGGGCTATGCCACTTCGTAGCCCTCTTCGCTTAAAAATGGAAGTAACGCCACCCTATGCTTGAACACTTAGTTCTCGCATAAGAGGGTCTTGCATTCTACTTCGTGCAAGCACTTACTCTCATTGTGGAAACACTCATGAAAGTGTTAGCAACGTACACACACTCACACACAAGTGTTAGCACTCTCACACCGTGCATGCACTCATGCACAACTTGAAGTGCAAATGCTATCTCACCGTGCATGCACTGTATGCACTGTGTGTAAGTGGCACTTACATGTGTAAGTGGCACTTACACATGCAAGTGTACACACTCACACACGTGTGTTACACAAGGGCAAGCTTAACTCCATGAGGTTGAAGAGCTTTGGCATTGAGGACACATTTCGATATTTGTGGCTAACTAGCCCACATTAATATCTGTACCATAGACACCTGCACATATGATGTTACATATAGGATATTAACATTTACAATATAAACATTTGTGGCTAACTGTTCCACACTGATGTCTGTCTTGTAGCAGCAAGCACACATGCTTGTTAATTGTCTACCTCACGTATGTCCAAGCACCTAAAGCGTAACTACTAGCCGCGTACTAGTCAACAACCTATTGTGACGCCTACCACACACTTACATGTTCATATATGTAGCAGACTTTAACAAAGAACAACAGTTACCCAGTGTTGTCAACAACCTCCCACATGGGCCGGACGTGAGAGGCCCTTCCTCATTGAATGAGGAAGGGCCCCTTGAACAAAAGGGCTAGGCACCTCACACACAAGAGTAGAGTAAGTCCACTTGAGCTCCATTGATCAACACATTGTTGGCAACGCCCATATATACTCCCCCTTGCTGCCCTCCGACTTAGCACAAACAATGGTAAGGCTCCGTACCTTCCACATGCGTGTAGACCAGCCAGTAAATTAGGCAATCTTATCCCTTTATTTTGGGTCTGCTGCATGGCAGCATCAGGTGACAACGTCACATCGATGTGTTATGGTTTGACCATGTCATATCAGCACCGCGCAGCTCTGTGCTAGCCCACTCACGCCTTGTGCAGTTCATGCTAAAGGCCGCATGGGCTCAAGGGCAGGGTGTGCATGAGCACACCTTATAAGCACTACACATGCTCATGAAGCTTAAGCGAAATCCTCACACAGTCTGACTTATTACCACAAGTAAGTACTCAAGAGTGAGGCGCCCTGCCCTGTGAACGTAACACATGCGGAGCGCAGCAAGATGGCAAAAGCATATGTTAGACCCGGACGACATCTATGAGCAGCATGCATAATGACGACGATGATGGTGACTTACAATGACGACAACGGTGACGACCACAACTGCATTGCCCCTTGCGCTAAACAGCCCACTGCCATAGCTTTTACCCTTGTCCACCCGTCCTATCATAATGCCCTTGTGCAGCCGACGAATGGCTTACGACCCGTCACGGCGTCAAGTGGTTGGTTCATTGAGGTAGGCAATGGCTGCAGCCCAATGTAGTGCAATTGAGCTGTGCACGACTTAGCCATGCGTGACTCAGGACCACGACTGCGCAACATGCGTAATGACACACTCAGGACGCGATTAGCACATTACAGCACATTATGTAACGATGCATGCACTAAAGGACAAGCACACTCCATTCAGTAGCCCCTGGCAAACATGCGGGCAGAAGTTCTGCTCCCCATAATGCTCACCTCTTACTCATCTAAGAGTCAACATTACCTGTTGTTTGCACTAAGGGTAGCCAACCTCTTGCACACCTGCTGAAAGAGGTGTTTGTATATTGTCACGTATACCATCCTCTTATGACTATACACTGTATGGTGGTTTTTTTGATAATCCACATGTGCAGCTTAGCGCAAGCACACTCTTCACACAGCCCTTTTGGTGCATGGCAAGCAGTTGTTCTGTCATGTCATGCACAAGATGTGACCGATAAGCGCTCAGCCTCTAAAAAAGTTTGCACTGAAAAAATATCATAACCCCCAACTTCGTTTGCTTTGGGATGTTAGTGCCAAGGTGAGGGGCTCTATGTGCATGATACAAGCAGAGTTGCAAGCGTGGTTATGAAGTGGCGAACTTTATGACACTGGGATCATTAATGCCATGACGGAAATCGTGTCGATAGCATAACTGCTAATGATGATATAGCTACCCTGTCACGCACACGCAGCACACGCATACCAGCACAACCCTTTTGTGCACACGCAGCACACGTAATCACCAACGCCCATGTGGGCAGGTGATTACCAACTGCATATTGACTGCTGCATGTCTAACGGGGTAGAGGCAGTAGATTAGCGTGCTAGTAGTAGCCCGGTGGTCAACTAAATGTCATTTGTACGACACCTTGCATGTGTTGCTGCGTGCTGACTGGACTACACGTTGTGCATGCGCATGCATGTCCTGCATTTGATGTACACGCGCACATACGCATGCACGCATGACGTCCACGTGTTTGCAGAGCATTTCAGGCTGGAATTACCTTATGTAAGGATTATCATTACATGCCGTGTAGCATTTAACTGTCAAGATCACACGCGAGCAACTCCACTATGCAAACAATACATGTGGTAGCACTTGTCGTGAAAGACCGCTAACCATCAACAATCATCGAGGGTATGTAACTCACTTCCATTGCTTACCCATATCGCAACATGCATTGCCTCACTGTCATCGTTAGGTTATGCGTCTTCAAACATTGCTTGATGTCAATGACAATAATCTTACCTAGATTGCAAATACAGCTTATTGTTTTTTTCCACCTATGCATATATACCATCTAAGCGGGGTTTGATGTACACTACAATGTGGCGGGAGTCTCCGCCCTTATGTCACCACCAATCAAATACCTAAAGTTCCAATCATAGGTTGCGCTGGCGTAGCTACGGGATGGCCGCTTGCCACACGCCGCGACACGCCGCATGAGCATCTCATTCCCTTCCGCCGGCAGCTTTGAAGCCACCCACTCCAAAAGGCTGCGCGCATCATGGGAGAAATCCCGCGCGTACCACCCTAACACCTGCATGTCATAAGTTCAAACTATGCACTCAAATACGTGCGAATTGGTACACACATGCACATATGTGTATGTGTTGGTACAGGGTGCACGCGTGTGTCCACCTTGGGCAAGATGATCTTCTTGTGCTGGAAGCCAACAGCTGCGAGCAGGTACTCTCGTGTAGCAGTCTCAAGCTCTTCTCGAATGCTAGCAGCTTGATACACGCGCAACTGCCCACAGTTGTATCATGTCAACACCATACTAACCACAGGCAATGCTGATTAACGTGGGGCAATGCCATACCAGAGGCCCGCTGACTGCTGCAGTAGCCAATGCAAAGCTCACAAGCGGCTCAGGCCGCTCCAACATGGCCACCGTGCGGGGATCCTTGGGTCTGCATTGTTATATGCATAAGCTGACTGACTGTACACAGACAGCACAAAAGTATTGGCTCCGCATCTAATTACCTGAACCTATGGACAGGGAGTAAGCCTGCCAACACAGGCCGATGGGACTCGCCTCGTAACACTGCATGTTCAATGTCAAGCGCAGAAAACGTCATCTTATCAATGGTATACGCTGCTCGCTTCATCAGAGATATGCGCTTGATGATGGTCTTGGGAACGCCCTGAGGTAAACAACCATACATTGAGGAAGGCACATGGTTGTAGCTATACATAACACGAAGGTAAGCATGCCTGGGCATAAGCCACATGACAGCAATGCAAGTGGCATGGCGCACGCATCGGATGCGTGTGGGAGCTTACCATAACGAGGCATGCGTGCATGAGCAAAGCATTGTACACGTTGAGCCAGAAACACAGCTTCTGGTTGTGAGATAGCGCTGTCAGCTTCACATGCTCCAATTGTGCCGCTGTCTGTTTGTGAACACAAGCTGTTATGCAACAGTTACCACAGACTGGACGCTATCCAACACATAATAGCATGCAAACACCGACATGCCTGCATGTACAGGGAGTACTTGTTGATTTTCTGCAGTTCACGTATGTTGGTTCGCAGCTGCGTGACTTCCTCGCAGCTTTCGTAGAGGGAACGCACATCCTCCGACCATAACAAACATCTGCAAGTAGACCACATGTCAGAGGGCACGCATTCCAAATATAAATCACAGACATATGCATTCACATTCACAAGCACTGACTTGTCGCCACGAGTCCCGTACAAATCCGGCCGACTACTACGCTGTGTACTGTTGTTGTGTCGAACAACAACATCCACAACATCTCGATACAACTCGACCATGCGCCGCACAAGCTCTGCTGACATCTCGCAAGCGTCCGACACTGGCAGTTCTGGCAGCTCGCTTGCACGTGCCGCCGCCAGGCCATCAACAGCCTGCCACAAATGCGCACGTGTGCCTGAGCTACCAGTACACTACTGACACTACTACGGGGGGCTATCAAGGCCAAGCTAACAAATCTGTGTGTGCTGTTGTTGTTGTGGTGGTGGTTGTGTGCTGCTGTGTGTTGCTCAAGATCGGGCCTTGTGACAACACACAACACAACTTTACAAACAACCACTCATATGCAAGAGGCCACCGAGTGGTCTGCATGAACCGAAGCCAACCACACTGTAACAAGAGCCACTCAAAAACTACACGTCCAGAAGATTAAGTACCTGCTGCAGAGTGTTGAGAATGTGCAGTTGTTTGGCATCATAGAAGGGGGCGTTCTGTGGCCGATTAAAGTCACACATGGCGAGCACCGCCTCCGCAACCTAAGACACATACACACATGTGCGCACACACAACTGGTTTTCAGTCAAGTCAGCAACCTGCTTGCAAACTACATTGTTCTGACTGCGAGCGAGTATGACGTGAATAAGGTGAAGAGATGTTGGGTTACGCAAAGTCCGCACGAAGGTTAAGGCATGCTATGGTGTTACCTGAATGTCCACTGGGGCTGTCGGGTCCACAATGTCGCCGGCATGCATCCGTCGCACTTCTTCGATCAACGCCGCGCGATGCACGGGAGAGTTCTGCACCGACAGTCCCTTCGCAGGGCTGACCGCAGTGTTCATGACAAGTTTGCGGGGCGTTGTTGCGGAGCCAGAAGCCCCTTTGTTGTGCTGTTGCTGCTGCTTGTGACTGCGCAGCCTTGGCGTGTTGTGCCACTGCCAGCCGGGCCTTTCAGATACGCACATTCCAACAACCCGAACAGAGCAACATCAGCCCCAATCAAGCAAACAATACACTCACCTGTTGGTTGCACGAGTCACAGAAAGCCTCTCCGCATGTCACGCAGAACACTGATGCTAAAGTGTCACGCGAGTCGGCTTGGCATATGCCACATAGATAGCTTGCTCTGCGTACGACAAAGCTCAAGTTAGGAATGTATCACCGGTACAAAAGCAGTATCAACCCAACAACAACAACCAAATTCACACTGCCATGCGAGCGCCTGTAGCCC
>RHPI01003116.1:172853-204868 GCA_009103225.1 Chlorokybus atmophyticus
GGGGGATGGATGAGGGTGTGGGTTTGTAGAGGAATTTACTCGAGTGTGGTATGATGTATGCGATCTTTATGTTTTTTGCTAACTACTATTGCGAGTGAGTGGAATGTGCACACCATGCGGTGCGCGCACGTGTGCGTGCGTGCGTACATAAGGACTGCAGTAGCGCAAGTGCAAGCCGGCGGCGAGTATCATGAGACCAAGTGGATATCAATTAACTGTACAACCATACGACGATGCCTATTGTATCGTGTTGGCAACAACCACGACACTTCAGGAAAATGTGAAACTTAACATGTACAACCTGACTAACCATTCGCATTTACTTGCCTAAAGTTTTCTGTGAGTTTGCAAGCGAGATAAAGAGTGGCGGTTGCCCACACAGCAACTTGCTCAGGCTCTGTGGCTGCAATTCAATATCTCAGATGGGGATTTTAGGGACAGGGTGCAAGCAACAGATTCGCCCAATCATGGAAATGTTGTGTTCAATCTGTTTGGTTGAAAGCTTTGACCCGCTCGTGTGCACTGTCAGTGACTTTGCGAATGTGAATGTAAGCACGCACAATACCAATCATCATTGTACTTGATGTTGCCCTTTGTTAGACAATCAGAACCCTCTAGGTGCCATGCACATGGTGGTGTGGTGCAGAGGGTGGAGGGTGCCCACCTGCACAAGTGTAGGAGACAGCGGGCGCATGTGCATGTGTGCGTTTGCGTTATACAAGTGACTATGAGTATACAACAACGAAGTTCAAGAAGTACATAACACATCATCGTATACAGTCCAAGACAAACACCAAGTCAACCTCTTATACACACACACATACCTGCGCAACCCTACCACTGCATCCCCTTCCACACTCCCCCCTCCCCATACTGCCAGTGCCAATCTCACAACTCTCACAATTCTCCCACTCCCACTCCCACTTTCCCCACCAACCCAACCTCCCCTCCCCTCCCCTCACGCGTACGCCCCCAGCTGCCTGTACACCCACTGCTTGATGGCGACCGCCCCCGCCCGCACCTCCTGGTCGGCGCGTTTCGGGCGGAGGGGGCACGCGCGGGAACGGGAGGTGTAGCGCTGGGTGTTGTACACCTGGACGGGGAGAGCAGTGCGAAAGGTTGAGTGATGAGGTTAGGTTAGGTCGTGCGAGTAAGTGCGTGCCTGCGCGCGTGCATGTGCACCCACGTGTGTCTGTATATTCAGATACACATACATGCACACACGTGCACACTCACTATGCATGCACACATCCTCTCTCAAAAAGTTCTGCGCATGTGCTATCACGGACATGTGCACATGCACACGCACACGCTTGTGACAGACACACACACCCCTCACCTGCACGCTCCCGACGACGAACGTGCTCTTATGCCCATATACCCGTCCGATCCACCCCTCCGCTTCCGCCCCGTTCCTCAATCCCATAGGGTACATCCCCCCTCCGAACACCTCCGAATGCGTGGTGACGTGCACCAGGGGGTGGGATGTGACGGAGGGGGAGCGGAGGTCGAGGGGGGAGGAGACGCCGAAGGAGGGGCGGAGGGGGTTGGAGAGGAGGGAAGCGAGGAGGAGCTGGGGGAGGGATACAATGAGTGAATGTGTGTGTGTGTGTGTGCGTGAGTGTATTGTCGCAGAACGACTTCAAAAATTGACACCTTGACACACGCACACATACGCGCCCACGCGCACGCGCACACGCACGCACGCACATGCGTAACCCTACACGCACACAACATCAACTGCTTCCCTGCTGACTTCAGACTCCACTCAACACTTCTCACACCTCAACTCACACCACCCACACCACCCACACACGACACGTCTCCCCACCCCTCTCACCTGCGTCCACACCTTCCCCGGTCCCGCCGGATAGAACTCCGTATCATCGTGCGCGGCCATGAAGTACTCCGCTCCTTCCTCCCTCGCGATGTCGAACAACCTGTTCCACACGTACGTCGTACTCCCGCTCTTCGCCATCTGATACATCCTTACACCGATGTTGGGTGTGTCATCTCCCCCCAACATGGCCGATATCCGCTTGGAGAGGCGGTCTCGTTTGTGTGGATCGCCGTAGACGGCGTCGCCGATATCCACCCCAACGTAGATGAGAATGGTATCAGTGTTGGTGTTGGTGTTCTCTAAGCAGGCTAATAGCGAGGGGAGGAGGACGTTTAGTAGTGGCAATGCGTCTGGGGAGACTATCTGGGTGTTGGCGGTTGTGCTCGGCACGCCGATGGCGATGGTGGTGGTTGTGGGTGATGTTGTGAGCGATGTTGAGGTGGGAAGGGAGAAGAGAAGGGTGGGGAGAGTTGAGGGAGGGGCCGAGGCGGGCTGCATGAAGGAATACATTGTGAGTGTGTGTGTGCGCGTGTGGAAGTGGAGATGCATGTATGTTGGGTGTAGTGTGGGTATGTTGTGTCGGGTTTTGCGTACCTCGAGGAGGGCGATGTCGCATTCGTAGCGGGTATCAGAGGCTGTTGAAGACTTTTTGCTCCATTTAGCTTTATCTGAAGAGGTGAAAATAGCCCAATATAAAGAATGTTGAGCAGCATGTGTCGTTGTACAAGAAGTTGTTGGGCACAAACAGTTCATCAAGCTCATCAAGAGTCACATACCTGATTGGCCAAATACAGATGCACCTGTTGCTTGCCTCTCATCCTCCTCACCCATCTGTACACAGCGACACAACACAACAGTTCAACAACCCAACATCTGTTGTCAGCACTCAATTCAGCACCCCAGGCAAGGGTTGCGACTACTGTGTTGCCACATAACGAACACAACAACCCAAACCTCGAACAAGAAGTTCGCAGCGGGCCGAATGGGTATCGCCTCGTCCTCTGCAACATCAGTCTCCTCTGCCACTCCCCCGCAAGAAAGCAGCTGCCTTTCCAGCAACTGCAGCGCAGATACAATCACATACACGACATAAACACCTTGAAAGCAAGACACCACAACCACCACCACCACCACAACAACAACCAGTTCTCACCTTCAAGCCAGCTCGACTCGTTGTCGAGTACCCTCGCACGCCATCGATCACCACCCCGCTCTGCCCCAACGCAACAACAACAACAACATCAACCTTCCACCCACCCACCACCACAACCCTTCTCCCAACCCAAGCCACCATCCCTCCCCCACCACACAACTCCCATCACACCTGCGATCGTAGTACGAGCGTCCCGTCCAGCTGCAGCGCCTTGACGGCGTTGTCGACCCATCCGGCGAGGTGGGTGCCGGGACGGAGGTGGAGGGCGTGGGAGTGGGAGTGGAGGGAGTGGAGGAGGAGGGAGGCGGACTCCTGGGGTGAGGGGGATGTTGATGTAAGTGGTATATATCACATGATATATGCACATGCACACACACGGGTCCAGACACAGAGCGCGCGCGTGCGCATGCGCATGCGTGTGCGTGTGTGCACCTGCTGCTGTTGCTGAACAGGTTGTGAGCATTTGGTGGCTGACGGATACTGGGTTGTTGCCCACAGCACAGCTGCAAACACAATGGACACCTTTGTCCTCAGCTCTCTCGATAAGTACATTAACTTGACACATGCAGGTCAGCGGTATTACATGTACACTTTCTCTCTCTCTCCCTCTCACCTGTGTCTATCGGCATCAGCTCCACCCCTCGCCAAAGAGATATTTCCGACGCATCTGCCGCAGATATCTCCCCCACCTGTATCGACAAAATCAGGGAAGTCAAACATGGATCGCGCCCGTGTGCGTGTGCGTGTATGTGTGCGCGCGTGTGTATGTGTCTGTATGAATTTGCATGCGTGCGTGCGAGCGTGCGCGCGTGTGTGCGCGCGCTTGAGCTTCTTTCGCACACATGTGCTATGCACTATAATTATGTGATATGTATTCAGCAAACATCTGCTTGAGCCACAGTACAATGAGCCTTGCCTGGTACAGCCGGATCTGAAGCTCGGGATGCCAGTAATGAACGCTTCCCACAAGCTGCCTCACCTCCACCATCTGCACAAACACCAAGACACATAAACAACATGTAACGAAACATAACAATCTACAAGCCATCCAACACTGTTCAACACTCACTAGCGAGGATGAAGCGGTGGATATCAGCAGAGGCATCTCCCTCTCATAAACCCGCGGGACGGGCCGGTCATCGCTATAGAAAGACTCAAACTCCGAGTCTGATACACTGCTGGCCTGCATTGGATACAACGATACACAGGTATCATAACACATGCCATAGGACTTTGTCCCAACCCCACTACAACAAGCCACTATCTTACATTGGCTGATGATTCCTTCTCATGCGTGTTTGAGGCAATGAGAAGCGTCCGACCAGATGCGATGTTGTCGCCATCGCTGTCATCCAGGAGGAGAGGGATGTCATTGTTGATGATACTTTTGTCGTTGATGTTCTTGAGGAGGTAGGAGACATCGCCGCTGCTCAAGGAGGAGGTGGAGGTGGAGACGGAGAGGACCCAGTTGACGTTGACGAGGAAGAGCAGGAGGTTCACCACCAAGAGGCCGCCAACCGTCGCACGGACCATCCTGCTCACGCTACGCCGCATCAGGAGGAGGACTATGACGACAGCGACGAGGAGGAGGAGGAGGAGGAGGGCGGCGGTGGCGACCAGGCCATATACATGCGACAGACAGCTAACCCCCACGTGTATGATGATACACCCTGGGATAAACCTGTGCAAACAGCGATGGCGGCGAGCTCTGGGACGACGCCCTCAACAACGCCGCCGCCTCTGCCGTCGCCGCCGCCAACGGGCGCTGCTTGCACAGTGTCCATCTTTTGGATGGTGTCACGTGACTTGCGCACAAGCTTGCCTGCTGCTTGTGCGCTGTCGCACAACGGACTTGTGCGCCACGACCAAAGAAAAAGTGACATGGCATGAAGCAAAAACTTTCCTTGTGTTACAGGGGCTTTAGCTGTTTGTGTGTGCCACCTCAGGTGTGTTGTCGCCAAGGGTTGTATTGTTGATATACGCATGCTATACGGCTGTATCAGTGGTTCCTGAGTATTGTTGGTAGGTGCTCAAGCGGCGTTGGAGAGATCTCATAACCTGCTGTGATAATATTTCCATAGTAGCCTCTTCCAAAGCCCATCCCATTGACTTGACATCAGTATCCCCGTATTGAACTAACAGAATTTCATCGTTGGGGGCGGTTTCACTCTTAAGGTACTATCTCAAGCTAGCTGATCATCGGTTGATGTATGTCCCAAAGCTCTGTCTGCAAGGGCATCCTTGCAAGCAACAACAAAGACACTCACCAGAATACGCATGGCACATGTTCTTTTCCAATGCTATTATTACTATTTCTGCCTCGCTTCACTTTGCAATATTCACGAACAGATTATTTATGCACAATTCTTTCACAAATGGTTAACCAATATTTACCCCCATTCATGATTTGATCTGTGAGGCTGATGCATATACTGCAGACATGCACCAGTCTTGCCAGCAGATGCTTGGAGTTGTTACTACATATGTATACCAAAGAGAGTTCTGGTTGTATCTGCTACATTTTACATTATTTGTACCAGAGTTTCATCATTCAATATAAGCACAATGATGCAGATATCTGTTCGCTTGTTTGCGCGTATACACATGTCTGTATGTGCGCGTGTGCGTGCGTCCTCATGCACACACATACACAGCACGCGCACACACACTTACACACACACGTGCACGCCGCCACGCACGCATGCACGCACGCATACAAACTATTGACGCGCATACAGAGTGAGTGCAAGTATTTGTCCATGTGAGTGCCGAGCCACAATCAACATGTAGAGCAACGCCAATCCACGTGCATGCATTCTATACGCCTTGGCCCTTGCAACCACCCCGCCCACACCCACACCCACACCCACCTTGCCCCACCTACCCACGCCATTCCTCTCACCCCTCCCCACAGGCTCCCCACACAGAAGAACTCCTCCTCCCATGCCTTCCCCCAACAACCCAAGCACCCACACCCACACCCACACCTCCCTCTCGCTCTCCGACAAGTACCACCTGGACGCCGTCGCCCGCCTCGGTTTCGCTGACCGCAGACCCGACGACCACCACCATGTGGAGAATGAGGGAAGGGAGTACGTGCCGGATGGGGACGTGACGGGGAGGTGGAAGGTGAGGATGTGGGAATGTGGGGGTGGGTGGGTGGGTGGGTGGGGGTGGGGTTGTGGGGGTGTGCTTGGTCACTGGTGATAGTCAGCTAGTTCAGTGGTTCGTGTGCTTTGAACCCGAAAGTGACGCCCTTGTCTGTGTTCTGCGTGTGTTTATCTGTTTTTGCAGGCAGTCTTCTTCGACTTTGATGTGAGCATGAGGAGAGAAAGGGACACACACACACACACACATATTGCATGCGTCCCTCCATATTCTCACCCGCAGGGCACCATCGCGGACACCAACGGCGTGAAGGACGACGCCTTTGCGAAGATATTCGAGGCGTGCGACAGCGACGTGTTGCGGCAGATCATGGACTACCATCGGGCCAACGGAGGCGTGTCGCGGATCGCCAAGTTCAGGTGGGAGTTAAAGTGTCACCATGTTGGGTTGCTTGGTTGTTGGGTGTGATTTGTGGGTGAGTGATCGACTGGTGTGGGCAGGCACATCTATGAGCACATATTGCACAAGGAGCTGCCTGACAGCGAACTGGATGATCTGGCGGCAAGGTTTGTGATGCTGGATGAACTTATACATACAGTGTGTGTTTATGTTAATCTGCATGATGTGCGTGTGCGTGCGTGCAAGTGCACGGGTGCATGCCTGTGCACGCTGTGTGTGCGCGTGCGCAAGCGTGTGTGTGCACATGCGTATGCACGCGTGTATGGGTGAATGTTTCCATACGCGCGAGTGTGCGTGCACTTGTGTATGTGCTGATGTGTTTCAGTATGCGTGCGTGCGCGTGTGTGTTTGTGTGTAAATCCTTGTTTGTTAACTCCTACCTTCACACCACCCAGGTTCACTGCTTTGGTTGAGGACCGTTGCATCGCGGCGGGCAACATACCGGGTGCAATGGAGACCATACGCGCCCTCTACGAAGCCAAGGCACGACACTCTAACTCTACTACTACTTTACCAACGTACACACATGCACACGCACATTTATATCCACCACATACACACATTTGTGTCATGATGTCCACAGGTACCCATGTTTGTTGTCAGCGGGACGCCTGAGGACGAGCTCAAGCGCATCGTCCACGCAAGGGACTTAGACAAGTAAGTGCGGACATGTATGGCAGTCGTAACAACCTGCACACCGCGTGGTGTTTGATGTAAGGACTGAATCCTCACTATCACCGATGTAGGCTTACAATGTACTTTCTGTGGTGATGAGTAACTCAATAACAACAAGCTTCACACACTCACACACGCGCGCGCGCACACACACACACACACACACACTCCCCTCTCCCCCCAGGTTCTTCCTCTCCGTCCGCGGTTCCCCTCCCCCCAAGCCCCTCCTCGTCTCGGACCTCCTTGACCTCCACTCCCTCTCCCTCGACGCCCGGGCGCGCTGCCTGCTCGTCGGGGACGGGAGTCTCGACCAGGAGGCCGCCAGGGTGAACGGGGTCAAGTTCCTGGGAGTGGTTGGGAAAGGAGTGAATGGGTTTGGGGATGGGGTGGCGTGCTGTTATGGGGAGGTGGACTTGCATTGTGCGCCGAGGGAGTGAGAGGGGGGGAGGATCCGCACGTGTGAAGTGCGCTGTGACAACCCGAGAATTGCGCATCCGTCTAGTCATGCATGCATGCGCATGTGCGCGTGCGTGGCTGGCGTGTGTAGTAGTCTGTGGATCTGTGTGCGAGTTGCATGTGAGTGAGATTGGTGTTTGCCGGAGGGCGTTTGGTTTTTGCAATGCGCACAGCTCCGAGCCAGCTGTTGTTGTCCTCCACTGCAAACGCACTATAAAGCTGAGGGCGCACAATAGGTGCATGCATGCAGTCATCTATGTATGCACAAAAAGCAATCCACAGAGGTAAGCCAAGCAGACCAAAGCACTAGTTGTTACCTCGGAACAAGCCAACAGCAAGCAAGCAAAGACAACAAGCAAAGGGCTGGCCCCTAACGATTTCAAACTCAAACAAAAGTTTCAACACCCACGCAAACAACTATAGAAACTTGAGGTACGGTACAGGCAGGGCAGGAGGGCACTGGCAGCAACCACAGCTTGCATAGCAGCCCACCTGAAATTAAAAGCGCCACGTGTTAGCAGCTGCCAGGAGTGGGCAGTGCTAATCGTGGCGGCCCCGCACTTTGGGTCCGAAATCGCCAGCTTGCTACTGTCACAACACACAACGGCTGCAGGCTGCGAAGTGAGCAACGGACGCTTCTGGCAAGTGCCATGTACAATGCATTGGCGCATGGCAAGTGAGTGCAGAGCATGCAGGGGACTACGCAGATGAAGGGACCAACGGCAAGCGATGCAAGAAGAGCAAGCAGCTTAGCTGGATCATAGAAGAGCAAAATTAGCAACCATGGGACTCATGCTCCCCGCAATAGCCGAACCTTAGCTGTATCATGTGGTATAGGTACTTGGCGGAGACTCTGCACAGTCCTCCAGCTATGTGTATAGCAGATGCAGCTGGAAATCTCGTGCATGAAAGGTCATACACCACAGTGCTGTCATGCACACGCGTACCACATGTGTCATGCACACACGTGGTACGCATGTGCTTGACACACCCGTACCACACGCGCGCGCGCGCGCATACGCACACATGTGGTAGGCGACGCCACTCTGTGCGGGTACTTGACTGTAGCTACTTGTGCTCGGCAGCAAACAAGAACATACGTGTCTATGACACGCATTTAGAAACTGAAATCGTTGCCAGATGTTTGCAATTATTGTAGATAACTCGTTGCTACGCACATAGCAACGCTATTCTGTCTTTTTGGACTCAGCTTCTGAGTCGCTTCTTGCTTTGGACTTATCATCATCGCCTGATGACTCATCAAACTCCAGCAACTATGCAGAGCGGTTGATTAGAACTCCGACCAGTTTTCAAGTGCACAGCAAAAGTGTTCAAGAAGTTGACGCGTATCGTCAAAGACCAATTGCACGAGAGCTTACCTGTTTCAACTCTCCGTTCTTCAGACAGTGCACGGTGACAAACCCGATAACCCCCGGGACAATGTACAAAAGCGCGGGTTGCGCAGCCTGTAACAACAGTAACAACAAACCACCCATCAATTCAACCATTGCTAACTTTACTAACAAAGACTGTCCTGTTGACCAAAAGTACAATGCCCGATGGTGTCAGCTCTCCTTACTGTACGGTTAAAAGCTGTGCTTGCATACAGTTACACATAACTCGAATGCTTACCTGGAAGATGTTCATCACCGCGATGGTCGTGCCAAGCCCCGCAGCGTAGCCAGCGAATGCAGAGTAGAAGTAATGTCGCCTGCCCTTGCTGGCAATATCATACCTCAACACCAACGCAACGAAAATGCCTGCATATAACACAGGTATAACACGAGTTGAAAAAGGTAGCTTGAATCACACAGCAAGCACAGTTTAGGCTGATATCTGGAACCAACTTCCGTTTATGTCCCAACCGAAGGCGAGGTGATCAAACCGGTGCAAAGCAGCAGAGTGGATGCACGACACGGACTACACAATCACGCACATGCACGCGTGTGCATGCTCATGTATCCATGGATGAACAAGAATTGCATTAGTGAGAAGATACCTGGTATGACAATATCGCCCAGGCCCAGCATGGAGAACGGTCGCGTGGCATCCGCGCTGACGGTCGGGAACAGGAGCTTGATCGGTGCGTCGAAGGACTTGGCCACGGACACCATCACGGGCGTGCAGAACACCCAGAAGACATCATACACGAACAGCCCGCACAGCAGGATGCACCCGATCTTGAAGCTCCCTAGCGAAAGAAACTCAATGCCCTGAACGCAATGCGCCATGTTGGTTTGCACGCATAATGTTGAGCAAGTCATCCCTTGCGAAAGCACGTGCATGTGAGTGCGTGCTCGTATATGTGTGCGTGTGCGTAGTTGTGTGCACATGTGTGGTACCTGTATTGAGAATGCGAGGCCGAGTGTGTTGTTGGCGAGCCAGTGCTTGGCTTGGTAGTACCACAAGCAGAACATCAAGCTGAGAGCGCCCGCTATCGCCTGAGGGCCTGTCAGCTCTATCTCTAGTGGTTCTGCAGAACAATGTGTGACGCATAAATAAACATGTGACACGTAATGAGGTACATCTGCACAACAGGCGAGGTAGACAAGCATTGCCAACTAAATGCTTCCTGAGTTGGCAAGCAAGTGTGGACGGTGCACATCGGTTCATACAATGGGGTATACAATGGAATAACAACAGTTGCTCACCCATACTACAGCACAAGTAACTCTTTTACACAAGGAGTTATGCTCACACAAGCAAAAAGATTTACCTTTGCTCACGTAAGGTAATTGGAGTCGCCATGGCCCCAGCACACGGTTTCTCAGGGAGGCAGGCATTGCGGGAGCTAATAGAGGACTTAGCGTGGCCCTGAGTGAGCAGTTACACATCGTTGGTGCACATGAAAAGAACACAAGAAAAAGATGCCAAGCCATTCGTGTCAAAGACATACACACAAACCTGAACTTACGTCAGAGCTAAGATGCCAAGGAAGACAAAGTAGGCGGTAAGGACGGCGTTGACCAGCTCCTTGGGCACAAACTTGAAGAGCAGGAACAGCGAGAACAGCACGGCGCTTCCAATGAACGGGAAACGCATCGCGTCGTGTTGGGACATCGTTTCCTGCAAACAAGCACCGTACAGGTTGCTTGTCAAGTGCAACCAATTGTGTGCATTCTTAACCGTTTTGGGGTCACAGAATGCGGGTACACTGCACATGATGTGACCATCCTGCAGTAATGTGCTTTTATACAGCAGTTGCTTCATGCAATTGGCTGAAATGTCAACCAGCTAGAGACGATACTATCCAGATACCATGCAATACTATGCCGAGACATTGTGGCTTGACATGAAGTGCACAGGATCAGAATAGCACATGCGCCTGCTTGCTCAAAACTTACTTACAAAAATCCTGTAACTTGGCCACGTGTACTAGTGTAGCCATGTGTGCTTACATGTGCATAACATGTGTTATGTCTGTCTGCATGCATCCCAACTGGGAAAACACACCCTGCAAGGTACTAACAGACGCTGCAAGATTGCCATTTCCAACATGTGCATACCGTTGGCGCTGTCAACTTGACGGATCTGTGCGCGCCAATGTAGACGGTCAGGCAGGCGGTGACCACAATGTTGATGTTGCTGTTGACCGGAACCACGAGCGGTGCTGCTGCCACAACTGTTGCAACACCCAACAGTTAACCTTACAGTTCCTGCATCTGAAGCCTATGCTGACTGAATTTCTACCATTGCTGTGTATTTTTTCAAATAGAGCTGACTTTGAACTGATCATTTGCACGCATTGCCAAACAGCAGTGAAAAACTATGCCATGTGCACAGCGACATAGTGCCCAACCAATCCAAGCAATTCAAAACAACCTTTTTTCGTGTGTCAAACAATTGAAGCCAAGAATTACAAAGCGCATTGCCCTGTGTTACAACCAATGTGACGCCAAACGTGCTTGCTGTCAATGTGTATGCCGTCGGACAGCCTAACCACCACTAAGTAAGGTAAGAAGATGAATAGGCAACTGTGCTTAGTAGATGTACATTGACGCAGTGAATGGTGTCCTAATGTAATGGGATGCAATGAAGACAGAAATTAGGTTTGCCAATGCACTAAAACCGCGCTTGCTGCTTGGGTACAACTCACCCGCTAGCAGCAGCTGCTCCCAAGCCATGGGGTAAACCATGGCTGTTAAGAGCTTGTAACTCCGCTCCGCTCGCACGCCCAAATCAGGACATTAACACCAAGCGCACCAGATTGCCACTGATGTGACCTCAACTCCGCCAAGACCGGCGCCTTCCTCGCCGCCGCCGCCGCCGTCGCCGCTGCCGCCGCCAAACACGGTTAGTGCGCAAGCCACAGCGCCGCCGGAGACGGTTAGTTGCCAAATGGCAGCGTGGCTCAACCAGCAGTTGTTAACCAGGCATGCTAACTGAGGCGGTGCCAACGTGGTCAGTGGCGTGGGCGGCGACGTCGGCGGTGGCGACGGTGACGTTGTCCCCCTGCGCAGCTGGCAGGTGAGCTGCTGTTGCGTGCAGTGTTTGACTGTAACCGCGATGATTGTTACGGCGTATCAAGCATGCAACCGAGTAGAGCTCCGGTGCTTGGCTTTGTCCTTTGCTGCTGGCTTGGCTTAGCTTTCGCACTTGCGCCAAGGTTGCAGCATGCTGCGACTTGTGTTGAAGCGTCAGTCTTCTGGTTACACATTTTCAGTGTGCAAATAGCATGTGTACGCGTAGCATGAGTTGCTGCTGCGGACGTGAGCGTGGGTTTAGTCTCTGGCAACAGCATGCTGCTCTGTGTGGCTCCGCGCTTTGTTGTGCCTGTGTTTGCAAAGCTCAGCGCTAATTACGTGTGCGTGCGTGCGTGCGTGCGTGTGGGCATGCTTAGTAATGTTTATTGGCATGCAGCAAACCTGCGCGTGCAGGTTTCATGTGCCATGCGCTTGCCAGGACTAAACTTGGTTATTGTTGTCGCAGTATCTATACGTCAAAGACAAAGGTTGCTAGCTTGTTGATTGGTGGCGGTGTCCGGTCAAGGAGGTATGGATGGCGGTGCAAGCCAAGTAAATGAAGCCACCCTGGCGCTATTCTTACAAATCACAGGGGCAGACTTAGCACAGGGGCGCAACATCCTTGAGGTAGGTTAAGTTGTGACTCCATAATCACCACAACAGCAACAACAACCGATATTCAACCAACCACTGCGCGCGCATACATGGGCGGTTATCAAGAGATCACTTCATTGCGCTTCGCAAGTGAACCTTGTAGTTTATGGCCGAGTGCATGTACAGCTTCAACACAACACATGATGTGAATTAATTTTACTTCACCCTTGGCTCACAGGCGGCCAATTGGCAGCTGGAATCTGCTGTCAACTTGTTTTACATCAACGCAGCAGATGGCGGTGGACCAACAGCTGGTGTCGCAACATCCACAACTTCCAGTGAGCCCCAAACGGTGCCAACGTACGTGCAGCTACTTGTCTTGTAGTGCACATGTGTGTTTGTTGATGTTACCCGCATGCCAACGTCATTCTGTTCTGATCAGCTCGCGCGAAGAGTTTGTGAGAGCACCCATCCCAGCAAAGCGTGAAGTACTCTACCAAGAAGAGTACTTGGCTCCAAGGTACTGCGTGCATAATATTTGTTCAAACCACAAAATACGTTGCCAACTGTGCATCTCTTACCTATCTACACCATGTTCCTCGTCGCTCGACTACTGCCACCATGTATGTTAAACATCCACAGCTGTATTGGTGGTTCATTGTGGCAACATCCCTAATGAATGCTTTCTCTGCAGTTTTCGTGCATCAGCATCTGCGCCACAGGTCACTGTGGATGCATTCAGAGATTTCAGGGCGGAGCAAAATGGTGCTGCTAGTGCTGATGGCAGCGCGGAGGCCAAAGGGCTCGCTGCGCTGTTCAAACCACCCACAGAGATTCTGTTTGCAGGCAATTTTGAACAGGTGCATTTGACATCTGTCTATGCCTGAACATGTGGGCATGTCATCTTAGCTGACTTACTAACTGAAGCCGGTATCTGTCGGACATGCGGGTATTCCATTGCAGGCGAAAGCAAAAGCCGTGGAACTTGACCGATGGCTCCTTGTGAATATCCAGTCCGTAAACGAGTTCGCCAGCCATCTCGTGAGCATAGTCATTGCATGCATTGTTGCACAGTCGACAATCTCCATCCTAGCTGATTCCTGTTAGTGGGCTTGAATATAGGAACTTACGAGTTGGCCTGTGCCTCATGTTTGCAGCTTAACAGAGATACATGGTCGCACTCCGCTTTGAAGAACATCATTAGTTCATCATTTGTATTCTGGCAGGTATATACACCTACTCATCCCCTTCCAACAGTGTCTACTCTGTGCCTCACTTTTTGTGTATGCCATGTTGGACATCAGAGGGATCAGAGCTCTGAGGAAGGCGCAAAGTTGTCAACGTTCTATCGCATCACTAACACCCCCGTCACGATGGTCGTGGATCCCGTCACAGGACGCAAGCTGCGGATGTGGGAAGGTGTTGTGGAACCAGAGCGCTTGCTAGAGGTTGGTAGGATCATGACATCTAACGCATGCGTGCCAACCCTATCAGGCAGTCGCTTGCTCTTGACTTGTCTACTTAGTGTTGAGTTTCTCCCCAGTGGATTTGTGCAAGCGCACGCTGGACATGGTCCATCATGGTCTGCTGTGTTTCATTGTCACTGGTTGTTGTGCCGCTGAGACAGCTCGATCTGCTTGCAACATTTTCAGCAATGCAGTCGTTTCTGCAGGATATGGTGCAGTACCTTGATCATGGGCCTATGAAGAACCCGAAGCGGTTCAAGGATGGTTCCATCCCGCCACCGCGCGTACAGGCAACAACAACTGCCTCTACTCCTGCTCTTGCGTCCAGCAGCAAAGCTCTTAGCGAAGACGAGGAGCTTGCACTTGCACTAGCTGCCAGCATGGAAGGCGCAAGCGGCTCAGCACCCGCCCCCATTGCAGGTAGGAAACAATGCAGATGAGTCAGTATTACATTGCCCACACGCGCGCATGCGTACGCACGCACATGCTCGTGACTTGATACCATTCCTGGCATGCAGAGAGCCCGCCAAGCGTAGACCCTGAGGAGCTGCGCAGACAACAGGCTGCGGCGCTAGGCGAGGAGCCGAGCGCCTCGGACGCCAACGCGTGCACCATTGCTGTTCGGTTACCTGACGGCCAACGCGTCCGAAGACGGTTTCTCAAGGCCCGACCTTTGCAGGTAACTCGACATTACAAGCACAGAACACTCATCTTCTAAACAGTTATCTGGTGAATGGCCACTGGTGGTACGGTGTGAGTACTTATCTTTACTGTTCACTTTCTGTTGTGTGTGCAGGAGTTGGGGACATATTGCCGCTCGCTTACAGCGGATGCAGCTGCGGGCCGAGCGTTTCGTTTAGCTCCATCCGTGCCGGGGTTAGCGCCGTTGGATCTGAATAGCAACCAGTCGCTGGATGTCGCAGGGGTGGCTGGCTCGATGTTGGTCATGAGCTGGGCGTAATGTGTATAGGCGATCGCACTGGGGCAGAGGGTAGGGTCACTCGACACCATGAATGCAATCTGTGCAATGTGGCAGTGCAACGAGTGTGGGCTCAGGGGGGTCACACGCACTTTGGCGCAGCTGCTGGCTGCCTTGTTGCTGATGCACGTCCTGGTTGGTGTTGTCGCGATGTCTTTCAGTCATGCTGTAGATCAATTACCACAACCGACACTGCACCTTCCATTAGGAGTATCTGATGTCATGAGACACATCCCTTTCATTCATTTCTCATTTCGTACATGTGAGCGCATTGGCTGGATTGCTTGCACTGCACTGTCTGCTTGTGCGAACAAGACCAGTAGGCACCACGGTATCCACTAGTGCGTTGCCCAAATCATGCAGCTTTCTTTTCCATTGGTCAAAAGGTTGTCACACAAACAGCATCATACATGGATGTGCGTGAGCCGCAACCGTGAGCGTGACTGTATCTATGAGATAAGTTGGCATGACTTATATGCATATGCAAACAGAGTCTGATGATACTCTGATGCACTCACCAAATTGCAAGGTTGAAAGATGCCTGCTCTGTAACAACTCTGCAAATATGGACGTTGCCCATGGTTGCCAGTATTGCCATATCCTGCACTGAAGCACTCACAAAATAAAACTGCGTACAACCCATGTGGGCAGATATCGAACCACTCGCAAGGTTGAAAGATGCCTGCTCTGTAACAACTCTGCAAGTAAAGACGTTGCCCATGGTTGCCAGTATTGCCATATCCTGCACTGAAGCACTCGCAAAATACTGCGTACAACCCGTGTGGGCAGGTGACGAACCACTCATCCAAATGTATGTATACCTCACGGCGAGGTCTAAAGTAGTTTAGTGTTGTAGGCTTGACCAAGCGGTGTATATAACCCGATGATGGTGTGTTGGAGAGTGTGTAGGATATGTGCAGTGCTGTGTGGCACGCGCTGTGCTTGCATGCTGGTTAGTATGCTCCTGGTGGTGTCATGCATTTCTACAACTGCCTCGCGCATATCCTTTGTACACAATGGGGTCACATGCATAGCATTGCATATACGCTACACACATGTCCACTTGCAAAGCAAGCTGAAGTGCCTGGCGATGGGATCTGGCAGCTGGCAATTGCCAGACTCGCAGTGCTTGACTGCAACGGGTAGCACCCACTTGTGACGACATCCAGGGTAGCTAACCAACATATCACCATTCCATAATTTGCTTGCCAGACAATATCACCATTCCCATAATTTGCTTGCCAGACAAGCGCACAACACGCATGCGCAACACAGTACTCATCTTTAGAAGCCCAGCATGGCAAAACAATGTACAGCTTAGAATGCAGCAAAAGCCTTGCCGCTGACCGCGCGATCTGACGCAGAGCCGGCGGGAATAACCTTCAGCACATTAAAACGCACAGTCTTGGAGAGCGGCCTGCACACAACGAGTTGGTCAACAACCCATATATACAATACGTTGGTCTCCACACATAGTTCTAAGCACACATAGCGTGCAACAAACAACCCACCTGCACTGGCCAAGGACAACCTTGTCGCCCTCCTTGGCGCGAAAGCAAGGGGAGAGATGCGCTGGGATGTTGGTGTGCCTCTTCTCGTACCTGCAGGGGGAGCAACCAATCAGCAAATCACTCCCTGCTGGTCTCTGAGACAATTGCTTAAAAGCAGAAGTTGCTGTTACTGTTACTCACCTCTGGTACTTGGGGATGTAGTGCATGTAATCGCGCCGAACGATGATAGTGCGCTCCATCTTGGTGGAGTACACTGTGCCGGTCAAGATGCGCCCGCGGATGCTCACATTGCCAGTGAATGGGCACTTCTTGTCAATGTAAACGCCTGTGAGGCGGAACAGCTAGAGTAAGCTGCCATACCTTGATTGCCTATATACAATGCGATTCACTCAAATTGCTCTAACATGCCTGACACAATTTTTCAGTGCGGATGCAGATAAACTCCAGAGTAATGCACAAGCCACGCACTGCCTACTTGACATTCACCACAAAGCTACGGTGCACGTGTCTAACGTGCCTTGCCCTAAGCGAGCTGAGTGCGGAGAACACCAGCTGGCGTACACAATGGCAACGTTTCTAGGGGGAGGTAGTCCCATCACAAATGCGCGATCGCTACACTTGGCACGACCAGACAAGCACTATCTGCGACTGGATTGTGCCTTCCACCTGTTACCTACACATGCCCACCCTAATCAACGACTGACAACACTGAGCATTTCAACAAACAGGACGCCAGCTGAGCTAAACGACTAGCAGCGACAATCACAACAGGTTTAGACCTGCCTCATTACGAGGATACCAAAGCTGCAAATTGCGGCGCCTCCAAAACCTGACTATCACGATCCTTCAGATCTTACCTTCGATGGCCTCGCGGGGGGTCTTGAAGCCCAGGCCAATGTTCTTCCAGAAGCGGTTGCCATTCTTTCCCGGGGCCTTCTTCTTCAGGGCGCCCTTGCCGGCGAGGAACACGCCATGCTGCTTTTGGAACGCCTTCTGCGTCTGCTCCGCCGCCGCCGACGACATCTCGGAGCGCTATCGCCTCACCGGCAACCCCCGCTCCTCGCTCCTCCCCGAGAGACGACGACGACGCCCGCAGCGGCGGCGGCGGCGACACAGCCAAAGAGACCAAACCCTAACCCGCCGCCGCCACTTCAAACCTAAAACGCCGATCCGGTTCTGCGTTGAAACATCAACCCGAATAGGTGGACCCCTAATTAACACAATCGGCGTAAGCAGCTATAGGCATATGCGTATATGCAGTGCGTTCTGCATGCAGCGCTGAGCTCACGCAAGGCTGAGGCTGCGGCGGCGGCGGTGACGGTGGCGGCGGTAGTGGTGTCGTGGAACTTAGGGAGGCGGTAGGTGAGGGTGTGGGGTGATATTGGTCGAGCTAAGTGGATCTTCAACTTCGTTTACGAAGATTTGGCTATATCGTGTTGGAAGAAGCGACATGCAGAGAAAGGCCCTGCGTCAGGTTCAGGGGCGGCGGAGGGCAAGGGCAAGGGCAAGGGCAAGAGTAAAGGCAAGGGCCGAGGCAAGGGGAAGGCTTGAGCGCCTGAGACATATAAACTCTACATGTATAAGGTGTGCTGTTTTGCATGCACGCTGTGGTTTTTTCGTGTCATATGTGTGGATGCATGTCCCGTCCAGCAAGTTGAGCTGTCCCGTCATGCTTATGCATGCAAGCCAGAGGGCATACCTAGGGTTGGAAGTTGATGCTGAATTAACTAAGAAGCTACAGCCTTATCGAAATCATAGTCAGGCTATGCATTATCATAAGTTGACTTTGCGGCTGTGGACTGCAGGTGCTGAAGTTGGTAGCAACCAACGCTAAGTACTGAATCTTAAGAACTCAATTGTACAATGTGATCGTGTCTCGGCAACTCTTCTGTGTGCACACAGTGTCACTCTGTATCTGCATACAGCGACATGCTGTCAAGTAGTTAAGTACCAACGTCATGTTTTACAATGACCGGCAGTGCCTACCGACTAAACAGTCTCCTGCCAGCTTGCAAAACCAATTGGTTTGCACGGGCTGCAGCCCCTTCGTTGCAACAATGGCACCATACCTCGTGCAACCGTATATATGCATGATCGTTTGGTGGATAAGTGCTGTGTGATGAGTGTTGGTCATCATAATGGATAGGTGTTGGGTGTAAACTCCATTACTGAGTCATGGTCCCCATCAACTGCAAGTTTTAAAGCAAGTGCACCCCGACACGGGCATCAGCAGCAAGGCAATGAGCATCATAAACAGCTTCATCAATGGAAGCTGGCGACAGATAAGTTCCGCTTTGCGCGCTACAACTAGAAGCCCACAATTTCCTTGCGCGAGATCCAGACAGCTGTCCGCCTCATCCTTCCTGGCGAGCTCGCCACGCACGCCGTCTCTGAGGGAACTCAAGCTGCCAAGTTCACCACAGCTTGAGAAAGAGAAACACATGCAGGTAAAAGGGCGGTGCACTGATTGTAGGCAGAGTGAAGCCCGGCTTTGACCATTATGTTCAACAATCAGTTACAATGATCCCTTTGGTAGCGTGCAGCTGCCAGGCAGTTCTTCCTAAATTTCTGTAGGACGCATTGGTGTCCGCATTTGCTAATAAATATCACGAGATGTGTGTATTCTCCCTCTGTTAACTCTTACGCCCACCTTGCTGCTCGCTTCTCTTCATCCCGTGCTGCTGGCATAACTTGTTCAGCACAGGCTAAATATCAAGTATTCAGCAGTATCAATCAGTATCCAGTCGTGGCTGAACTGCACAGTGTTGATTTGAATGCGATGTCGCCCATTAAATCGGCCTTATGTCAAGCACAATTGTTGCAATGATTGTAGGTGCTTATAGCTGATCAGTGGGGTGCTTGACTCAAGAACTCGATGTGTATGTTGTTGTGGAGCTGTAGCTGTATGTCTCTTCTCACATGTCATACAAGCCTCACAACCGTTATGATGGCTTATTGCAATGCTTGTAGTATCAATATTGATATAATTGTTTGTCTGCGTTGCAGGTTGCACCAAACGCAATACATAATTGTTGAACTGCTTGTGTCCATGTGAGAGTGTTTACAACATGCCATTATACTTGTAGCTTATTGTATGTACACCTGTATATGTATGCATATAATTAAATACCCATCCATACAATAAAATCCTTTGTATATTTATGTTACAGTTGTTAACCGGATATGACTACATAAGTCACTCAATGCAATGTTGACCGTACATATACACGCGCCGCGTGTATACGAGGTGTATACATCAATGTGATATACATGGTATGGGACATATATGAGGCATTTGGCTCCCCCTATGGCAGCGACTTTTGCTGGCGTAGCCTAGTGGATAAGACGCCAATGTTATGGTTAACAATACCTAGCCAATATTAAGTGATCCAAGCGTGTGCTTTGATAATTTATTAAAGTATTCGTACTTACGGATTGTTGAAAGCTTAAGTTGAATATGTTAACAATGATGTAACTTCAATTGCAACTGACGCTATCACCATAACATATCAGATATAGCATACATAATTACACTCATGTATAGCAACTTATTGTTCATAATCATACATAATTACCATTCATTCATTTATGCATTAAAACCAAGCATTATGAGTTTCACGCATGTACGGCAACAATCTTAAAATCAATTCAAATGATGCATGCAGGAACATACACGTCTTTCATCGAAAATATATTCGATGTTAAAGTTCCACAGGGGTGCATGTTTTTGTGCGCCTTGTCACTGAACGTATTCTATAATTGTTGTTACTCAACGTTTGTACACCGTGCATACACACATGCAACCATGCCTGCACCAAACGATCCTACCATCGTACAAAACATTATTAAAGTTGCTCAAGCTTTCAGTTGGACATGTACTATTGATGAAGAATTGCAAGCTGTTGCTGAGCTGCCATTCCTTCAGACCACGTTGGAAGGGATTACCAAGCGTATTGATGACCTTGGCAAGCTGGTCGACGCAAATCATAACGATGTCAAATATGCCACAATTTAGAGGGATATGGCGAGAAGCATGCAGAGTTTTGCGTATTGTTGCCATTGCAGCAAGTAATTAGCAATATGTGGTATATATCGCATATCTCAAATCTGCATCTGTGCACAAATAGCGGGGTGAAAAAAAGTTTTATATTTTTTAAAGTAAAATGAACAAGAATATTTCTTTAAAATGAAGTCAGTGATAGTTTCTAAGTGTATCAGACGTCAGGTATTTCAAGAGACTTTTATGAGTGTCCCTTACACATCAATTGTATGAAAATAATCAAATCTAGTGCAAGGATTGGTGTGCATGGCGAGAGTAAGCCCCATTGAGTTGGTGGGTTGTCTCCCCACTGGCGCACATCTCTGTGCTATGGCGAGCTACTGCACGGGAGCCTCAAGTCGCGACCCGAGACCCTGACTGCAGGTCCTGCCCTTACGGGATGGCACTTTCTGCCTCATCGCCCGGGGACTTTCTCTCGGTCATCGAGATAACCGTATGCGCCTTTCACCATGCACAAAAACTGCAATATGCCCGCACTTAGCATTCCATACCCAATTGCATCGATGCAATGCGCAACAGCTGGTGCGGTGTAAGCCGTCAAGGTGCGCATCTGACGGTCAGTAATAACTGATGTCAGGCAGGTGTCTCTGGCTGCGGCCCGAGTCATGCGGCATGACAGGCCCTCAGGTCCATGGAGGCAGCCGCAGGCGCGGGTTTTCACCTCAGGTTGGCCAGCCGATCTCTCCACTCACCCTCTGAGCATGCACGCAAGCAGTGGCAGTGCAAAGCAGCGAAAAGCAGGCACAACTTGTGCCGCACAAGGCTGCCATAGCGTGCTTGCCCTGCCCCGTTGCCGTTGCTCAAAAGAGGCTGTTGCATTTGTTTGCGCCTACGTCACATTGCAAGCTGTCACTGCAGCTGAGAGCCCTCAGCTTGCCTTGAGCTCTCAACGCCAGCTGGCCTTGAGGTTGCCAAGCCTGGAGCAGGGCGTCGCAAGGGAAGGAGTAGCAAGTGATAGAAGAGCGGTGAGGCTGCTCACAAGGCTTGTTTACTGCAGTTTGCTTGCTTAGCTGGTTGTTTGGTTATGGGCAACATGGATGCGGAGGGGGCGCCCACGTCGGATGAGCTGCCTGGAGGTGAGGAACCAGAAGAAGGATCACCAGGAGGTGGAGCTGCGGAGGAGGAGGAGGAGGAGGAGCATAGGGAAGCTGAGGCCGAGCATGAGCACGAGGAGCACATGGAGCATGCCGCACCAGCCGGCGGCTCGCCTCCGCCTGCGGCCGGCCGGCAGGGGCCAGGCAGGGCGGAGAAGAAGCCTCCGGCGCAGCCGCATGGCAGGAGGTCGGCCAAGCGGCGGCCAGGCCGGCCGGCGGGGAAGTCCAGGAGGCAGGAAGGCGGCGAGGGGGAGGGCGGCGCCAGCAGAGGCCGCCCTAACCGCCGCCACGTCAAAGCCGAGACTTGGAAAATCTACATCTACAAGGCCAGTCAGACTGCAAGCCGCGTATACTGCAGCAAGTGCGTGTGTTGGTACACTGTTTGCATGTAGCCGCTGCATGTGACACATGCAGCGGCTACAAAAGATGTTGGCCTGACGTGCATGCATCGCATTCACAACTTCGGCAACCAGGCCCTAATCAGTGCATGCTTGCAGGCAAAGGGCCGCTTTTTACTTATAGTTCAAGCCAAAGCTTAGCTTTTGTAAGCATGCACGCAACTTGGGACTGTCTACACTGTCTACACTGTCCTCAGCTAGTGGTACTCACGACATAAACTGCTACCTCGCTAGTCGTTAAGCCTATTGACAACAGACCGTAGCTGTGAAGCTGCTAGCAGTAATGCAGCTGCGGTCAGCCTATGTGCGATAGTCGCACTCTGGAAGTGGTGGGCCCCGCTACGTACAAACAGAGTGAGGGTCACAAGCAGCGTGTATTTCGTGGCACAGCGGTGAATGCTTGTGGCTGCCAGCAAGCAACATATGCCTGGTGACTTGGGCCAAAAAATGCTTTCAAATTTCAGGTGCTGAAGCAGGTGCACCCAGACATGGGCATCAGTAGCAAGGCGATGAGCATCATGAACAGCTTCATCAACGACATGTTCGAGAAGATCGCCACGGAGGCCTCGCGCCTTGCTCGCTACACCCACAAGAACACTCTCACGTCCCGCGAGATTCAGACCGCAGTCAGGCTTATCCTTCCAGGCAAGCAAGATGAATTACTTTCAGTCTAAACATCAACATCTCCTCTCGTGTGTGACTTTACACTAGCATAATATAAAGACTGTGTTGATACTGTAGTACTGTCTTCATACTTACGTGCAAATGCAGGTGAACTGGCCAAGCATGCGGTGTCTGAAGGCACAAAGGCGGTGACCAAATTTACATCTTCAGCATGATGATGCACCCAACCAGTGCGGTACACGACCTGTACTGCGTTGTTGTAACAATAAGCGAGCTTTCTTGTACAGCGCGTGAGTTGTATACAGAACAGTAAGATGTGCTGCCTGTTGTTTTGCAATGCAATAAAACTTGTTGTGCCTCATCTTGCGTAGGGGACATGGTGATCACTGTACACATCGAACATGGCGGCACTGCACGCCACAACAGCCATATTCCCACGCACAATCGTATACACACGGCAACAGTCAGATTGTTGCCAACGCAACAGACTGTTGCCATTGCAAGAGAACACACTCAGAAACCGCACAATTATGTGGAACAATGCACAAAGTACAGGTACTGCAAGCTGCAACCACGAATGCGGTGGTTGATAAATGTAATGTTACATCGCGCGCTATACGTCTGTTACCCAACTATAGGAAAGGTCATCAGACGCTATGTACTGTCAAGTACTGTCTTCTCTACAGACAGGCATTTGCCTGTCATCTACAAAGCAAGCTGGCAAGAAGGAAGGAGAGGAAGCACATGGTGCTTCCTCTTGTCCTTCCCGCACAGCTTGGCAAAAGAATGAGCAAAAGAATGCGCAAAAGAATAAGCCACTCCTAACTAACTCCAACTTGCTTTCCCACTAACAATGTTCTAGTCTACGCGAAGCATAAAAACCTTTTGTTACTTTCCTTTTGTTCAGCTCCAAGTCGTGTGCAAATTGTCCACCTGGCTGAGTGCCAGTGTCTGTTGGTCGCCGGCGGTGGCGGCGGGGCCGGCGGTGATGGCACCGGGAAGGGCCAGGAGTGGGGAGGCCGGGTTGGAGGCGTAGAGCTTATGCCACGTGGCGCCGTTGGGGCTGTACTCCGCCGTGACTACTGTCGTCGTTACGCTCAAGCGCAGCCACACCGGGAAGGTGCTGGCGACTGGGCCTGCAAGGATAATGAGGCTAGGGTTAGGGTTTGTGTGGTGGGACGGACGTGTGCACTTGTGTATGTATGCTTGTTTTGCATAGAGTCAGTGTTGTATGCGTTTGCTGCTAAGCTGCAACGTTTGTTGCAAGCTGGTTTGGATTGCTATGCTGCTCAATGGAGCTGTCAGCTGCGACCAATCGTGTGTCACATATTGGAACACTGTTGTGCAAAAGTTTCTGAATGCCTTTGGTATAACCCTGCGACTGGTGCGTGCGTGCGTGCGTGCTGCGTGAAGTGACAGCCAAGCAGTACTTAAACTGATGTGAGCAGTCAACTGTGGTGAGTGGTATGTGACAGGAAGGGATGACTGTGCACCGTAGTAAAGCATTGACACAAACTGTGCGCATGCACACGTGCTCACAATGAAGTGTAGGAGAGTGACATGCATGCGCACTCACCGGCAAGGTTGGCGATTCTGGTGCCATAGACGCTGCGCACGTCCAGCTCAATGCTGCCGTCAGCGTTGGTGAAGAGGAAAGCTGCAGGGGCACGCGAGAGCCCAGGCGAGCCCAGACGCACCATCAGACCCGCTTTGCCCGTGGTGCCCCGGGAGAGCGACAGCACGCGAGCACTCATGGTTAGGCTGGAGGCGCGGAACTGAGAAGTAGAGCAAACAGGGTGAGATGAAGGGCATGTGGCGTGACTTGTGTACATGCTTGTGTGCAGATGTGCACGCCAGTGCGTGCGTGCGTGTGTGCGCAAGCACGTGTGTACGTGTATGTGTGTGTATGTGCTCGCATGCATGTTCGCATACTGATTGGTAGACGAAGTTGAACTGGTCGACGGTGCCACGGACGTCAAGCCCGCCTGATGTCATTGTGTATTTGCCGTTCAAGTAGTATGCGCCACCTGGCAACACGCCCGTGTATGTGTCCGCGCCTATATCAGCTTGCGCAAACCCGCTGGGCAGCGCTCCTAAGCGTAGCAGTGTTGGTATAGTTCCTGTATCAAAGTGCATGCACACACACGCACATCCTAAACTCAGGCACCAACCTGTGCCAGCAGCTGGCATTGCAATTGTATAGTAGGCTGTGTAAGCCGTTGAGCTGGCTTTCACCAGTTGCGTGCTCGGGCCAGCATTTGACCAGCCTGATTGAGTTGACCGCAGATAGAATGGTTGCTCAACGCGCCAGTGAATGAATGCCAGCATAAATACCAGTGTGTGTGACTTACCCGCAAAGTTCATCTTCATGCCGCTCCATGTGGCGGTTGCGGGCGCGACCAAACGTACCATGGATCCATCCGCTGCTTGTGTGGTCATTGTGCCGGATGAGGTCGTCAACTGTCAAAAAGGACTTGAGTGAGTACTGTTATGACAGGAGCCACTGGTGCAGGTATTGTGATGTGTTCGTGCACGCACGCCCGTGCACATGTGTGTGCACCTTTGCCCATGCAATTGTGCGTTACCTTGCTATTGGCGCCCACTCCAGCAATTGCAACTGGCGCGGTGATCACTTTGAAGGTGAGCATGTGGACCGGAGGTGCGGAGTACCTGGCAACCACTTCGGTGGCGGGTCCCACCGCAGCACCTGAGGTTGTAGAATCATGCAGTAAGCCAACCTGCATCTTCATGTACAAGTACATTGGTTGCATCCAGGAACCGAGCTTACGTGTGGGCCATGCGATCGGCTGCGTGTTCCATGTTGGGATGCCGTCAACCCTTGCAACTGTCGGAAGCGAGAAGCGGAACCACCGTGCCTTCACTGCGTCACCAGCGTTGTCCACCAAAACACTGAAGGTGATTTCCCACGTGCTTGAAGCCGGCTCAAAGTCAGCCTGAAAAGCAACAGCGGCTCGTCATCAGGATTATGCGCAAGTGCTGGATGTGTGCACATGTGCGTGCACGTATGTTGTGTGTGCCCCCACATGCGTTGCACACAATGCACACACACGCGCGCGTACATGCATGTGCTTGCATATGTACGTGCATGTGTACTCAGTTTTTGCCAACAAGCTACTGCCACACACAAGTGAATACAGCTTGATACCACTGTGTGCTCTCTCTGTACCTGCCAGAAGTCCTTGCCATTGACAGCCTGGTCCACAACAGCCCAGTTTATCCCATCATAGCTCATCTCCAGCTTTGGGTCCTTGAAGCCCGTCACACCCGCAAAGGTCATTGCAAGGTGGCTCAGTCCGCCGGTAACCGAGAATTGGGCTCGGTTAGCACCGTCAACCTGGTTGTGGATGAACAAAGGTCAGTTTATGCCTGCGGTGCAGTCGAGCAAGTATGTGCATCTTTTGAGTTTGAACCTACCTGAATCATAAGCGGGCGATCGCGCAGCATTTTGCCTGTCGTGATGATAAATGTGGGCGTGTTGAGCGCGACCTCCCGGTACATCATGCGCCAGCTGTTCTCCCACTTGAGCAGCGCGGCTTGCATGTTGGCGTTGGGGCCGTAGTAGTCCACTTTGTACTTGGGCAGGATTACCTGCTCGATGATGCAATCGACGTAGTCGCCGGCCTTGAGAGACGTCACCGAGGACGGCGGGACCACCTCGATAATGGACACGGCCAAGTTGGGTGCGTCTGTGCCGTATGACTTGATCCCGCGCTCTGCGGCACAACCGACACACAGAGGGTGAGTACACGTACACACGAGCTTGTATGAAATGCACAAGAACTTGTTACAGACCTGCCAAGAATGGGTTGGTAGGATTCCCGTTGAGCACTGCATTCCATTTTGAGATAGAGAACCCGCGCGAGGCGTCGGTAGCGCCCTTGCCCGCAGCGCCAGGGCCCTGTTGCGTTGGATTGTCACACAATGTGTGGGTCAGGCTCTTTTGCGTCCCACAACAACTATATGGTTTATACTTTGTTGGCTTTGTCGTACCTGAGTGAAAGACACCCAATTCTTCCTTCCCTTCATCTCATAAAATGGTGTCCGGTATGCGTCTTTCCCGTTCACTGCGTGTGATGCAACATGTTTGTCCAAGTCATGCAGTAATGTGTAGCTTGTGTATGTTGCGATTATTATCACTGTCATCATTGCTTGTTGGAATGCCAAGGCACTGCACCTTGGCCAAGTAGGCTGTTCCACTCAAGGGCAAGTCCAGTCTCATCACCATACACGAAGTGGGTGCTGTATCCGTAACTATAAGCCTCAGCCGACATCTGCAAAATAGAGTGCAACAGTTGAGCTGTTGTCATCATGTTGGGCATTGTGCACGAGTGTGCGCATGTTTGCATGTGTACAGGCATACGTGGGAGCATACAGGTGGCGAGATGGTCACTCAACCAACCTGCCAGATGGGGAAGCGAACGAATGTCATGTCGGAGAGCACGTCAATGCGCAGGTGGTAAACGGCCCTTGCAGCGTCATCAGAGCGCGCGATTGAAGCGGTGTATTGAATCTTCATCATGTTGTCTTGGGACTTGCCCGCATATGTTGTCTGCAGGTAACGGGTTGTCGGTCTTAAGTCACTCTCAAGTGGCTGTTTGTGTGTGCATGCGTGTGCCCGCAAGTGCATGTGTACATGTATGCACCTCTGCCTGCGTGTGTCTCATACGCTTTTTCAATGTTTGCTTTGACTCACCTCTGTCAAGAGAGGTCCCTGTCGTTTGCGGTAGGTTTTCATCTCCACGTTGTACACGCGGTCTGTCGAGCCCGTATCGATGGCGTTGAAGTCGCCTCCTCCTACATTTGTCGTCCAACCAAACTGCTCCCTCTTGGCCTGACGTTGTTCGCACAAGGTCAGTTTCACATCCACGAGCTAACTTGGTGATGCACCTTGAGTGGTCACTCACCCCGTTGCCAAGCACGTATAGTGGCCGCATGTCGAGGACTGCCGCCCTCACGTTGCGACCCTGATCAGGCTCGTAGCAGAAGGTTTCAGCCCAGGCTCTGTGCAAGAGGCACCGTGAGTCTACGCACATGCGGTTTTTAATTCTATCCACATGCACGCACACACGCGCGCACTCATACATGCGCACGAGGTGGCCTTCAGGCATGACGATATATGCCATTGCACTGTGTTGCAGAGTTGTGATATGCGTCGTCATGAACAACACATACGAGATGGCGGCTTGGTCCCACTGAGTGTTGGGCTGATATGTGAGAGCCAGCTGCACGTGTGAGGCGGCGGGCGCCCCGCCCCAGAAGGCGTTCAGTGTCGTGTACACCATCGACCACGACGCCCCCGCTGGCACTGCCATCGCCACCATACCCCTGAACCACTTCGGGTTTGAATCCCAGTTCTTGGACACCTGTAAGAACCAGTCAAGTTACAATCAAGTGAGACAAGTGTGACATGCACGCAGACACAAGCACAGGCACAAGTGAATAGAAAGGCAACCAAGCGCACATGTACTCGCACACCTACATGCGCACGCACGACTACACCCACACTCATGCATATCCACACACGTACACATGAACAGTGCACCTATGCACTAACATAGTGAGTACTGGGACCATCATGTTCATACTTGGATGGGGATGCCGATGGGGTTGAGTTGGGTGTCGTGCAGGGTGGCGAGAATGCCCGGGATGAGGAAGACAGTGCCAATCTTGGAGAAGGAGAGCCTCGCGATGCGTGTGCTCGCGCTCGGGTTCGACACGGTCACCGTAACGCGCTCAATGCGGTTCCACCTCTGGTCTCCCAGCGGTTGTTGCCTGTTAAGCAAGGGGAGAACTAACCGTGAACTCCTGTTCAATTCACCGTGTGGAGTCAGTGCATTGACCGAGTTATGTCGTTGGCTTACGCGTCGTTGCGCAGAGCAATGTCGTGCCAGCCTTGCTCTTCAACGTATTGCACGGGAAGGTTGGGGACAACCATCGGCATCGTCTGTAGCGATGGAACCACGCAAGGGTTACTTGAATCGAATGCTAGTCTCAGCGTCCGCCTTTGTTTGCATTTCAGCTTAGCAGCAGCATACCTGGTCAGCAGCAACCGTAATGGGCGTGCGCAGATTTGTCAAACCGCGCTCGGCATCGTTGAAGTACGCCACCAAGGTAACCGTGCGCTTGGTCAACGGGAGCCAACTGGACGCGCATACAACCCAACTTAGTCAACCCATTCCAACCCAATCCAACCCAACAATGGACACAACATGCAACCCAACATGCAGCACAACACCCACGTGCTGGGGTTGCTGATCGCTTCATTGCCATTGGCAACCGAGGCCCCGGTCGACGCTGCAATGGTGAAATCAGAGCCGAGTCCCGCTGCGCTCAGCTTCACATATATGCGAGCGGTGGAGAAGTCCCTAGTTTGCGGGGTCACGGACAACGTGAAGGCCACGCGGTCCGGCCAGACGGATACCTCAATGGAGGACTTGATCGGAGGTGTGCCGCCTGCGTGCACGTAACACGTGTAAGCGTAAGAGAGAGTTTGTGCATGTGCCTGTGCGCGCGCGTGCGTGCACAGGCAGCTTGATTGGACCACGTGAAAAGCGGGAGTTGACCAACAAGCATATTCACATGCAAGTTGACACAATGTCTGTCCCGCAACGTGTACGTGATTCACTCACTTGACCATATGAGTGAGTCGAACAGGCGGCGATTGAACCAGCGCCCGTGTTCGACAAGCTTGGCATTCTGCACAAAGCTGCAATAATACAACAGTAAGGTGACTATCAGGATGTCGCACCTGAAAGTAGGCTGCGTGTACCCAAAGTTGATACTTACTTGCCAGACGTGCCGGTGGCTGTGTACACCACATTGTTGTAGTTCAACCCAAAAGTAATGGTCGCATCACCGGGCAGCCCGCTCTCAATCATCTCATTGCCAAGGTTCAGTGCGTAGGCCTCTGCGTGCGGTAGAGACACATGTTAGTCCTCAACCAACACAACAACCCAACATGTGCTTTGCTTCTCAGTCAACTCACCGGACACGCGGCGGGTGAGCTTCCCGAAGGTGAGCATTTTCAGCGTGTTGTAACTGAGTTCGAAGCCGTAGCGGCTGGTTTGCACCGCCACCATCAAGTTGGTGGGATCACGCAGCCCGTTCTTCCAGTACATGTAGGAGTAGTCTGCCACTGTCCCCACAGCCGTGTCGGGGATGGTGGAGATTGCCTCTAATGTTGTTGTTGCTGCGTTTGTGCGCATGCCACTGGTACCCTCTGGCAATAGAGTGTCCGGCTGCGGACTGTTCATCACACGCACACGCAATCAGAGTGTCATTGAATGCAGGTGCGTGGTACTGCAGCACCGATTGGCTCGCTGCATGCATGGCTTATGCGCTTGTGTGTCATGGTAAATGACAAGCGCATAAGCAACTGTGCGCGGTCAAGTGCAAGTGCCATACTCACGGTGAGTGAGTGAGCGTGTGCGTGTGCGTGTGCGCTCAGTGCTAAATGGATGAGTGCACATTCGCAGGTGAAGTGCACTTGTGTGAGATTGGTGTGTGCACGTACTCGCGGAGGACTTCGGCGGCGCTGAGGTCCATTTTGAAGGCATCGGAGGGCTCGTAGCTGGAGAGATCTTGTTGTTGTGCGCTGGCCGGGAGTGAGAGGGTGAAAAGAAGCAGGAGGGAGACAACAGCTGCGAGAGCGTGTACGCGCGCCATAGCTATAACACAATATGTGCTCTTGAGAGGAGAGTGCGATGTTTGAATAGATATATGTATTGAAGGCTTGTAATGGAGCCTTCAGATGAACTGAATGGTACAGAAGAATGTGTTGAAGGCTTGTAATGGAGCCTTCAGTTGAAAAGAATGGTACAGATGATTGGTTGTGTCGTTGCCAGTCTGCCAACACAACAGGAATGTGTCAGACAGGAAAGACTGAAAACAACAACAGCAACAGAACCATCACAACCAGCAACCAACACAGCAGTAGCAGCAGCAGTCATTCTCTCAAGTATGCCAGTACTCAACCAGCCAAGCCTAATTGACAGAACCAAGAGCAAATTGAACACTCACCTCAGTTGACAGTAGTACAGAGAGCAACGTTAGGCAGCAGCAGAATGCAGCTGCGCCTGCAACAACACCACAACACGTCTAACTGCTCTCCAATACGTAATACTAGCGCTGAGCTTTACACCAGCACAGCGAACAGCGGCATGCACTGCCGCCGCCTTATGAGGCCGCCGCCAATGTGGCGCGGGTGTGCTTGTGTGTGGATGTGTGTGTGACTCCGTCCTTGTGTACTCTTACCTCGGAGTCACAAAGCACACCCGTGCCGTGCCTTTACGATAACCCAAAATGACGGCTGTTTATTAATACGCCGTTGACGGGCGGCTATAAGCGAGCACCATACGCTTAATCTCCCGCCGGAAAGTTGAATACCTCCAAAAGTTTTCGAGGCGGTAGGGCCAATGTTTGGCAACGCTTCGTTCCCATCAATTTTTCCGAGGACTTCCGTCATTGGAAAGGTAGGCTCCGTAGTGTTGAACGATAAGCACTGCGGAAACGGTTTCCTGAAAATGGTCGTTGGGTGGATCGACAATTGACAAACTCTCACCCTGTACGGATTACTGTCTCCAGCATGTACAGCAGCGCCAGATATGACGGGCACTTGTCTCAGGTGGCTGCCAGCTTGCCATCTGTGGAATCTATCTGCGACAACGAATATTTACACGACGCAGCGCAGTTGCATCTGATGGCTGACGCGACATCTCAACCTAATTCGGAAGTGGTCAACCAAATCATCTGACACTGTAGCAACAGCAAATTCAACAGCTTGCACACAGAGCAAGCTGGCAATGCGCTTGCATGATTGGTACGCTGCTGACAAACACAGCCATTGACGTTGCAGCACCGTTCAATGACTGCCTTGTTAATTGCATGTAAGAGACTGTAAGCAACTTAATGGCGCCATCGGCTTGTCATTAACAGTCAATTTGGCTATTTGCCTTGTGGCCCAATACCATCACATGACAGGACAGATTTACTGCATTTTAATACAAGGAAAGCGAGCTGTAGTTTTGTTTTTTTGCAATGTATTTTACTGTATATGTTATTGTATCGTATACGTCGTACTTTACCTCGTCAGGTACCCCCCTCATCCCCCCCCAC
>RHPI01003116.1:205089-219150 GCA_009103225.1 Chlorokybus atmophyticus
CCCACCCGTCCGCTATAGTCCAATCCCCTTAAGTTTGAGGGTATGCAGCCAACAGACAACTACCAATATAGTGTGCACGACCGCAACGTGATAATGCAAATACATTATAATTTGTTACGAAACAAGATGATATGATGATTGGGATGCAATTATGTAAATTCACATTAACTTTATGATTGAGCACAATGGTATAAAAATTGATGTTGCAAATGCGCAAGTAAAGATTGTACACTCACAACCACAGAGAGAACCGGGTGGTCCTGCTTACACAGCTAGTCTACAAGTGAAACTGTATGCAGGGTAGAGTGTTTGCGCTCCACTGTCTGTCTTGACGCTGCTACCACTCACCACACTAGTGCTTGTGTGCGCACTATGTGATGACGGTGATAACGAATGCAGGTGTATCCCTAGATACCGACTGCACTATTTGATGCAGAATGCAACACACTCACTTGAGCAAAGAGGGTGACACTGTGAGTAAACAAGCCACTGCGATATGTAGTGCTGTATATACAGTTCTTTGCATGTGGCAAGAATTGGGATAAATTGTGACAAACCTCACTCATGGTAGTGTCTTTACTACTATAGCGTAGTGGTCGGGCCCTAATTGTTACAATGGTAACGGAGCTTGACGTCTCAGGTTTGATTCCCATAGGGGACTGAGGCAGATCTTAGGCAAAAACAAAACATTTGGGGCGGCTTACCCTAGGCTGGGCGCGGGATTACGACCTGCGCGTCGAGCCAGTTCAACCTAAGGCCGCGTGAGCGGTCGCGGCGCGATAGCAGGTCGCATGGTGAAAATGGCCGTTCGGTCGGTCAGGACCGTTCGTGGGACTGGATCCAACAGGCCGCGGGCAGACCATTCGTGCTGCGGGCTGAATGATCGTGCTACGATCGCAAACATGGGCTAGTGCCTCATTAGATTATAAGGAACTCATGGGTTAATTTGGGGAGGAATGCCACGATTTGGGATAAATTGTGACAAACGTTACTCATGGTAGTGTCTTTTACTACCATAGCCTAGTGGTCGGGCCTCAATTGTTACAGCATGAGTGGATGACGTCTTACACTGTTAAGTGAGGTGAATAAACAAGCAACCCAGAGATGCTATGTCCTGACTGATGCAGCAAACACACCATTGCCAAGCTCACAGCAATGACAAGCACAGCGCACAATAAAGTAAAGCAGTCCTTGGCAACCGGGACAGTGTGCTTCCAGTTCAAGTCGCTTCACAAGCTCTTAAAGTCAGAGTCTTTACTCTTAGTACTCACTCACAGTGTCACTAGCGAGTCTAGTGACATAACTTCGTACTTATACATGTCAAATCACGACTGTGCAGTGCCATGCGGGCACTAGGCCAACGGTCACATCGAGGCCGTATGCTACTGCGGAAATCCCCTAAGACTCGATATAGCACACGAGCTGATAACAGATTCCCAACTGATCAGCGACGCGCAGTTCCTATAGAGAAGTCTATAGAGTAGCCCTACTTACATGCTACATGAAGTACGAAGTAGCTAGCAGTAGGCTGGGGCGCGCGCGGTCTTCATGCTGGTAGCCCGGGCTTGTGGCTGGATGTAGGCATGCTCGAGGAGGACTGGCATACGAGGGTATTTGGCATGACAATATCGTCGCCGTTGGTACAATAACCTGTTAATTCAGTCAACGTGACGCGCGCGTGACCAGTCACGTTCTCACGTGACTTTTCATTTTTCGGGGACCCTCCAACGCGCTATATTAATGCCTCCCATAGAAGACCTCGTACGCACAATTAGGCCCTATACCAATCGGTGTCCGTTTTTGAAGGGCCTTCGGCGGCCATGTCACCCTCTGTCGACGGTATTAATATTGTGACAGCTACAGTTGCCGTTACCGCTACCGTCATCATCTAACTGCAAACGCGTGACTTGCAGTAACCATCACTTCTGGTTCAGGGCAAAAAATGAAATAGAGCAAATCATTTATTTTCTCTTCTACTGCGATAACTAACCATTGAATGAAAGGCGCACTCATCGACGTTTCCCATTAACTAGGAAACGTCGATGAGGGCGCCCTACACTTAGTTTATGAGCAAGACAAAGCTGGCAAAATCATGGTGTGCATGGCGAGAGTAAGCTATCGAGTTGGTGGGTTGTCTCCCCACTGGCCGCACAGCTGTGCTATGGCGAGCTGCTGCACAGGAACCTCAGATCGCGACCCGAGACCTCACTGCAAGTCCTGCCCTCCAAGTATACGGGATGGCACTTTCTGCCTCATCGCCCGGGGATTTTTGCTCGGTCATCGAGATGACCGTGTGCACCTTTCACCATGCGGAAAGCGCGCAGGCTGTGTTGGCCAGCAATAGGTAGCCTAGGTAGGATCGGATAGGTAGCCTAGCCGACCTCACGTAGGATAGCACAACATGAGTACGTAGCTGTGTGCTTCTCGGGGACCCTCCAACGCGCTATATTAATGCCTCCCATGGAAAACCTCGTAATCATAATTAGGCCCTATACCAATCGGTGTCCGTTTTGAACGGCCTTCGGCGGCCATGTCACCCTCTGTCAACGGTATTAATATTGTTATAAATATAGTTGCCGTCACTGCTACCGTCATCATCTAACTGCAAACGCGTGACTTGCAGTAACCATCACTTCTGGTTCAGGGCAAAAAATGAAAGAGCAAATCGTTTATTTTCTCTACTACTGCGATAAGTAACCATTGAATGAAAGGCACACTCATCGACATTTCCCGTTTACTAGGAAATGTCGATGAGGGCGCCCTACACTTAGTTTATGAGCAAGACAAAGCTGGCAATATCATGGTGTGCATGGCGAGAGTAAGCTATCGAGTTGGTGGGTTGTCTCCCCACTGGCCGCACATCTGTGCTATGCCGAGCTGCTGCACGGGAACCTCAAATCACGCGACCCGAGACCTCACTGCAAGTCCTGCCCTCCAAGTATACGGGATGGCACTTTCTGCCTCATCGCCCGGGGATTTTTGCTCGGTCATCGAGATAACCGTGTGCACCTTTCACCATGCGGCAAAGCGCGCAGGCTGTGTTGGCCAGCAGCAGGTAGCCTAGGTAGCCTATATATATATACGGATCGGATAGGTAGCCTAGCCGACCATATCGTAGTATAGCACAACATGAGTACGTAGCTGTTGTGCTATACTATGATATAGAGCATGCGATAAGTCACAATATATATCGTGCGAATATACGATATATACGATGTAAGCCGCCAATAAGCGCATCTGACGGCTGTCGCCGTCAAAAACTCAACTGATACAACACCTGAGGTGAGACGGTGTCTCTGGCCCATGCGGCATGACAGGCCCTGAGGTCGTTGAGGCAGTCGCAGACGCGGGTTTTCACCTCAGGTCGGCCAGCCTGTCTCTCCTCTCACGCTCTGAGCATGCACGCAAGCAGTGGCAGTGCAAAGCAGCGGAAGGCAGGCACAAGGCTGCCATAGCATGCTTGCCCTGCCGTTGCCGTTGCTGAAAAGAGGCTGTTGCTTCTTGCGCCTCAAGTCAGATTGCAAGCCGTCACTGCAGCCGAGAGTCTTCAGCTTGCGTTGAAAGTTGAAAGCAAGCTGGCTTCAGGGCTGCCATGCCTGGAGCAGGGTGGAGCAGGAGGCGCAAGGGAAGGAGCAGCAGAAACGAGCAGGAGCTGGAGCAACAGCAGAAGAGCGGTAAGGCTGCGTACAAGGCTTGCTTACTTCAATCTGCTTGCTTAGTTGGCTGCTTGATTATGGGCAACATGGATGCGGAGGGGGCGCCCACGTCAGATGAGCTGCCTGGAGGTGAGGAACAGAAGAAGGATCACCAGGCAGAGGAGCTGCGGAGGAGGACCACGGGCATGATGAGGAGGAGCATGAAGATGCCGAGGCGGAGCACGAGCACAAGGAAGAGCCATGGAGTACGCCGCCGCAACAGCGGGCTCTTCTCCTCCGCCTGCTGCCTGCCGGCAGGGGCCATGCAGGGCGGAGAAGAATCCTCCGGCGCAGCCGCCTGGCAGGAGGTCGGCCAAGCGGCGGCCGGCGGGGAAATCCAGGAGGCAGGAAGGCGGTGAGGGGGAGGGTGGCGCCAGCAGAGGCCACCCCAACCGCCGTAACGTCAAAGCCGCGACCTGGAAAATCTACATCTACAAGGCAAGTCAGACTGCAACTTGAACAGGCGTACACTGCAACAAGAGCATGTGTTGACACACTGTAGGCTTGTAGCCGCTGCATTTGCCACATGCACAAAAGATGTTGGCCTAACGTGCGTGCATTGTGTTCACATCTTTGGCAACTAGGTGCATGCTTGCGGCCAGAGGACCGCTCTTTACTTATGCTTTGAGCCAAAGCCTAACGTTTGTAAGAATGCACGCAACTTGCAACTGTCTACACTGTCCTCAGGTAGTGGTACTCACAGCATAAACTATCACAAGTCGGGAAGCCTGTTGACAACAAACCGTAGCTGTAAAGCAGCAGCATTCTGTCTTGCAGCTGCGGTCAGTCTGCGTATGGTAGTCGCACTCTGGCAATGGTGGGCCCCGCTAGATACAAATCAGCAACAGAGTCAGGGCCCCTCTGACCGTCACCAGGACGTGTATTGAGCAGCACAGCGGTGCATGTTTGTGGCTACCAGCGCAGAGTAGAGCAAGAGCAGACCTCAGCACCAGCAGAAAGATGTTGCTGCAGGTGCTGAAGCATGCATTTTGCAAGGCATTGTAAAGCAAGCAATATGCCTGGTGACTGGGCCAATATGCTTTCTCTTTTGTGCAGGTGCTCAAGCAGGTGCACCCAGACATGGGCATCAGCAGCAAGGCGATGAGCATCATGAACAGCTTCATCAACGACATGTTCGAGAAGATCGCCACGGAGGCCTCGCGCCTTGCTCGCTACACCCACAAGAACACCCTCACGTTCCGCGAGATTCAGACCGCAGTCAGGCTTATCCTTCCTGGCAAGCATCATGATGATGTACTACTTTCAATCTCAAAAACACAACACTAGCATATTATACCGACTTTCTTGATACTGTACTAGTGTCTTCCAACCTGCGTGTAATTGGCCAAGCATGCGGTGACGAAATTAACATCTTCAGCATGATGATGCACCCATCCATGCGGTACACGGCCTGTACTGCGATGTTGTAACAACAAGCGAGCTTTCTTGTACATAGTGCGTGAGTTGTACACAGAACAGTGAGATGTGCTGCCTGTGGTAACGTAAAATAAACAGAACTTGTCGTGCCTCATCTTGCATAGGGACATGGTGGGCACTGTGCACATCATCTGGCGGCACTGCACGCCACAACAGCCATATTCACATGCACAATCGTACACACACCGCAACACTTAGACAGTCGCCGACGCAACAGTCTGTTGCGTTGGCAACAGTCTGACTGTGGCCATCGGGACAAAACACACTCAGAAACCGCACAATTATGCGAAACAATGCACAAAGTACAGGTACTGCAAGCTGCAACCATGAATGCGGTGGTTGATAAATGTAATATTATCATTGCGCGCGCTACGTCTGTTACCCAACTATAGGAAAGGTCAGACGCTATGTATGTACTGTCAAGTACTGTCTTCTCTACAGACAGGCATTTGCCTGTCATCTACAAAGCAAGCTGGCAAGAAGGAAGGAGAGGAAGCACCATGTGCTTCCTCCTGTCCTTCCCGCACAGCTTGGCAAAAGAATGAGCAAAAGAATGCGCAAAAGAATAAGCAACTCCTAACTAACTCCAACTTGCTTTCCCACTAACAATGTTCTAGTCTACGCGAAGCATAAAAACCTTTTGTTACTTTCCTTTTGTTCAGCTCCAAGTCGTGTGCAAATTGTCCACCTGGCTGAGTGCCAGTGTCTGTTGGTCGCCGGCGGTGGCGGCGGGGCCGGCGGTGATGGCACCGGGAAGGGCGAGGAGTGGGGAGGCCGGGTTGGAGGCGTAGAGCTTATGCCACGTGGCGCCGTTGGGGCTGTACTCCGCCGTGACTACTGTCGTCGTTACGCTCAAGCGCAGCCACACCGGGAAGGTGCTGGCGACTGGGCCTGCAAGGATAATGAGGCTAGGGTTAGGGTTTGTGTGGTGGGACGGACGTGTGCACTTGTGTATGTATGCTTGTTTTGCATAGAGTCAGTGTTGTATGCGTTTGCTGCTAAGCTGCAACGTTTGTTGCAAGCTGGTTTGGATTGCTATGCTGCTCAATGGAGCTGTCAGCTGCGACCAATCGTGTGTCACATATTGGAACACTATTGTGCGAAAGTTTCTGAATGCCTTTGGTATAACCCTGCGACTGGTGCGTGCGTGCGTGCGTGCGTGCTGCGTGAAGTGACAGCCAAGCAGTACTTAAATTGCTGTGAGCAGTCAACTGTGGTGAGTGGTATGTGACAGGAAGGGATGACTGTGCAACGTAGTAATGCATTGACACAAACTGTGCGCATGCACACGTGCTCACAATGAAGTGTAAGCGAGTGACATGCATGCGCACTCACCGGCAAGGTTGGCGATTCTGGTGCCATAGACGCTGCGCACGTCCAGCTCAATGCTGCCGTCAGCGTTGGTGAAGAGGAAAGCTGCAGGGGCACGCGAGAGCCCAGGCGAGCCCAGACGCACCATCAGACCCGCTTTGCCCGTGGTGCCCCGGGAGAGCGACAGCACGCGAGCACTCATGGTTAGGCTGGAGGCGCGGAACTGAGAAGTAGAGCAAACAGGGTGAGATGAAGGGCATGTGGCGTGACTTGTGTACATGCTTGTGTGCAGATGTGCACGCCAGTGCGTGCGTGCGTGTGTGCGCAAGCACGTGTGTACGTGTATGTGTGTGTATGTGCTCGCATGCATGTTCGCATACTGATTGGTAGACGAAGTTGAACTGGTCGACGGTGCCACGGACGTCAAGCCCGCCTGATGTCATTGTGTATTTGCCGTTCAAGTAGTATGCGCCACCTGGCAACACGCCCGTGTATGTGTCCGCGCCTATATCAGCTTGCGCGAACCCGCTTGGCAGCGCTCCTAAGCATAGCAGTTTTGGTATAGTTCCTGTATCAAAGTGTACGCACACACACGCACATGCACGCACATCGTAAACTCAGGCACCAACCTGTGCCAGCAGCTGGCGTTGCAATTGTATAGTAGGCTGTGTAAGCCGTTGAGCTGGCTTTCACCAGTTGCGTGCTCGGGCCAGCATTTGACCAGCCTGATTGAGTTGACCGCAGTTAAAATGGTTTCTCAGTGAATGAATGCCAGCATAAATACCAGTATGTGTGACTTACCCGCAAAGTTCATCTTCATGCCGCTCCATGTGGCGGTTGCGGGCGCGACCAAACGTACCATGGATCCATCCGCTGCTTGTGTGGTCATTGTGCCGGAAGAGGTCGTCAACTGTCAAAAAGGACTTGAGTGAGTACTGTTATGACAGGAGCCACTCGTGGTGCAGGTATTGTAATATGTGTTCGTGCACGCACGCCCATGCACATGTGTGTGCGCACCTTTGCCCATGCAATTGTGCGTTACCTTGCTATTGGCGCCCACTCCAGCAATTGCAACTGGCGCAGTGTTTACGTTGAAGGTGAGCATGTGGACCCGAGGTGCGGAGTACCTGGCAACCACTTCGGTGGCGGGTCCCACCGCAGCACCTGAGGTCATAGAATCGTGCAGTAAGCCAACCTGTCTCTTGTTGTACATGTTGGCTGCATCCAGGAACTGAGCTTACGTGTGGGCCACGCAATCGGCTGCGTGTTCCATGTTGGGATGCCGTCAACCCTTGCGACTGTCGGAAGCGAGAAGCGGAACCACCGTGCCTTCACTGCGTCACCAGCGTTGTCCACCAAAACACTGAAGGTGATTTCCCACGTGCTTGAAGCCGGCTCAAAGTCAGCCTGAAAAGCAACAGCGGCTCATCATCAGGATTATGCGCAAGTGCTGGATGTGTGTGCGTGTGCGTGCACGTGTGTTGTGTGTGCCCCCATATGCGTTGCACACAATGCACACACGCGCGCGTACATGCATGTGCTTGCATATGTACGTGCATGTGTACTCAGTTTTTGCCAACAAGCTACTGCCGCACACAAGTGAATACAGCTTGATACCACTGTGTGCTCTCTCTGTACCTGCCAGAAGTCCTTGCCATTGACAGCCTGGTCCACAACAGCCCAGTTTATCCCATCATAGCTCATCTCCAGCTTTGGGTCCTTGAAGCCCGTCACGCCCGCAAAGGTCATTGCAAGGTGGCTCAGTCCGCCGGTAACCGAGAATTGGGCTCGGTTAGCGCCGTCAACCTGGTTGTGGATGAACAAAGGTCAGTTTATGCCTGCGGTGCAGTCCAGCAAGTATGTGCATCGTTTGAGTTTGAACCTACCTGAATCATCAGCGGGCGATCGCGCAGCATTTTGCCTGTCGTGATGATGAATGTGGGCGTGTTGAGCGCGACCTCCCGGTACATCATGCGCCAGCTGTTCTCCCACTTGAGCAGCGCGGCTTGCATGTTGGCGTTGGGGCCGTAGTAGTCCACTTTGTACTTGGGCAGGATTACCTGCTCGATGATGCAATCGACGTAGTCGCCGGCCTTGAGAGACGTCACCGAGGACGGCGGGACCACCTCGATAATGGACACGGCCAAGTTGGGTGCGTCTGTGCCGTATGACTTGATCCCGCGCTCTGCGGCACAACCGACACACAGAGGGTGAGTACACGTACACACGAGCTTGTATGAAATGCACAAGAACTTGTTACAGACCTGCCAAGAATGGGTTGGTAGGATTCCCGTTGAGCACTGCATTCCATTTTGAGATAGAGAACCCGCGCGAGGCGTCGGTAGCGCCCTTGCCCGCAGCGCCAGGGCCCTGTTGCGTTGGATTGTCACACAATGTGTGGGTCAGTCTCTTTTGCGTCCCACAACAACTATATGGTTTATACTTTGTTGGCTTTGTCGTACCTGAGTGAAAGACACCCAATTCTTCCTTCCCTTCATCTCATAAAATGGTGTCCGGTATGCGTCTTTCCCGTTCACTGCGTGTGATGCAACATGTTTGTCCAAGTCATGCAGTATTGTGTAGCTTGTGTATGTTGCGATTCTTATCATTGTCATCATTGCTTGTTGGAATGCCAAGGCACTGCACCTTGGCCAAGTGGGCTGTTCCACTCAAGTGCAAGTCCAGTCTCATCACCATACGCGAAGTGGGTGCTGTATCCGTAACTATAAGCCTCAGCCGACATCTGCAAAATAGAGTGCAACAGTTGAGCTGTTGTCATCATGTTGGGCATTGTGCACGAGTGTGCGCATGTTTGCATGTGTACAGGTATACGTGGGAGCATACAGGTGGCGAGATGGTCACTCAACCAACCTGCCAGATGGGGAAGCGAACGAATGTCATGTCGGAGAGCACGTCAATGCGCAGGTGGTAAACGGCCCTTGCAGCGTCATCAGAGCGCGCGATTGAAGCGGTGTATTGAATCTTCATCATGTTGTCTTGGGACTTGCCCGCATATGTTGTCTGCAGGTAACGGGTTGTCGGTCTTAAGTCACTCTCAAGTGGCTGTTTGTGTGTGCATGCGTGTGCCCGCAAGTGCATGTGTACATGTATGCACCTCTGCCTGCGTGTGTCTCATACGCTTTTTCAATGTTTGCTTTGACTCACCTCTGTCAAGAGAGGTCCCTGTCGTTTGCGGTAGGTTTTCATCTCCACGTTGTACACGCGGTCTGTCGAGCCCGTATCGATGGCGTTGAAGTCGCCTCCTCCTACATTTGTCGTCCAACCAAACTGCTCCCTCTTGGCCTGACGTTGTTCGCACAAGGTCAGTTTCACATCCACGAGCTAACTTGGTGATGCACCTTGAGTGGTCACTCACCCCGTTGCCAAGCACGTATAGTGGCCGCATGTCGAGGACTGCCGCCCTCACGTTGCGACCCTGATCAGGCTCGTAGCAGAAGGTTTCAGCCCAGGCTCTGTGCAAGAGGCACCGTGAGTCTACGCACATGCGGTTTTTAATTCTATCCACATGCACGCACACACGCGCGCACTCATACATGCGCACGAGGTGGCCTTCAGGCATGACGATATATGCCATTGCACTGTGTTGCAGAGTTGTGATATGCGTCGTCATGAACAACACATACGAGATGGCGGCTTGGTCCCACTGAGTGTTGGGCTGATATGTGAGAGCCAGCTGCACGTGTGAGGCGGCGGGCGCCCCGCCCCAGAAGGCGTTCAGTGTCGTGTACACCATCGACCACGACGCCCCCGCTGGCACTGCCATCGCCACCATACCCCTGAACCACTTCGGGTTTGAATCCCAGTTCTTGGACACCTGTAAGAACCAGTCAAGTTACAATCAAGTGAGACAAGTGTGACATGCACGCAGACACAAGCACAGGCACAAGTGAATAGAAAGGCAACCAAGCGCACATGTACTCGCACACCTACATGCGCACGCACGACTACACCCACACTCATGCATATCCACACACGTACACATGAACAGTGCACCTATGCACTAACATAGTAAGTACTGGGACCATCATGTTCATACTTGGATGGGGATGCCGATGGGGTTGAGTTGGGTGTCGTGCAGGGTGGCGAGAATGCCCGGGACGAGGAAGACAGTGCCAATCTTGGAGAAGGAGAGCCTCGCGATGCGTGTGCTCGCGCTTGGGTTTGACACGGTCACCGTCACGCGCTCAATGCGGTTCCACCTTTGGTCTCCCAGCGGCTGTTGCCTGTTAAAACAAGAAGAGAACTAAGCGTGAGCTTCTGTTTAATTCACCGTGTGGAGTCAGTGCATTGACCGAGTTATGTCGTTGGCTTACGCGTCGTTGCGCAGAGCAATGTCGTGCCAGCCTTGCTCTTCAACGTATTGCACGGGAAGGTTGGGGACAACCATCGGCATCGTCTGTAGCGATGGAACCACGCAAGGGTTACTTGAATCGAATGCTAGTCTCAGCGTCCGCCTTTGTTTGCATTTCAGCTTAGCAGCAGCATACCTGGTCAGCAGCAACCGTAATGGGCGTGCGCAGATTTGTCAAACCGCGCTCGGCATCGTTGAAGTACGCTACCAAGGTAACCGTGCGCTTGGTCAACGGGAGCCAACTGGACGCGCATACAACCCAACTTTGTCAACCCAATCCAACCCAATCCAACCCAACAATGGGCACAACATGCGACCCAACATGCAGCACAACACCCACGTGCTGGGGTTGCTGATCGCTTCATTGCCATTGGCAACCGAGGCCCCGGTCGACGCTGCAATGGTGAAATCAGAGCCGAGTCCCGCTGCGCTCAGCTTCACATATATGCGAGCGGTGGAGAAGTCCTTAGTTTGCGGGGTCACGGACAACGTGAAGGCCACGCGGTCCGGCCAGACGGATACCTCAATGGAGGACTTGATCGGAGGTGTGCCGCCTGCGTGCATGTAACATGTGTAAGCGTAAGAGAGAGTTTGTGCATGTGCCTGTGCGCGCACGTGCGTGTACAGGCAGCTTGATTGGACCACGTGAAAAGCGGGAGTTGACCAACATGCATATTCAAATGCGAGTTGACACAATGTCTATCCCGCAACGTGTATGTGATTCACTCACTTGACCATATGAGTGAGTCGAACAGGCGGCGATTGAACCAGCGCCCGTGTTCGACAAGCTTGGCATTTTGCACAAAGCTGCAATAATACAACAGTAAGGTGACTATCAGGATGTCGCACGTGAAAGTCTGGCTGCGTGTACCCAAAGTTGATACTTACTTGCCAGACGTGCCGGTGGCTGTGTACACCACATTGTTGTAGTTCAACCCAAAGGTAATGGTCGCATCACCGGGCAGCCCGCTCTCAATCATCTCATTGCCAAGGTTCAGTGCGTAGGCCTCTGCGTGGGGTAGAGACACATGTTAGTCCTCACCCAACCCAACAACCCAACATATGCTTTGCTCCTCAGTCAACTCACCGGACACGCGGCGGGTGAGCTTCCCGAAGGTGAGCATTTTCAGCGTGTTGTAACTGAGTTCGAAGCCGTAGCGGCTGGTTTGCACCGCCACGATCAAGTTGGTGGGATCACGCAGCCCGTTCTTCCAGTACATGTAGGAGTAGTCTGCCACTGTCCCCACAGCCGTGTCGGGGATGGTGGAGATTGCCTCTAATGTTGTTGTTGCTGCGTTTGTGCGCATGCCACTGGTACCCTCTGGCAATGGAGTGTCCGGCTGCGGACTGTTCATCACATGCACACGCAAAAGGAGTGTCATTGAATGCAGGTGCGTGGTACTGCAGCACCGATTGGCTCGCTGCATGCATGGCTTATGCGCTTGTGTATCATTGTAAATGACAAGCGCATAAGCAACCGGGCGCGGTCAAGTGCAAGTGCCATACGGTGAGTGAGTGAGTGAGTGAGTGAGTGAGCGAGTGCGTGTGCGTGTGCGTGTGCGTGTGCGTGTGCGTGTGCGCTCAGTGCTAAATGGATGAGTGTTCATTCACAGGTGAAGTGCATTTGTGTGAGATTGGTGTGTGCGCGTACTCGCGTAGGACATCGGCGGCGCTGAGGTCCATTTTGAAGATATCGGAGGGCTCGTAGCTGGAGAGATCTTGTTGTTGTGCGCTGGCCGGGAGTGAGAGGATGAAAAGAAGCAGGAGGGAGACAACAGCTGCGAGAGCGTGTACGCGCGCCATAGCTATAACACAATATGTGTTCTTGAGAGGAGAGTGTGCTGTTTGAATAGATAAATGTATTGAAGGCTTGTAATGGAGCCTTCAAATGAATGGAATGGTTCAGAAGAATGTGTTGAAGGCTTGTAATGGAGCCTTCAGTTGAAATGAAATGAATGGTACAGATGATTGGTTGTGTCGTTGCCAGTCTGCCAACACAACAGGAATGTGTCAAAGACTGAAAACAACAACAGCAACAGAACCATCACAACCAGCAACCAACACAGCAGTAGCAGCAGCAGTCATTCTCTCAAGTATGCAAGTACTCAACCAGCCAAGCCTAAATGACAGAACCAAGAGCAAATTGAACACTCACCTCAGTTGACAGTAGTACAGAGAGCAACGTTAGGCAGCAGCAGAATGCAGCCGCGCCTGCAACAACACCACAACACGTCTAACTGCTCTCCAATACGTAGTACTAGCGCTGAGCTTTACACCAGCACAGCGAACAGCGGCATGCACTGCCGCCGCCTTATGAGGCCGCCGCCAATGTGGCGCGGGCGTGCTTGTGTGTGGATGTGTATGTGACTCCGTCCTTGTGTACTTATACCTCGGAGTCACAAAGCACACCCGTGCCGTGCCTTCACGATAACCCAAAATGACGGCTGTTTATTAATACGCCGTTGACGGGCGGCTATAAGCGAGCACCATACGCTTAATCTCCCGCCGGAAAGTTGAATACCTCCAAAAGTTTTCGAGGCGGTAGGGCCAATGTCCGGCGACACTTCGGTCCCCATCAGTTGTTCCGAGGACTTCCGTCATTGGAAACGTAGGCTCCGTAGTGTTGAACGATAGGCACTGCGGAAACGGTTTCCTGAAAATCTGGAAAATTGTCGTTGGGTGGATCGACGATTGATAAAGTCACCCTGTGTGTGTGAATTATTGTCTCCAGCATGTACAGCAGCGCTGGCGAGACAGGTATGGCGTGCAAATGTCTCAGGTAGCTACCAGCTTGCAATTGTGTGAAACTTATCTGCAACGACGCAGCGCAGTTGCATCCGATGGCTGACGCAACCTAATTCGGAAGTGGTCAACCAAATCATCTGACACAGTAGCAACAGCTTTCACACAGAGCAATGCGCTTGCATGATTGGTACGCTGCTGACAATTATACAGCGAGTGACGTTGCAGCACCGTTCAATGAGTGCCTGCGTCGTTATATGCATATCAGAGACTGTAAGCAACTTAATGGCGCCATCGGCTTGTCATTAAAAGTGTCAATTTGGCTATTTGCCTTGTGGCCCAATACCACCACATGACAAGACAGATTTACTACAATCTGATGCAAGGAAAGCGTGCTGTAGTTTTGTTGTTTTACAATGTATTTTACCGTATAGATTATTATATCGTATACGTCTTACTTTACCTCGTCAGGGACCCCCCTCATCAACATGTTTGTCCAAGTCA
>RHPI01003116.1:222870-237355 GCA_009103225.1 Chlorokybus atmophyticus
CCCCATCATGCGCATAAGCATGCACAGTCATGCTCTTTATTATCCGTGAGGACGCATGCACCACTCACACCCCTACACACACTTCTGCAGGGGGGCCTTCTGCTGCCTTGCAAGGGTGCGCGGGCTTTGGCTTGTTTTCCTGGCTGATGGATGCAATCAACCCGCCTCCTGCGCACGCGTTGGAGTTGAAACAGATGAGGCATTTGAAGCCTGGATTGCGAACACAACGGCAGAAAAAGTTGGGCTTCTGCAGGAGACAGGTCGACATCTCAACTGTCGGACAACATCAACATAACTGTGCAGGTCTCGGCGATGTTGTTGAGTTTTTACGCACAGGTATATCTACAATACTTGTGCGGCATCACAAGAGCACGTGACAGTTGTGATTGAGGCGTGTTGTTTGAGAGGATGGGAACAGTTTTGTGTTGAGTTAAGTCCTTCACTTGTACAGTATGCATCAGGGCCTTGTACGATGACGGGTCAAGTCTTTTCTAGATTGTACAAAGTATGCAGTGCAGGTATGTGTGCATGTTGCGTAATGCATTGTAGGTATGGAGGTGACGGTGCTCTGCATATGTATCAACAACATGCACAGCGTTGTGGATTCATGCAGCAGGTGGTGATGTCAGACACAACTTGCGCATGGTCTCAAGCACATCGTCTTATGTTACTCATAGCAAACACAATGATGAACATTCAATTGACTACCAATTACATGTCTTAGAGATGACCTGCGCAAGCCCTCCGTGCACACTCGCGTCTATGGTCAGTCTTACATCCTCCATTATCAATGACATACAAGCGTTCCATGTCTAGTGCTGCCATACGTAGCGGCTACCATGCCCAACCAGACACAACCAACATACAACCCTACACACACAGGTGGCGCTGGTGCAGGTAACCATGACTGCAACGTGTGCATGCATGACTAACATCGGGCGTAGATGTCGGTATATAGGAGTACGTAGCTTGGTGTGACGCTGTCGCTGATCTATGTGAAAAAAATATAGGAGTAGAGTAGGTAGCACAATGGTCGTGTATATAGCAACGAGGTGAGTTTGTTCTGCAGATGATTGCATGCATGGTGTGGTCTGAATGAGCATACCCCTCGCATTTTCTGTACACCCTGTCATGCTAAGCAAGCGCCGCGTCTGCCTCAATGGTTGGAGGGCCTTAAGCCACAGAACCCCATCCCCGCATCGCGGTCTTGCACGGTTGCGCAGATATGCAGATGTGCCAACTCGCGAGATCCCGTGCGAGAAGGCTGATAAACCTGTGCATGCACATGCGCATGCACAATCACTCATGCACAGCAGAACTTTTCAAGCTGTAGCACTCCACAACCTTGCCTGCTGATTGAGGGTTGTTAGTGCCTGGGATGGCAACAACCTGCTGCAAGGACCCAGGTTGAAAAGATTCAGCTGCTGCCCACAACATGGAACTCTGAGTGCTTGTTGCGACTATGACTCCGTTGTGCCCATTGTCTTCTCGTACAGACCAATCAGGCAGCATGTGCTCGCGGCAAACACTGCCTGGATGGATCATCACATATGAGTCATAACCTCTTTTGTACAACCAAGGGACACCAGCGCACACAATTAGACTGACTTGCCTAGTCCAGCAACATTCTTTCAGCAGGCTTCTGGTGCTGACAGCTTTGTGACAACACACGTGTCCACCAGCATGCACATTGCTGGTGAATGGGATGTAGGTAAAGATGCTTTTCACCCAACAATACGCCCTGCCTGTTGTTTGAGTCAGGGCTGCCCTTGACATCCCTTGACTTGAATGCACGCAATGATGCACGCAAAGCCACCATGCATACAAGCAGTGCCCCGCATGCAAGGCCAGCACAAGCACCAGACAAGTCACTCCCGAGCTCAACACGCAATATCATACACCTTAAGACTCTGACTGGAAGTAAGACAGCAATGACATCACTGTTGTTATGTTGCCAGCAGTCCCTGTGATGGCAGCGTGTTCCTGTACCACAGAAGATGTCATGCTTGCAACACACATTCGTGATGATCTGAGGGTAACTGAACAGTAGTCATAAAATATAGTAAAAGACACACTCTTACCTGTACATGAAGAAGGCGTGGAAGAAACCGCTGCAATACTTGTATTGTCCCTCCATCTGCGTCAACATGCAGCTCAGGCTCTACTTGCCGCACGATAGCCGAAGTGCCAACGTCCGTCTCACAGAACAAAACCTGCACATTCAACAGATGTCAATATAGCTTTTGGTTGCGCACATGTGAACGACACCCATGCATGCAGTTGCATGCGTTCACGCATGCTTCAAGGCGCGGCACGCACACACGCTGATACTGACGACTGTATGTATACATACCCACGCATACGCTTTTCAGTTGTGTGCTACGATATTCTACAAACAAGCAAGGATAACTTTCACGGTCTGCAGCATGCAGACCGTGAAAGCAGACAGCTCCTGATTAATAGATACCCTGCCACCGTTCTTTCATATACCTGAAAGCATGAAGGACTTAACAGACAAAGCATGTCCAAACCTTGTAGCGATTTATCCTGCCCTCTCCCAGCACGCCCGCGTCATCCAGCGCATTCATAACGGCCTCCTCACTTGTGTCGTCATCAACCCGTGTAATTAGGTACACGTCCGCAGTGGCCGCCAGGTCCCGCAGCAGGTCCGCGAGGCCGGGCCTCAACTCCACCCGGGACTGTGTTGTAACAAGCTGCAGTTGAGTATGTTCACAACAACATCGCAATACAACATAAGAACACAGAACTTCTGTATTGAGAAAATCTGTTCAACTATATGTAAAAAGACGCACGCACCATGCATACGACATGGATTGATAGACAGGCTCACTAACATACGGATAGCTGCACTGAACGTCTGCAACCTGAATGCTGCAACATATGCTGACCAGCAGTGGCATACCTATGCCAACAACTCAAATGCAGGCGCATCAACTTGCATGCGCACAATGTAATGACGTCCTTCCATACACTGCACGCTTGGTAGCAAGCCAATAAAGCTTTGCAACACCATGATACAACCTCTACTTGACAAGGCTCTTGTTCAAGAGCATCAGCGGCAACGCAACAATTCAACGCTCTCACCTTCAAGGCTTGCGGCGTGCTCTGCTTGAAGACAACACCAAGTGTAGCGCAAGTGAGCCTGCGCACGCCGTTCAGCCTTTTCTTGACTGCCTGTCGCGTTGCGGAATTGTCGGCGGCTTCACTTGATTGCTGGTGCTGCTGCTCAAGCTGCTGCCTGCGCACGTGCAGCCCTGCTGCTGAAAGGCTGCGTGAAGGCCACACATGAGGCACAGTCAGAGTGCTGACAGATTAGTTGCTGAGACCAAAGTACCAACAAATATACCACTGTACACTGTATGGTTGACAGTATCAGCAACATGCGGTTGTGTGTGATATTTTGGTCCCAGCAGTGGGTCTGCAGTTGCATTGTTAAGAACGACATACTGTTAACATGCATACGGTGATCAGTGATATTCACCCTAGCGTACGTTACGCTAAGACATTATTGTACAACGGTCATCCAAGATCGTGAAGTACAGTGCATCACATCCATGTGATGCTTAGCGATCATGCACTACACGGAAACATGTTGAGCTGTACACCAAGAGCTGTACCAGATCACACCATAACTACAATGGTATATCAACAGTAACAGCATAACACAATAGCAATAACATGTAGTAGTGTGGCTCAAACTACAGTGCTTACATTGCAAGGAGGGCTCCACAAACAGATACCTGCTTGGTGGCGGTTTTCGTGTCAACGGTTGGGTTGGTCGCAGCACTCGCCACGCTGCCACAATCGCAAGCGCCAGGCCGAGAGCTGTGCCCAATGAAGATGCGTGCTGCGCGTGCAAACGGTTGGGACGTTAACCACCAAAAAACCTATCCCAGGACACTGTCAAACAACCTCAACAATATTTGTCAAGTTTTATTGACCCCACAAACGCAGTTGAGCCAGCAACACTGCATTGTCTACATGCGCACGAGCTAGGAGCGGATGCAGAAAATAATTATGAGTCAAAAGCACAAAGTGGCCAATACAAGAGATGGAGTTAAAAGACAAGCAACAAGCCACGCAGCCATACAAGCGTCTGACTACTGTGACGAGTTGACAGCTACCTTGGTTCAGCACTCCGTCTTGTCTGTTTGGTTGTTTGTGCATTTGTATGTTCGTCTGTTCGTTTGCCTTAATCAATCGGTCGTTTAACTTGTTGGTTGAAATTGTCGTTGTAGACACTCAGGCACAGCCCACCCGAACAACGCCCCAAGTAAGCCCAAAACCCCAACCACGCAAAGCTCAAAGCAAAGCACAGCAAGGAAAGCCACACACCTTGAAGGAGCGCAGAAGTGATAGCCACGCCGCGGCTTTGAGCGCCAGCTGGGCCACAGCGTCCCGGGCGCTCTCCACCAGCCTTTCCATACTCAACGTTTGCTGCTTTCACAGCTTTGGTTTGCTGCTTTTGCTCCAATTCACTGCTGTGCTAAGATAAGGTCAGCTAAGGTAAACTAAACTAAGCCTTGGCAAGCTATGCTAGCTGAGTTTAGAGCTAAGCTCAGCTAACCTTTTCTCACGAACAAAAAAGCATGGCCAGGCTTGGCTGCTGTATGTGTGACGGAGCAGAGCAGGCCAGCACTTTACCCACGGCGACGTGCGTCCTGCAACCAAGCTGCGTGACTGAGTAAACAACTTGCGCACAAACACCAGCTCCGCCACCGCCGCCGCCAACTATGACCACAAGCAGCACATGTTTGTGTATAAGAATGACCAGTGCCCGTGTGCAACCACCTCATACAAGCATAGTATGCTACTTTCAGACCTCACTTCCTTGGTTGTAAGCGTGGTGCACTGCTTTTCCCGCCAAAAACAGTGGCTAGCTGAGGCGACGGAGAAGGCGGCGGAAGAGGTGGCGGCGGTGCTGCAGGGGTGCAGACGTGTCCAGCTTGAGCTTGTCCTGCAGGACATAGCCGATGAGTGTGATGACGACGGCAACAACCGCTGTGATGGCAGTGGTGTGAGGCTTCAAGAAGCTGCTTGGCTTGTGCACAGACAGTACAGGGAGGGTGGTCTGTCTGCTATGCTTTACTTGAGTGATGGAGTTTGATGCGGTTGTAAGCAAGAGAAGGTCCTCTGTCCATCAACACCAGCAGGGTGCAGCCGCCGACTCCACCTCCTCCAGCTGCCTGACGCTCTACCAGAGCGCGCCGGATGGAGAGGTAAGCTATACGCTTGCTTGTTTCAGGAATAGCTGACCTTACTACTTCACATGCAACGCAAATGGCACACGTCAACGATAGCAAGTCAATTTGAGGCAGTGGCTGTATTGTAGCAGGCACCACAATCTGCAGTGCTTCGTTGGTAAGCGTTTGCAATGCAGGCTGGATGCTGGCACAGTGGTAGCCGGCACTGAGTAGTGTGTATGGATGACTTGTTATGCGCTGAATCTTCTTGACGAGGTTAGTTTCTGTGCAGGTTGCGCTTGAAGAGTTTGAGCGGTTTGCGCTCGATCGCTTGCGGGGTAATGCATGCTGAAGCTCCGCATGCTATATGTGTCATGCATCTGCACATTGTATGTGCACAACACAAGCACTCAAGATCTTGTATTGCGCAGTCTTAAAGGGTATTGAGGATACCAGGGCCAAGGGGACCAAGGGCAAAGATTTGGGTTCTGTCATATTAGACCTCGCCAAGAAGCACTTGCAGGCCGCGACGCCAGATGACACTGCTCGCAAGGACATTATATCGCATTTTGTGCTGCGATTAGCCTACTGCCGCAGGTAAAACTTGCAATAAAATAGTTTTTGCGTTTACAATATCACACCATTCAAATGCACACTCGCTTACGCGCACACCCACATGCACGCAAACACGCACTGGCATAACTTGCGCATATGATTGTTAGCCGTCAATGCAAACAGTGAGGAGTTGAGGCGTTGGTTTCTTGCGCAAGAGAGCGCGCTGTTCAAAACACGATTCCAAGCCGAGCCACCTGCCAAGCAGGTCGGGCTTGATGATATGATTGATGACTCCCTTCCCTCTCTGGATGGCTGCCAGATTGCACAGACAAAGCTATGCTCATACTTGCATCGCTGTCAACGTTCAGTTGCGCTTCCTGGAGGACAACGGCTTCCTTTACGAGTCGCCAACCGCCAAAGAGTATGAGGCAAGCCCCTATGATGGCCATTTCAATATCGCCATACCACTTGAGTAAACATTCAACTCAAGTGCTGATCAGTGACACTCCGCAAGCAGGAGATTGCGGAGGACTTGAAAACTGTGGCGAGGGCACAAAAGGACAAAGACTTCAACCAATTGGGTATGCGGATAACGTGAAGCACTTGTCAGCTGTCGTAGGGCGCTGGAAAGATTAAACCAACGCATTTTCATTTAACATGCACAGGGCTGGCTGATCCAGGGAGGCAGCATTACTTGAAGGTGACAAGAGCATAATTCAATATACGTGTTGCTTACCTTCGGCTGCTAGTTGAAAGCAGTGTTGGTACATTGTTCATCACTTTTGTTGCTTTACTTTCTCTATGCGCTTGTCCAACACGCATACTGGCATTTATGCATTGTAACTGTGCCACCCGTAAGCTTCCTCAAGCGTGTGCGTAGTAGCAAAAACTGTAGCAGCATCTATCTGCGTCCATTGTCAAACTTGCTTACTACAACAGTGTGCTTGTAGGTTCCTTTTCAAGAGGTGCCGGAACTTGTTGCCGGGCGACGCGTCCTGTTGAAAAAGGGGTTTGCGTATGTGCCACATGACCAGGTAGTACATTCGCCCGTTCTGCACGCACGCCAATTGCAATCCCGCTGCGTGTCCTAACAACCTGCGCTTATCATCGGCATTTTCAGCTCGCAGCACAGATTGTTGGGCATCTCAGAACGCGGCTGTCCAAAGCTCTGGCATTGACATACAGGTTTGTTGAATAACAAACACGCACACACTCTCTCTTACGTGCATACACGGGCACATGCACACACCCTAACCGCACGCACTAGGAAGTCACACTGGGCTTGTTACACACACAAGCAACTCATGCAGGCATTGGACCGCGAAGGTTGCTCCCGAAGAGCGCGAACGCTTGACTCCCGTAAGTGGTTGAGCAGCTTGCAGTCCCGTATAGACTGTCGTCCTCCAACCTGCCTTGTGGCTGTGCAAGTACTACCCTCCAATGACACACACACATCTGCATGCCTGTATCATGGTAACAATGCAAACACTGTCAGGTTGTTGAGGCCCTCAGCGCGCGATATCTCGGCGCAGACTACTCCCAAGCCAGGTCGGGCAACGGTGCGCAGTCCGTATCTTTGCGGGAGCTGGACACGCTCGCCAAGGAGTCTTTCCCACTTTGCATGCGGCATCTGCACAACAAGGCAAGCACATGCATGTGCGTATACACGCGCGTATGCGTTCATGCATGGTTGTGCGTGGGCGTGGGCGTGTGCATCATGGACTTGATGTAATAGGCATCAATGCTCAATGCCTGCTGCAGCATTGGCCTTTATGTTGGTGTGTTGGGACAGGTGAAGGAGGAACACCACCTCAAGCACGGTGGGCGCATGCAGTTGGGGCTTTTCCTCAAGGTATATACGCCATTGCGCTTGACATGACAATGCGGGCCTTCTATATGTAATATATGATACAGCTTTTCGTGCTCCAACAACTGTCATAGTCGCAACACACGTGATAGGCTGTTGAAGAGAATGTGTGCGATTGGTATGTGCGAGTGTGAGCAAGAGTGGTGCTGTTTTTATCTTGCATGCAGGGCATTGGACTCAGTCTAGAGGACGCCATTTCTTTCTGGCGGGAGGAGTTCACGAAAAAGGTTTCGGGCGAGAAGTTCCAGAAGGAATACATGTATGGCATCCGCCACAACTATGGCAAAGAGGGCAAGCGCGCGGTGCGTACACATCAACACACTTGCAGTAATGTTGGAGTATCATAGTTTATGTCATTCCACGCAACACACCTATGCTCCACCCAAACAATGTATTGACACCCCGTTGCCAGGATTATACACCCTACACATGCATGAAGATCATCAATGCATCGCCTGCAGCGGGCGATCACCATGGATGTCCATATCGTCACTTCAGGTGTGGACTTAACGTTGTATTACCATGACTACTTGTGTGGTTGCTGACACTGCTTGTGTGGTATGTTGCAGTGCGGACAACCTGCGAGCTGCATTGCGAACCATGCGCCTCTCTGCTGGTGTTGTTGATGGTGTGATGGACAAGGCCAAGAATCACCACTATCAGGTCTGCTATCAGTTGTTATTAGTTGTTGCTTTTCTGCACTCTGCATTGGAACTGTCCTGCGCAAAGTCCACATGCATCGGTGGGATGGATGTGCTTACGTGTTGTGCTGCCGCTACAGTTGGCATGCGCAAGCGCGTTTGAGGGCATGCACAACTGCGAGTGCGAGACCGGCATAAACCATCCCAATCAGTACTTTGAAGAGAGCCGAAAGGTTTTGGCTCCCGTAAGTGGCAGCACAATAACATATCATTATGGCACGTCTCAATTAGCTCAATGACCCTGTAACCTAGTTAGATGGTACAGGTCTTGGCATTGTTCCTTGCTGCAAAGAGTTGGGAATCAATTGTGGCCCTTTGTGTCTGCAGGTGGAGTCTGCTCAAGCATTGCCTGAAGCTCCCGCAGCTTCCACCCTCACCGGTTCTGCTGGTACTGAGACGCAAGCGGCCTAGTGTGTGTATGTTGGGTTGCCACCATCCTGCACCCGCGCACAACAAGTTCAACGGCTTCATTGGCTTCATTCGCTGCCACGCGATGGTGTAGATCGTTACATGTATAGATATGCTGATGAGGACATTGCTTGTCCTTTGCATCTTGGCAACATCGCGTGTCATTGATACTGTTTATCGTGTTCATGTTCTCTTACAACATGACCATCGGTCGCACGCGATATTGATTGATGGGTCAGCCATTCTTCACTGAACCATACTGCATGCATGCATGTGTGTGTCACGAGGTAAGGGCGTTAGTGAAGGTACGTAAGTAGATAGCAACCAACCCGGTGGTGAATGTGAGTGTGATGGTGTAGTGTGCTGATTGTGCTGATTGTTGGCATGTGTATGACACGCTCATGCATGATACAATCCCTGCATCCGATATGTTGTACTCCTGTATGTGCTCTGCAGATAGCGTGAGATAGTGGCCGGGACGCTAGAGAACACATGTCCATTTGCGTATTTCAGTATCCCTCCTTTACAGATGGACTTGTTCACCGCAGGTACCATCATGTATACAAACAATGCATAGCGGAATACTCATATACACTGCTCACTACTGCCATCCAGTTCCCAGATTTGCATTCAGTGTGGCGGCTTACAGCAACGCAACAAACAGCTCCCATTCACGGGTAAGTTAATCATCCCTGACATTGGTGCACCTATGCAAGCCATACATAGCAGCTCAGCGACTATGCTTGCAAAACACCTTGCGCGTGCAGCTACTACTGAGCCATGTGAACAACCAGGAACGCCACCTATATGCAGCTAACCTACCTTCAAGTGGTGCAATGTAACTGGTAACAATATACTGCAGTATGTACACACGCGCTGTCTTTAGTCTCAGGCGTCCCTTATGTACTATAAATGACGTCTGTGCAAGGTGCTTTACATGATGTTCTCTCGGCCAACCACTCCTAGAGGGTTGACCACGAAGTCCACGGCTATCGGCATGCTGTCGGAGATTGGCAGGACTTGCTTGCGTAAGATCTGGACGAATAATGTATGTGTCAAACAACATGCTCCTGCTCTTCTGCAACCATGCCGCCAGCATCCAGTCATTTGATCGCTTGAAAAAACCAACAACAGCACACATACCGTGCGATGTTCTGGATGTCTCGCGTACGTGTGTAGATGCTCCTCTGCAAAGCACACATTCCACTCAACACTCTGATCGTATTTTTAAGGGCCCTTACGACAGCTTTGCTCTGTTTTGTTCTTTATTCATTAACTTTTATTCATTGACTACTGGTATTAACTTATATCCACTCACCACTCGGACATCGTGCGACCAGCCCATGCGTGTATCCCTTACTTCGGGTAGAAAAGTTTGCACCTGGCACGCACACACAACAGTTGAGACATGCAACGACATGCACACAAAACGGACAGAGACAGACACGACCAATACAGACACACCTGCAGTAATCTGCAGAACAGACTCTCCAATAACTTGCGGAAGAGATTGCAGCCGTTCCAACATTGTAGCCTCTTGTTCCGACGTCGTGCCCTCTTTTACTTTGAGCAACACAAGGTGCTCCACACCTTGATCCCAATCCTGTGCGTGGCATGCAATAGAGCATCATACAACTGTACAAAATATTGCTGGGACGAGACACCCATGAACATGGATAGAGCACAGCACAATCGCATGTAACGTACTGCACTTACATCGCCTCGTCGGAAGACTGTATTAATGTCGTTGTCGACCTCAGCTTGAAAATCGATTGCAAGAGTGTCCTGTCATCAGCAGCACACGACAATATATACATACGCAAGTTGAAACCTTCTGCTGCTTTTTGACATGCTACAAGATGTACCTGTACAAAGGGCTTGACATATGTCTCTACGCAAGAAAGATGTGCGGGGTGCACAAGGTACCGATCCAGCGCGGCCATGTCAGGAAACCGCACGTACAGTGCATGCGTGTACCCACCCGACTGTGCAGGCGAATTTACATTCGCTCCCACCGATATTGCCAACACCGACGGACACATGTATCTACATGACAACGAGCACAGGCTGATGGACAATGCACCATGCATTGTCCAAGCTTGCAAGAAGTAAGGCAACACACATCATGTCCAGAAGAAGTGCATATGTAAGCATGTGAGCACGTGCACATATGCACAAAGTGACTAAGCATGCGTATCGGGGTATATGTGCGTCTCGCCCTGCATGAGCATGCACACACACAAGAGAGTGCGCACTCGGGCATGAGAATGCGCGCGAACGTGTTTACATGTAAGTGTACATACATGCAATTGCCTGCATGCACTTGAAGCAGAGGAGAGGCAGCGTGCATGCGTTTCTTGAATTTCATTGTTGTGTGTGGTATCAGTGTGTGGAAGGGTGAGGGAGGATTTGTACTGTGAGCAGCTTTCCTTCACAACATTCTCATCAGAATCCAACTTGCTTACTGCAAAGTGTAGAGGTTGTCGAGCATGTCAGTCTCTGCCCTGTCGTCGAAGTCCTCCCCCATCTTGAACAGGACGACGTGTTCTACCACTCTAGTCTTGGTGGAGGACGCCATGCACTTCGTGCCGACAGGAAAAACCCTAACCCTTATCCCAACACGTGACCCTCCGCTCAAAGGCTGCACACTGCTTATCACAGTGTAATATGGTGAGCGCGAACATCACAAACCAGCTCAAAACTTCAAGACTTGAAACAATGCTTGCTGCAACCAGGACAAACATGATGTATAAAATGATATACAAGCAGCAGTGCTGAAACCCTACAGCAAGACACTGGGCCCATCCAGCGGAATGCACCTGCGCTGCAGTTTCCGCCGCCCAGGCTGGCGCAGCGTGGCGAGTGACGGGCGCGTGAACGACGACGGCGACGATGACGACGATGGAGACGATGCCGTCGTCGGCAACGTGGCAGCCATGGCCGCCGCCGCCATGACAACCGTCAGCGTGGCACAGCCTGCAATTGTTGTGGTTGTGGTTGCCGCCAAAAGGCGTCACGCTGAAACGTAACGCGGTGGGGAAAATCTTTGCACGACGTTAGCAAGTTTAATGTAGGCCCAACAGGTTTCAACATAGCAAACGTACCAAATTCAAGTAGGTACGCTAGGACCTAAAGTTAGAGCCTCTCCCCACCGGCGGGATAAGCAATGCGCAACTGCGGATTTCTGCTAATGTGAGCAGGCACCGAGTCAGCACTGGACCTGCCAGCGTGGACTGCCACCTCAGGTCCACAGTGTGGACTCCACACGGTAATATCTGTACGATAACACGAGTCATGTGGGATATGTATGAGGTATTCGTTTTGTGCATTGCTTGGATTCAGGGCATATGTCATATCCTTGAATTCACGGCAAACGCTGTGACATGCATTTGGGGTTGTTACAAGCATAATATTTTATGTGTACAGCGCACAAGCCACGGTCATCCAATCGCTGGAGCCTCCATGCGACATTATCATTTGTGTGAAAGTCATGAGGTATGTCGAAGTAGTGCACAATAAGCATTTCAAACGGCAACATCATAATTTAGCATCTGACTGTCCATCCTCCTATATTATGCAAGTTGGGGACACGACCTTAATGTTGCATCTTGCATTACACACAGTTAGCCCTATTAGCCATGCTTGCATATGTATTCATGGTATCTGTAATAAAGAGCAGGAATTGGTGTGTTAATGTGTGCGCGTGTGCCGGTATGCTACATGCTATAGTGTGGGTATGCTATGCACTTAATACGCATGAACACGCATTTGATGTATGGGCTACATGGCATATCGTATTATATGCACCACGTTACAACTTTATATGTGCATCAGCGATACAGTCCATAAGATTTGTACAGGCAGTGTGTAGAATGCGGTGTGGTGCTTTCAATGCTGTAGGTACTCCGTGTGTGGGTATTGGAAGGCTGCGCTTGTGCACATATTGTGCAAAAATATGTGATGTAGTGATTGCGGCATGCATGACATGCATATGATCATAAGGTAGTGCATGCCACCACACGATCATATTCATCACGTCGCAAATTTTACACGGTGACTGACTAAGGACTGAGGGACTGACTGGTGCCTGAGCCTGCCTGAGCCTGCCTGTTGCTGCCTGAAATATTACTTTTGGACTGTTGGGTTTGCCGTTGGCTTCAGTGGACTGACGCAGACGGCCGCGGGCCAAAAGTGGTTGTTAGTGGCACTAACCGGCCGAGAGTTGTCAACCAGTTACCCTTTGGTCGATGTGCACAGACGGCCGTTAACCGGTAGTTACGGACAGCTGACAGCCATAGCCGGCAGTTTCTTTGCCGTTACACTGCTGTTAATATGTGACCCTTGCCATTTGACAAAAGTTGGCAATTCTTGCCGTAAGCCAACACTAACATGCCATGCAGCTTGTACAAACCTTGGACTGATTGTTTGGTCTTGCACCTAAAAGCCCACAATATATACAATGTACGGGCAGTGGTGAGAGTATGTCCACTTACAACTGAGCAGCCGACTTGCGCATGAAACTATCCTATAACATTGAGTCTAGCTGTCGGACTCATGCGCAGCTTGTCAACCCGTGGTGCCTGCCTAAGAACTCCTCCTCAAACCCCCTCCTCCTGTTCCTCCTCCGACGAGTCTTCTGCTTCAACGCCGGGGTCATCTTCATCCGCTGCCTCGTTCGCTGACAGTACAGCGGCTACTTCGTCCTTCAGCTTGAATGTCAGCGCCTCGCCGTGCACGCGCATGCGCTTGATGGTCGCTTTGAGAGTGACCACCTGCATTTGGCAATGCTGTAAGAGTGGCGTGCTGCCAGAGGACTAGCCCATCAGCATACACACGCTTACCTCGTCTTCCGCTTTGTTGCACTCCGCCAGGCAGACAGTCAGCCTGCCGCGCTGCTCTTGGTTCACTCTGACCAACATGGCAATCTGCAAGCATACTGCTTAATTACCGCTGGAAACATTAAACTAGGTCATAGATTACCCGTTCGTTTAACTCCGCAGCTTCTCTTTTGCGACTTGTGAGCTCCCGCAAGTTGAAATAGGCTGTGCATTTGCGAGATTGGTCATGCTGTTCATGTGCATGACACTGGAGGTTGTGCATGAGGGTGTGCATGTCGTATTGACAATGTATGTCAAGTGCAAGATACTTGAGGCTGTGCATGTGCAAGATAAAAGAACCCTAGCATGTGGCATTGACAGTGCATCGTAACCCACCTTGGTTATGCCAGTCTTGTTTGGTCCCTTCAATCATGTCGCCGTGGTCGCAGCTGCTGGTGGGTCGGATTTTCTTAGAGGCAGTATTGTGGTGTGCCTTTGCCCACTCGGATGGGGAGCCCTGTAAGATATCGCCCGAGTCACTGTTGTCATTGGATGTGCCCTTGGTAGTCTTGGTGGGGTTTGACACCGAGGACACCCCTCCGGCACCCTGCCCGCCCTGTGCGAACATGGAATTCATCCCGGACCTCGACCACAATGCCCACTACGCCCCTGGCAGCGCCGCCAACGATCTTCCAAACGCCACATACCCTCGGCATCACGCCCCTGTAAGGGCATAGCTTGGCGGAGCTATCAATGGTGTTTTCATGCGCAGGGGGACTGACATTGCCAGAGTTCAATGGTACGAACTGCCATTGCCCTTGTACAAAGGTACCATTTCAATGGTACCTTTGTACAATGCCTATACCTTGGGGCAAAGGCATCTTCGTACCATTGAAACGGTTCAATCAGAATATATATGTATATATATATATA
>RHPI01003124.1:0-28001 GCA_009103225.1 Chlorokybus atmophyticus
TATGCCTGCTATACTGTGCTGCTAATTTTGGAATGAATGGCTGGGCCGTTATCGGCATGACTGCTGGTCCACCGAGGTCGACACATCAGGAGCTGTGCCGTCAACGGCACGACTGCTGCTGCTGCTGTGCCGACGTCGGCAGAAGTGCTACTGTGCCGAAGTCGGCAGAAGCGCTGCTGTGCCGAAGTCGGCAGAAGTGCTATTGTGCCGAAAACGGCAGGATCGTTGCTGTGCCGAAGACGGCAGAAGCGCTGCTGTGCCAAAGACGGTGGGGTCGCAGCTGTGCCGAAGACGGCAGAAGCGTTGCTGTGCCGAAGACGTTAGAAGTACTGCTGTGCCGAGGTCGGCCCAACGCAGTTTGCCCCGTCAGCGGCAGTAACCAGCTTGTGCCGGCTGACAGATGGTGACTTACGATCCTCTGCCGGCACAAAGCGACTTGTGCCGTCTTGGGAGAAGAACTGCTCGCAGAACTCGAAGGCAGGTGCCGCTGACGGCACAACTGGCTTGTGCCGAGAACGGATTCTGCTGCAGGCGCCGTGTGCTGGCAGCTGCGGAAGACATCCCGCTGCTCCAAGTATATGAACCATTTGCCGTCGTATGGAATCAGGTACTTCTCTGCAAGGATGCACACATGTCATCAGTCATGCTTATAAGCACAGGTGTATACACAAACACATCGCGTATACACGCGCACGCACCGTTCGCTATGTCCTGGCGGGCAAACAGTTACAGTCCAACACAAGTAATTATGGAGACCTTGATCTCCCAGTTGTGCAGGTGATACTTGAACTCCTCTTTGACCGGGATGCTTGTGGATGCTTTCACACCCTTCAAATAGTTCAGCCGCCACAGCTGGTGCTTGTCTCCAGCTCCACGATGGGTGAGTTTAAGATTGGGAATTTCATTGTCAGTTTGTTTGAAGCAGTGGTCAGTTGCAATGCTTTGAGAGCCACACAGATAATGACAGTCTTGCTTGAATCCTCTAAGCAGNGTCAAGACATATGCTTACCCTCAAGATGTCGTCCGACAGGTTGGGTGGCTGTGTGGTGCCCGTGGAACTGTAGCGTTTCACTTCAAACCTCTGCATCTCTTGAAGAGCTGCACGGATTTCTTCTTTAGGATCCACCGCAGGTCCTTTGCCGCGTTGCTGTGCGGTGGATTTACGCAATGATGGACTTGTTGAGACATCTGCGGTCTCTTTCGAGTCTGCCTCCTCGCTTCTTTCCAGCTCCTGTTGCTGCTGCTGCGCTTGCTGCTGCGCCTGCTCCGCTCGCTCCTCTTCCACCTCCAACTGCGTATTGCGAGGCCAAAAGATATACTGCCGTGACAGCCGTCCCGCTTCGTCCCACAGTTCTTGCGTCTGTCACCTTGGGTAAGTAAGCATACCGCGATGATTGGTGTACAAATGCATCAACTCACCCATCCTGGGATGGCCATGACTTCTGCCATTTTGTAGTACTTTAGCACCGCGACATGTGGGTGAGGGTGGGCCGGGAAGGTTGATCCTTCTGCAATACGCTGCTAGTGAGTTTCTCGTGCAATGGAAAGTGTCACGCAAATGTAAGTTGATAACTAGGCTGATAGAACAAAACAACATCATGCATAGCAAGTGACATGCACAGGTTCCCAGCAGCGACTGTCAATGCGATGCGCTATGCGCCACGGCACAGAGCACTGACAGCCCATGCATGTCATAAACAATTTAATTATTGAGCGTTCTAACCTTGATGGCTTGCTGGAGTTGAAGCCCCATAGCCTTGCACACATTCTGGTCCTCCCTACCGCCCCGGTTGTTAATCATGCGCACGCATCGGCACACCTGCGTGTTGAAGTGCTGTCCGATTTTGGTGGGCTTGGTCTCTCCCTCAATTGGTTGACCCCTTGCATCGCGGTGATCAGCTTGCACATGCAGAACGGGCAGCCCCAGATAAACGGCGCCCCTGTGGACGCCCGCCTTCGTTCCATGATGTCCAACTGACTAGCAATCCTTCTTCAAGCGACTGTCTTGTACAACTCCTCACAGCTCCGCACACCTCTCCTCGCTTCACCCTGCGCCCTAAGCTACACCCACAACCACAACCACCACCACCACCACCACCACAACCACAACAACAGCAAACCATACTAGCTAGACCATGCAATGGCTATACACGCCGCCAACCTCCCGTTAAATCGATAATGTCCCATCAATGACAGCCGCCAAGTTGGTGAGTCCCTAGCCTCAACATTGCCAACCCTTGACAGCCGCCTTGTCGATTCTACGCAATTTGTTGCTAGCAGTGCGTTTGGCGTCGATTCGATGTCCAACACATGACAACCGCCAGATATGAGGTGAGTCTAGGGATTGACAGCCGCGTCGCTAGCTTTGTGAGTTCCATTGACTGTGTCGCACTGCATTTGGCACTGCACAAGTGCGGCTTGTGCGGCAGTTGCAAGGCTTGTGCAGCTTGTGCGACTGTCCATATGGAATATACTAGGACTTGACAGTCCTAGTGAGTGAGTAGTGAGTTCGCTTGCGAGTTTGCATGCGCCCTGGTTGTGTGTTGCTTGAAAACTTGCACTAGTCGTTTGTGGTTTGCTGCTTGAGCTGTCAGCGCTTACCTGAATGGTGTTTGTTTTGCTTTGAAGCTTGCATGTCTTGTTGATTGCGCGCTGAGTCACTGTCTGTGCACTAAGTTTGGTTGCATGTTCAGGCTGTTCAGCTGACACCATGGCTGTTGGGGAGGGCAGCAGCCAATTGCCTGCTGCAGCTGATTGCTTCAGGGCCAAGGGCAACAATTTGCTGGGCCAGGTGACAGACCAGCAGTTCTTGATAAAGGAGGAGTACAAGCATATGCGCACAATGCTGATGGTCAACCTGGAGAAGCTAAAGAAAGGAGATGTTAAGCAAGTGGCCACTACCTCAAGGTATGAAGGGCAAGGACTTCAAGGTGAATGCGAGCACTGGCAAAAGCTCGATGAAGTATGTGAGGTGGTCTTGCAGCAGTCACTTTCGCTGGTCCTTGACGCAAACCAAACGCTCAGGTGAGCTCCTTTCTTGGAGACATCTGCTATTTGACATGAAATTGAATTCGGCTGTGTTGTAGTGAGCTTTCAAGCATGTCGTTTAGCTTTCAGTTCACTCACTGTCTGCTTAGCTGTCTTGCCGTTGACAGTCCTTGCCCTGGTTGCTGTAGCTGTGTTCGTTCTTAATGATTCAGTGACCATTTGTAATATGCTGTATTTGAGGCTGTCTTCTGCTAGATGCCATCTTCCAACAGCTGAAAATGCTGTATTAGAGATGTCTTGCCATTGACAATCCTTGCCGTTGGTACTTTGCTGTACTCCTATCTGTGTTGCAGCACAAATCAAGCAGCATGTACTGGTGCTGCAGTACTCCTTTGGCGCAAAGCGCGGCAGTGGTACCGGGAAGAGCGTCCAAGAACGCAATGAGGCCAATAAACAAAGGCATGCCAGCGACAGGGAAGCTGCACAAGGCAGCCGCGCTGCTTAAGCTGAAGCTGGCTGGGGCATAACATTTTGTTTGGGGAGGGACATGAGGGCCAACCAGCAGGTGGTCATGCTTGCGCCTTTAACCGCTCTTCCTCTCACAAAAGCTTAATACCGGGTCACTTGGCTCCAAGCGAGGTAAGCAACCATGGTGCTGTCGATCGACTGTCGGTCCTGCTGTATTGTTTTGCTGAGCTGCTGCCTCCATGCATACTGGCTTCACACATGATGCCTGCTACTCTGAATGCTATTGTGCAAGTCACGACAGGGGTGCGGACGGATATGCTAAAGATCAGGTGTTCGACATTTGCAACAATGCAATAGTTGTTGGCGTCACCATCAATTCCGTATGCGAGCCAAACCAACCATTGAATGGCAATGAGAAGCGAGGATGGCAATCTTGCCGTTCAACTACCTTTGAAGGAAAGGCATTTTCTCTATAGCACGCCGACAAGCAGCTGCCATGGTGGGCGTACTCTGGAGGTACATTGCTTGCTGTGGATATGCACATGCTCCTGCTATGACTGTATGGTGTAGTGCATGAGCATTTCTTGTGTTAAACACAACAACATGCAGGGCTGGGAGATGGAGTGGCCCATGATGTTCTTGGCCAGCAGAGGCATCTGCCCCTGTAAGGCATGCGCTAACGATGAGCGCATTGCGGTGCCGGGTTGCATTAAGGACCTGCAGCCTACGCCCGCAGTCAGGCACAGCACAGACACAGAGGTCAGTAGAGGCTGTTGTTAGGTTCCTGTCACATGATCAACGATCGCCAATGCAGTCCATTGATCACGTCTTGACAGTCGCCAATGCATTGCATACCTGATTGCCAACAGCTGTGACAGTTGCCAGTGCATTCGATTGAATTGACATGACAGTCGTCAATGGACTGACCATTTTGTGTTCAATGCAGGCTGCTGGGGCGATCTTTGACTGGGAAGATAAAGAAGTCGCCGCCATGGACTTGCGGACACAAAGCCCAATGCCCCCACCAGAGAGGAGGCAATGGACATGTATGAGTACTACCACCACAACGACGATTCAAGGACCCCGATCGAATGGAGCGAGTGCCGAACGAGCTGATCTTGCGAGTCATTGTCAGCTTTGCTGCGAGGAAAAAGTGGTTAGTGGCGAACAAAGATGTTGAAGGAGGGTGCGAGTGGGGATCCAATCGCAAACTTCCAGGTATGCATACCTCACTGCAGCAGGTTATTGACAGTCTTTTGCTAGTTTAAACGAGTGATCACCTGGCAATGCAGGGCTTTCGAGCGAGACAAAGAAGAGAAAGCCATTCCGACCCAAGAGGCAGTGGATGCGACAGCCCTCGTCATCCTCCTAGGTGGGTGGTTTACTATGCTATGGTCAAGTTATGTTTCAATGCAGTCTGTGTTGTGTAAGCACGTAATAGTACAATTGTTGTGCGGAGTTCAACAAGCGCTCGCTGAGTGTTTGCAAGAGGGGCTGTCGAGCAAGGCTGTCGCGGATGGCTTCAGCAGCGTGCAGTGCGTGTAGGAGACTGTAGGTACACTGGCCTGACATTGATGGGCTGTCGTTTGACAGTCCATTATAGCATTTTTGTGAATTGCATGCGTGGCGGATTGTATGCACCGGGCATGGTGCAGGCACCGGTGCTCAGACCATGTATGCACAACAATGTTCGTATCCATAGACCATGCATGGTGCGACTGTCAATCAAACCATGTATGGTGCGTTGTCTGTTAGGACCATACATGATGCCACTTGTGGACCGTGTATGCACATCAATGTCCGTATCCATGGACCATGCATAGTGCGACTGTCAATCAGACCATGTATGGTGCGCTGTCTGTTGGGATCATACATGGTGCCACTTGTGGACCGTATATAGCACAACAATGTCCGTATCCATGGACCATGCATGGTGCGACTGTCGATCAGACTGGCACCATACATGATCCACTGTGCCAGGAGGGCAGCGCACCATGCATGGTCTGTACAATGTCAGTTTAGAAAAAGACTTCCGGTTCGTATCCATGGATCGTGCATGGTGCAAATGTTAATCACCAGAAATGTGGAAGTAAAAAAATCACGATCTTCTGCGCCAGGGGGCATTGCACCATACATGGTCCTTGCAACCTCATACAGACAGGTCACCATACATGGTGCGACCCATGGAAAACTTGGTACCGTTCACGTGAGGTTCCGACCATGCATGGTCGGACTGTCAATGACAGTCCGATCACACATGGTCTACGAAATTCACTTAGCAGGAGAAAATCCCGGTCCGAGGGTACGGACCATTCATGGTCCTTTGACGTCAATCGGTGTGCCATTTGGCAAAGTATTCTCTGAACCAACGGGGGCCAGGCAGCAACGGTTTGCTAAAGCTCTGCAGCCTTTCTTGGTCTCCTTAAAGCATGTGCAACACCTGCAATTGAAATAAGTGAATGACACTGCAAATCACATATTGTTAGCACACACATCATGCGTATTAATATTGATTTGAATGTTTTGCCAGTGCCATCACAGTTGGGGAGTCGTCGACATCACACATGGAGTGCACCTACTCACACAGCTCGCTTTGCCCTGCCTTAGTAACGATGGCTCCTTGTCAAGGCTGCGAGGACGCTCCCGCTTATGAGGGTCGTGAAGGTAGTTTCAGAGGGTGCTGCGAGGGACACCAATGGCCTTGGCAGCCTTGCGCAGCGACACCACCCCTGCCTGTATATGCATATCTGCCTGTGCAATGCTGCCCAGCCCTTTATCATCGTCTGCCCATAAGATATATGTGTTCGACGTAGGGGGGGGGGGGGGGGATNTCTTTTTGAGGGCAATTGGTGTGTACAGATGACTGCGCTGCTGCGGGGTTCGGTCGCTAGATGCCTGCACACATATGCCTGAGGATGGAAAACAACCCTCTTGGGGCACAAGTGCAAGCATAGCAGTTAGGTAGCAGCTAGTTGTATAGAAAATAAACACACCTTGCAATGCATTTCACCTTTGAGTTGGTCGTTTGATCGCTGCTGCCTTAGCTCTCCCGTGTATGCACCCTCACACCCTCACCATGCATGCGCAACCCCAACCCCACGCCCACCACTGCATAAAGCTAACACACTCCTCAACCTCTTAACTTAATGCCATTCACTCGTCTATATTACACACACACGCCACAATGCAACTCCCATGCCAATCACTCACACATGCACAAAGTCACAGTTTATATTCGGATTGCGTATGCGTTAAGTTGAGTTCTGGTCTAGACCTCATAACTACATCAAAATCAATGTGGAATGTAACTAGGTTTGTTGCATTGGACTTTTCATTTTGAGCCCCATGTCCTCAACAAAATTCAGCGCTTTGGCCAACCGTGTCACTATTCCGGAGCACTCAAAGTCAAGCCAACCATGTTTGCACGTTTATCATAGATACAAACTATCTGAGTTTGGCGCCCTTAACTCTCAACCAACGGGGCTGATTCTTGGCGGTAGGCTCGAAAGGGCCCTCACCAAATTTCATTCCATTCGGACGCCAAACTTGGAAGTTAGTACGCCAGCAGTAGGAAGTGTCCGGATATGGTCATTACTCGTTGAGGCTGACTATTGGTCAGCTAGATTGAAATAACAAACTGTTAACCATTTAATTAGTACTAGTTGTTAGCGCCAGGGTTAATTGACACACACACGTGTCAACTTACTGTTCAGTCGCGGCCGTCACCTCAGCGGCGTCGCTGGCGGCGGCGCTGACGGCCGAAAGTTCGCTGAGAGTTTGGGGAGAGGGGACGATGCCGCCAAAGAGGCGGGCCGCGGCTGCTGGCGGGCAGGGCGGCCGGAAGAAAAAGGCCGCTCAAGCTACGCAGCCTGAGCAGGCCGCTGGAGGTGAAGAAGCGGCCGATGAGGGGCCGACCAGCGAGGCCAGCCCAAGGCGTGCGCGCAAGGCTACGCAGGCTACGCAGGCTACGCAGCCTGCTGCGCCGCTAGCTACACGGCCGCCGCCAGCGTCACGCGCGGACAAAAGGCACGACGCTGTGACGCTGGCTCAGGGCGTGACCCTGGAAGGCGCTGCACAGCCTTCAGCGCTCGCTGTGGAGCTGCCCAAGGTGCCACGGCTTCGGCGCAGCAGAGGGGAGACCTCCTCCTCTTCAGATGAGGAGGAGGAGGTGAACAAAAAGAAAAGAGACAAGAAGAAGAACAAGAAGAGAAAGAAGAAGAAGGCGAAGACAATCACGTCATCCTCGTCTTCAACTTCCTCATTGTCATCCAGTTCTGATGAGGACAGCTCCGACTCTGGGGACAAACATACCAAGTACATCAAGCACACAGGCTTCATCAAGCGCATGTCCAGACAATCGGAGACGTATGCCTTGTGGGAAGAGTATCGCACGCGCAACCTCTCCACAGGCGTGAAGGGCTGCTTCGAGGCAATCGGTCGCGCCCTCTTCACAGGTCCGCCAGTTGCGCAGTTGGTGTCTTTTCTGTATCAGATGCTGCTCACGCACGTGCACGGTAGTGTCGACTTTGCCACAGCCTTTGCAACCGGGGCACGGGATATCATTAACGATGCCCGCATCGATCGCAAGCACAAGGAAGCCAAGGTCATCCGCCGCCTGACAAAGCTCGCCAACAGCTTCCAGGGCAAGGCAGCAATGCAGAAAGCCAAGACCTCCATTCCTCAGTAAGTCTACTGTTCATCTGAGAAGTTGGCTGATGAGAATGCACAATGTGTGCATGTAATCTGCGTAGCAGCTGTCCAACTATAATGGTGCAATGCGCGCCTGTTCATGGACATGCACAATGAGTGCTTGCAGTCTGCTCGGCAGCTGCTCAACTATAATGGTGCAATGCGCGCCTGTTCACGAACATGCACAATGTGTGCATGCAGTCTGCTCAGCAGCTGCTCAGTTGTTATGGTGCAATGCGCGCCTGTTCAATAACTTGCACAATGTGCGCATACAGCATGCACGCCGGTTGAAGTCAGATATACATGGTGCTATTCGCGCCTATACATCAATATGCACATTGAGTGCATAACATACACACATCACTTGCAGTATCATGTCAATTGTGCAGTGCACACCGCGTTGACGCAATTGTGCGCATGCAGGCGCTCTGTCATAGAGGAGGGGAACACCCAGTTCCGGCCACAGCGTGGTCGAGGTCGCGGTTACGGCCGTGGCGGTCGCGGAGGTTATGGTCGCGGAGGAGGCTACTATGCTCAGCAGGCAGCACCCGCTCCACAGGATGTTGCCTACTATGTGCCTGTGCAAGAGCAGCCACGCCTAGCCTTGCAGCAGTGAGTGGTGCCACTAGTCACGCGCGAGTAGCGCATAAGCAATGCTATCTGAAGGTGGCCATGTGTATCATAGCAATGCGCAAGTGCGCATGTATGCATGTACGTGCGCCTATGCGCGTGTCTGTGTGTCTCGATGATGATGTATCATAGTGTACATGACTCGGAGTGCAGCTCTCGACTGTCGTTACAATACCTACAGGAATTACATGTCCAGTACATTGCAACTAGCTTCATGTTAAAGGTGCACCCTTGCACAGTATAACCGAGTTGCATGTGCGCAGATGTAGCACATATGACGGAGTTGTTGCTGTTAGCGACATTGATGAGGATGATTGCATACAAGATGAGTGGGATCCTGCAATGCCAGCATTGGCAATAGACCCTTTGTCCCCACCAGAGGCATACATTGACGTCATTCCACAAGTGAAACGCACTGTTGAAGTCATACCTGCTGAACAACAATGCAGCGACATTCGCTCCGTATATGCGGAGCTGTCACAGGTGACAAATGGTTTGGAAGAATGTCCCACCTCAGCAATGCAATGGGCAGAACAACTACGCGCAGACACTTTGGATGCGGACAACTTTGTGGCAGCTTCTTTGCAGCAGCGGATAACCGCTTGGGCCACCTGGTTGCGACTGACCATGCAAGGCAAGAAGAGCTTTGTGCTTGATTGGTTGCGTGACGGGTATCGCTTACAATGGGTAGGCACTCAAGCATCTAATACACGCAAGTGGGACGAAGTGCAAGCACTGTTGAAGGCCGAAGGCTTTGGAGATAATGATATTACAGCCATGCTGTCACGCAATTCTCCTACACCAGTTGTGTTTCGAAATCGCAAGTCCGCTTCCATACATGGCAGTTATGTTGTCAGTGAATTGGCCAACTTGGTGAAAACAGGAGCAATTTCTGTTGTTGATGCCAGTGATGTGGCAGTAGTCACTGGCATAGGTGTGGTGGAACAAGAAAAGCGTTTGAGGCTCATTATGGACCTGAGATACATCAACCTCTTTTTGAGCCACATTCCCTTCAGATATGAGCGGTTGCGCGATGTGTTGTTATACACCAAGCGTCATTTCTGGCAAGTTACCGCAGATCTCAAGTCAGGCTATCATCATGTGCCCATTCACAAAGACAGTAAGCCTTACTTGGCACTGCGCTTTGCTGGGGTCACCTACAGGTGGAATGTACTGCCGTTTGGCCTGAATCAAGCCTGCTGGCTGTTTACAACCTTGATGTCGACTGTGTTCACGCCTTTGCGGGCAATGGGTTTTCCCTGCCTTGCTTATATTGACGACATGCACTTCAGCCATTCCAATCGTTGGCATTTGTGTTGGCGCATTCGCCGCGTGCTGCGTCTTTGGAAGTTGCTTGGGATATTTGTCTCTGTGAAGAAAAGCCAATTGTGGCCAGAGCAAGTTGTGCAGTTGTTGGGTCTGCTGGTGGACACGGTCACTGGCTCTTTTGTCATACCCGCCAACAAGCTGGCGAAGATATTGCAGTTAATGAAGGACATCACGCACGCGCCTGTACTGACCAAGCGTCACTTCGCACGCATTGCTGGCAAACTCATTGCGTTGAAGCTCGCATTTGCACCTGCAAGCATTTATGCTCGCCACCTGATGGGTCTGGCATTGGCCACAGATGCATGGGATGACAGCATCGGTGATTTGAGCGCCTTCAGACAGTTTTGTGATTGGACTGCTGCGGGCTTGCAGACCTACAATGGCAATGCTTGGTGGAAGCCCCCTGTGCAGCTTGAGCTACATGTGGATGCATCCGGTACAATTGGTTGGGGGGCGACAGGACCTTGGCCTCGCATGGCAGGCAACTTCAAGCCTGAGCATATGACACTGCCTTCAGCGGTTAAGGAGGCACTAGCCTATGTGCAAGCATTTACCGAGGTTGCGCGCGCGTTTCATCTCCAGCACTGTACAGTGCGCATTATTGGCGATTGTCAACCAGCTATACAGATGTTGAACAAGCTGTCTGCATCAGACCCTCACGTGCTGCAGGGCTTACATCAATTATGGTCCTTGTGCTGGGAGCGTGACATAGCGCTGACATGTGTGTGGCGCTCTCGCGATGCGCTGCGCGATGCGGACGCATTGTCCAAGTTTGTGGATAGAGGGGACTGGTGTCTAACAGCAGATGCAACTGCGCATGTGCAGCAACATGTTGGACAACCGGCGTTGGATTGTTTTGCAGCCGATTGGAACAGCAAAACACCCGCTTATTTCAGCTACATACACATGCCTGGAAGTTTGGGAAATGCTCTAACTACAAATTGGCGTGACGTTCTTCAACGCTTGGGTGGCGGCTTTGTTTGGTGTCACCCGCCATTGGCTCTCCTGCATGAAGCCATAGCATTATTGCAGTACTATCAGCTACCAGCTGTGGTGTTGGTGCCTGAATGGCACTCTGCTGTGTGGTGGCCAGTATTTCACAATTGGCAATTCAGTTATATTGAGAGGTTGGGCTCAAGACCTGAGTGGTTTCAAAGGGGTGCGCGAGTACCCGCAAACAGCATCAACCCTGGACGCTACCCATACATTTGTGCTTTTGTGCACTGGGTAAGCATACCTCTCATGTAGATAACGATGCATGATAACAGGACTTCTCCATGTGCCTTGAGCTTGTATTTCTTCCAGGGTGACACCGGCATGAAAGGCACTCTGTGCAGCACCACGCCGAAAGGAATGCAACCCCAGGTGCGGCCTATAAATGCCACATGCCTTGCAGCAACGCACGAAGGCATGATAAGCACAATTGCCTGACATGCAGTGTTCTTCCCACTTCAACCTATTCTTTGAAACAGGTCGGAATAAAGGACCGGCAGTGATGGCAAAGGAGCTGTTGCGACAATAGGTCAGATAGGCGTAGAGCACTTCAGAGAACTCCACAGGGAGACCACTGCTACGCACTTGTATAGTAGGTGCACCTCCCGTGCAGTAATTTTTCAGATGTGTTAAAGTGGCCGCTAGCCCTGAGCTTGAATCAGCCGCTTGTATCTCGTGCATTTGCAAACGCGCACCTTCACCACCCCGCTGCCATGTGCACCACAGGTATATGCATAATGTGTAGTCGCGCCAGAGCACAGCCTTGTCATGTGTGACAGTAGATGGCTGAGGTATGGTAGACAGCTGTTGCTGGAAGTGGTAGATCAGCGTGCGCATGTCATCCATCGCCAGTGGTACAGCAGCAATAGGTTGCACGCCTTGCCGAGCAGCAATCTTCGCATACCCTTGGCGAAACTCGCGCACGTCTACAGACAGAAGCGGGTTGCCGACAGACCTGTCGCTGTCCCAAGGGCTGATGCGTCCCAGCAATCTGAAGGAGCATGTGAGATGGGAAATGACATTGTCCAGTGTGGTGCTAGCGATCATGCGATGGCCATGGCGGTCAAGCCTGCGAGCTTTGCCAATGTGTGTGTCGGTCCAGTGCCCAGCAAGGTAGCTTGTGACGACTGCCGTGGTGACGTTGGCAACAGCAATACTCAGCTCAGGATGTTCAAGATAGTTGACAAACTCTTGCCACACGCGATTACGTTGATTACGAGTCTCATCGCAGACAGCTTCACGGCTGATGCGCTCCACGTCTATCAGCGCTGCCGCAGCTCGCTCACACAGATTACAACTGGTTATTGGTTGAGGACGAATTGCTGCGCGTGCGGTGCGTTGCACATCAGCGGTTTGCTGCAACCGCTGTGCAAAATCCATCTGCGGACACAGAGAAACCATTACTCGACTGCTGAACACAATGACCTTGACTGTTACTTTGGCAAGAAACTATACCAAGCTCTACACCTATAACCCTTACCTACTAATGTATGCTTGGAAGGGTGCGGTAGAATGTTTGATGCATCTACAGTTGTTCATCGTGTAAACCACAACTATAACGATGAATGCGTTGCATCGTAGGGCTTAGGTGTTCTTGCCAAAGTTGGACTGTAGGTAGGATTGTTGTTTGCGACAAAAGGAATGTAAATCGCTCATCGTGTGCAAAGTAGTATAATGGTCATTACTCGTTGAGGCTGACTATTGGTCAGCTAGATTGAAATAACAAACTGTTAACCATTTAATTAGTACTAGTTGTTAGCGCTAGGGTTAATTGACACACACACGTGTCAACTTACTGTTCAGTCGCGGCCGTCACCTCAGCGGCGTCGCTGGCGGCGGCGCTGACGGCCGAAAGTTCGCCCTTCCCGCCCCACCCTGTTGCGCCACTGCGCCGGACACATGCGCCCAGTCTCGATTGCGCTGGTCAGTGCGTACGCAATTGGTCATCAAACTGAGCTGATTGTGAATCCGAATGCGTTCATGACATGTAACGAAGATCCGGGTCATGTGAACAGCGTTTATCACCGTACGTTGGTGTCGTTACATCGACGATGATACGCGTCATTATCAACCACCGTCGGTTCGTCCCGAATGTTTGATGCATCTACAGTTGTTCATCGTGTAAACCACAACTATAACGATGAATGCGTTGCATCGTAGGGCTTAGGTGTTCTTGCCAAAGTTGGACTGTAGGTAGGATTGTTGTTTGCGACAAAAGGAATGTAAATCGCTCATCGTGTGCAAAGTAGTATAATGCAAAATGCTCGGAGTTAGGGACCTAGAGACACGCCGCGGCATGCAACGCATACTTTACCGCCAATCACGTCGTGGCACCGCTTCGGTGGCGCGCCAAAACCGTGCCAGAAAACCGCGTCTGACCACATGGCGGCTCCGTACACAGGACCCCAAAATCGCTTTATGTAAAAGTGTCGCATGTACAGCACCTGACTGGTAGACGCTGTGGTTGAAGCACAGCCTGAGGTTCTGAGGCAGCCTGCGATTGCATGGAAGCAGGTTACATAACTCTGTACCGTGCACCGGCCAAGTGTACCGACAGGGGGGGGCGCAGATAGCTGTACGTACCTACTTGTATGCAAGTACTACGCAGTACACTTTGGTGGATAAGCACGAGAAGGTTGCGCCCATTCTCTATTGTTTTTCAGCCATGCTTTTCCACATGCACAGTCCTCATGATGAAATGATGCCTTGCATTATGCTTGGTATGCAAGTTGCCTAGCATGGTATGCTTGACAGTGTCAATGACTCTACGGCTAGGAAAGGCCTTTGGCAAATGGGGTTTATCTCAAATGCAAAGCAGGTTATGGGTCGTAAGTTCTGACTCATCACCTGATAAAACATTTGCCTTGTACGCATGGTATCAAGGCCCTTGGAATCCCCTTGCTCAAGTACGCATTACCATAGCAAGCCATACAGGATATCCTGCAAGACAAGCACGTGCAAAGCTGTCGTGAGCGATAACTACGCAGTGTCCAAAAGTCGCGCGCTGGCGCTTCATTACGTAACTTGTTGGTACTTTTGCCGCCAGAACGAAGCGCGTGATCAGCAACACTAGTTGACTACATCCAAAGACAAGAACGCTACATCACCAGTTCTTAGCCGATCACTGCACAGACTGAAGCCGGTCACTTTGTCGGCCTTCTGCCGGCCACCTGGAAACAGCATTTGGCACTTGGCGGCTGCCTGACCGCATGAGCACAAAGGTTTTGCAAACAGTACGGCACGCAGGCAATCAGCAGCAGCGGCGTAGGTCACTGGTCTTGTGGAACCCATTGGTTTCCCACTCTCAGCGGCATTGTCGAGGTCAGAAACAGTGTCAGTGCGTAAAGGCCGCGCATGCACACGGCCGGTTGCCACTGCCGCGGACGGCGGTAAGACGGCAGGAGGACGACCACAACAACGTCCAAGACGACGACGTCGCCGACCAAGCTTCTTGCCGGCAGCTGTCGCTATCACCTTTTATCTAAGCAGCAAAATTCGCTGGCAACGCTTTGTTTATCAGGCGTTGTTCGTATCTTTCTGTCCAGCTCCGTACTTGCTTACCAAGTAGTCTAGCAAGCTGGAGGTTGAGCTTGATGTGACAAGCAGCGTGTCGATGGGTATATGCTACTGAGCTGCAACGTTATCTTGAGGTAGTTTGGTAGCTTGTTGCTAACACCTGAAGCTGAGGCGGCAATGGCTGCCGGCGGAAGCTGTCGGCTGCTGGCCATGGGCAGGAGCTCCGCATGCCTGCTGCTGTTGAGCTTCTGCTTGCTGCTGTCGTGGGCGGCGGAGCCGTCCGCTGCCGCACCAAGTATGTTTGCAATGTGGTTGCAATTTAATGCTTGCTAATTGTCCAAGCTGGCTTGCAAGTTCTGGCCGCAATTAGCATGCAATCTATGCGCGCCGTTGTTTTGCCAGTTTCCTCTTTGTTTGGTTCTCAACAATGCATGCACCGGTTTGTGTCCGTCAACAGGTATGCATGTTAGCGGTGTACTTCAATAAGCATGGCTGTTGGAGGTCATCTTGCTCACCAAGTCAGCTGCCACTGCTACCCATCTATCTTGTCAAACTACAGCCCAAGTTGTTGTATCAACACCGGGCAGCGTCGCACATTGCATGCTAGGATTGTTGCGGCAGCTAACAGCACATATTGCACACATATTGTCGATCAACCTGCGGCTGTGATGGTGACGTCGCTGGTTCCCTTGCTGCAGAGATAAAGGCAAGAGTCAGCGCTCAACTGACCATGAATGTCAAGCAGGTACACTCAAATGTAGCGGAGGCCTTCAGCTTGTTGCTGAGCATCATGCGGCGGGGCGCGGTCGACAGCTTGCGGACCTGCCGGCCATTCATCGGCATGGGCTTGGAGACTTGCACGTTGTGATTAATGCACTTGCATATGAAGATGCTGAAGCCCTGCTTGTTGAGTTGGAACCTTTGGGCTTCGAGTTGTCTGGAAGGTCAGCGCATGGTGGTGTATTACAGCGTTTCTTTCTGTTCTTGCACCCAAGTCATCCTGCAACCTTGACTGTCCGACAGCTTGCGGACCTGCCGGCCATTCATCGGCACGGGCTTGGAGACTTGCACGTTGTGTTTAATGCACTTGCAGTATGGTGCATGAGCACCCGTCGAGTTAGTGTTAATGATGACGATGATGATGATGTTGATGGAGTGGTTTGTTCTTCTTTGTTTAGGCATGGTCTGTTGTTGAGTGGCATATTGCCAAAAGGAGCCATCAGTGCTTTGGAGGACTTGGAGCAGTTGCGGCATGCGGACCGGTCGTATCCGGCTGCACGAGCAATGGGTATTGCGGCAACAGCTGGCGACCAGGCAATATATACAGACGTGCTCCGCCAGGCTTACAACACCACAGGTACAGTTAGTTGTCAGATCAACCTTCCGCTACTGATTATCCTCGTATAGCTGGCCGTCTCACAGTTTTGTCTCTCAGGAACGGGAGCCAAGATTGCCATCATCAGTGACGCCTTCAACTCACAGAATGGGCTTGCCGCGGTCAGTGCATAGAGTTCCTAGCAAGTCTCACAACGTTCCTCAAAGCAACAACAGTGTACACGTTGTGACAAATGTCATCTCACACTGTTGTTGTGCCTACCAGGACATGTTCACGGGAGACATGCCCAGTGGAAGCAATTCAGTGGTTGTTCTCAGGGAGCTGTCACAAGTGCTGCAGGGACGCGATGAGGGGCGTGCAATGCTTCAGGTATGTGCGTCTCCTGCTCATGCAACTGGTTCCATTGTGCTGCATACTGCTCTCGCCATGCTATCCACGAGCATGGTTTTATTCGATGTTGCTTTCTTACTTGGCTTTGCAGATTGTATATGATGTGGCCCCTGGGGCGACGCTATACTTTTTAAGTGGCTTTGCGGGTGCGGCCAGCATTGTGAGTGGGTTGCCTGCAATCTATGCGGCAGGAATTGATATCATCGTCGATGATCTTGGGTTTTATGAGGTACGATTGCGTATGCCATACCGGCGTAAAATGGGCTTGAAGAGTACTTGCGTGCACATTTACATGGTGATGCTTGCTGTTGTGTGCGTTTGTGCCAAGTCCTATGTCCATTCAGGAACCATTCTTTATGGACGGAGTACTGGCACAAGCTGTCGACCAGGCCTTTGCGACAGGTCTCATGTGGTTTTCTGCGGCTGGTAACGATGCAGGTACGACTGGAATTGCACTGCAACCCACTCTACCTTGTGGTGCTTGTTTCAATGTGTGTTTTGGCAAAGCTTATCGAGTGGCTTGTATGGGGCGATAGATAATTCTTGGGAGGTCAGCTGTCCCAGTGGCTGCTCCTTCACGGGCCCAGGCAACTCTTTCGCCTTCAGTCGTGGTGTGTATCGACAAGAGATTTCCATTTGTTACTTTTGCACTGTCACCTTCGTGTTTCAGGTATGTGAGAGCGCTCATGTATCTCTTGTAACAGTGTTGCTGGGTCATGCAGTAGCGTTGTAGTTGACATGCATTCTAGTGGTTGATGGTCATGCTTCGGCCTGCTCAAGAATCCATGTAGTGTGATAGCATTCAGGCTCATATACGGAACAATACATCAATAACCACACCTGTGCAGTGGGATGAGCCATTTGCTTCTGCCACCAATGGTGTAGTTGGATCGTCCAGTGATCTTGACATTGCCTTGTACAGCGGGACTGGGGTGAGCATTTGGCTGCTGTATCTCCCGTGCATCAATGTATCTTCCCTTTCCTCTTCTGCAATGTCAATACACACAAATGTTTAGTGCGTCTGAATTGACACCATGCTATAGGTTCTGCTTGCAAGCAGCCGCGAGGACAACATCAAGTCGGGAAATGCCTTTGAAGTGCTCACATACACCTGCTCTCCTGATGTGGAGGTGCCATGCTTGGGTTACCTGGAGTTCATTCTCACCAGGGGAAGCCCGCCCAAGAGAATGAAGTATCTTCTAGTGGTAAGCCAATCTGTACACTGCACAGCCTTGTTGCACAGGGCAATAGTCGCCAATTGTGCTACAATGGTACGTTGCAGAAGTGCAATGACGTTGGTCAGTACGATTAAACTGCTGGCAAGCCTGTAAGTTTGGGAAGCGTGCAGACTGTCTGTGATGTCTGCAGTCATCTGGCGTTGGCGTGTCAGGCCCCACCAACCGTGCCAACTACGGTGCTGGCACCATTTATGGGCACCCGAACTCGCTTGGAGCCATTGCTGTAGGTGCTGCGGATTACAAGGATACCCAAGCCTTCGGCACTTGTCCACCCGTGAAGGCGAGCTTTTCCAGGTGCGGACGGTTCACTAGGGCTGATGCAACCTGCAATGAGTGCCATTAACACTGTATGCAGTGTTGGAGGCGTGCCCATCCTCTTCAGCAAAAATGGCACAAGACTTGCAAGACCCGAAATACGACTCAAGCCCGATGTGATTGGACCAAGCGGTGCAGACGTATCCTTCTTTTCTATTGGCGTGACAGCTGACATACTGAAACCCTGCACTCTCCCGAACTTCATCGGCACAAGTGCTGCTGCCCCGCACTTGGGAGCAGCAGCAGCGTTGATGTTGTCGGTGTCACCCAATCTGACGGTGTGTTGCGTGTGATGGTGAAACGCCCGCATGCACATGTGTGTGCGCGTCTCCTTTAGCAGATACACATGGACAGCTGCAATGTCTGAATACCAGAGCCTCTGCAGGCTGCTGACATTTATGGAGCTCTGCGAAGCGAAGGCATTGATATGGGTCCTCCAGGTCCTGACTTCCAAACCGGGTATGGTTTGAGTGACGCGGCCCAGGCTCTCCGTAGCGGTAAGACTTTTCTGGAACATAGCAAATGCATGGCTATTGCGCAGTACACTGAAACCAAATGCACATCTTGTGAATGCTGCATTGATTGCATGCTGATCTGGTTCACATGCATGCAGCCAATGACAACGACTCTGATGGCGTTCCCACCTCCAGCGACCAATGCCCAAAAACACCTGTAGGCGAGGTACTGTGGCATGTAATTTTAGCACTGCTAGACAGATTGTATATGCAGATGGCTTTCCAATGTATGAATGACAATAACTATTGCCCATGATGACTACATGCGAATGCAAGCGCTCATTGAGATGCTCACACTCACTCTGTGCCCAGGTTGTGGATGCCACAGGTTGTTCTGTCACTCAACTCTGCCCATGCTTCGGCCCCAAGGGCAGCTCCAGCCCTTGGCTAAACACAGCCGCGTATATCTGTTGCGTGAAGTCCGCCATTGTCGATTTTGTTGTAGCCGGAGTATTTAATGCGACAGATGCAAAGGAGTATAGAGCATTTGCAGAAGAGCTGCAATGCCGGAGTGGGCGCAGACGCCTGCTTTCAGAAAGCACAATGCCACGCCGTCGCCACCTTTTGGCCCAAGAGGTATAGGGCCATTATCGAGTGTGCAATGACAGTGCATCGCGCAGACTTGCAGTCACCAACCAAACAATGTTGATTTGTGATCGCAGACATGTGGCAATGCTCAGCCAATCTGTCCTCCTATACCTGATGGGTACATGGTGCTGTACGGTATCCTCACAATCAATCTCACGGACCCGTTCCAGGATCTGCTCCCACCAGTTGTCAACGACCAGCTGACCAGAGCGTTGAACAGTCTGATCCTCCCTAGAGTACCTAATGCCATGTAAGCATTGCTATGTGGTATCTGCAACACTTCATTTGTTCATTCCTCCAGAAAACCTGCATGCTGAGTAACATTCACATAGACTTACCCCGTAGTGTTTTGAGGCAAACTTGCTGTGCATAAGCACATTTGCAGCACAGGGATCAACAGCACCATCATGGTATCGCTGACTCCTGTGCTGATCGCATGTCCTCTACAGCTGTCGAGCCACAGCTAACTATGCAATCCGGCGCTCTGGTGCACCACTCACAGCGAAGTACTTTATCATTGTGCCTAAACTTACAGGTACTAATTGCCTGGAGTTTCGCCACTTGCTACAGAGTGCCATTGCAATAGTGTTGACAGATTGTGACTTGATGTGGTTGCTGCAGAGAGCCCCGTGGTGCAGCAAACTATCATTGAGGCCAATGCAACTACTGACGGACAGCGCTCCCAGCTCACCTCAGCAGTCAATGCTGCAGGTAACATGAGAATGGCTTTGTGCACGACTCGCAGGTCAACTGCATGTTCAATGCAATTTTGCGCCCTTTGCTCTCCTGTTTGCACTTCCATTTCGCTGTGGTGGGTGGCCTTTCAGCTGGTATAATGCAGCCAGCTGACACTGGCAGGCTTGAGTGTGGTGAGTGTGACGTCAACGCTGCCCGTCCCCAGACCTAGTCTTGCAGTTCCTGCCATCACCCAGCCAATCACGCCGGTGAGATACAGCACAGCAACCCAAGTCCAATATCTGTGATGGTTCTGTTGCGTACTTGCAGTTTTGTAAGAGTTCTCTTGTATTTGACAACTGACTGTGTACACATCTCACTTCCCTTCTGCCATAGGCAATATGGTCACCCCTGCTCAACACCCTTCCAGTAGCGGAGTTTGCGTTCAGCGCAGCCCAGTGCGGCTCGAACCTCTTGATAGGTGGCGGGAATGGCAACAACGCACAGCAGGCATTCCGACTGAACTTGGAGACTGGTGATGCCTTTGCACAGCCGCCGGCTCCAAGCCCGGTCAGGTCTGGAACTGCGACAGCCATCACAACCGGCGGCAGCTGCTACTTTGTGCAAAGCGGGGGGCTGGCAGCCCCGAGCACAGTCGTCCAGATCTTGAAGAACGACGACAACAACCCTGGGTGGCTTGCGGATGTTCCTCCCATGAACATTGCCCGCCGAGGGCATGCATTGTAAGTGCCTAGTGACCTCAACATACTCGAGTAGCTGCAGATTGCATACATGCGTAATTATGTTGATACCAATCGTCACCTTGCGACTTACAGGTACACAGTGGGTTCACGGATTTGCGCATTGGGTCCCTATCGCTTGAGCAGGAAGGTGGAATGCTTGGACTTCAACAACCGTGCGGCGGGCTGGCAGGTTCTGCCGCGAACGTCGGACACTGTCATCGTGGACTTCGACAGCATGTACGTGCAGATCGGGACGGATTTATGGTGCTTCCCCCCGGACCGCACCAAGCGCCGGGACATCTCTATGGACGTGATGCCGGCCAGGGGCAGCAAGCAGCCTGCAACCAAGGAATACAGATACGATGCCGTCATGCGGTTTCCCCGGCGCAAAGCCGCGGTGGCTGCTGTGCTTACGCGTGCTGGCCCTCAGGTGTGGGTTGCTGGCGGAATACTTACCTCTACCGGGGCCATCAGCAACGTCGTTGAGTTGTTCCACCCGTACTGCGACCCCCAGCTTGGTTGCTACTTTTGGACAACCCAGAAGCCTCTCAACACCGCGCGATCCAGCTTCGGTCTGGGCGTGCTCAACCAGTCTGTCATTTTTGCTCTAGGCGGGTTGACCGACACCCGTGTCACAAACGACGAGGAGGCGTTCCTGATCGAATAGAGCCCCCTGCAGACCAAGTCCCATGTGAGCGTGATGTCAGCAATGAGTGCTCCTACCCTAGGGTTTTGCCTAAATATAAAGGGGTGTCGTACAACTGCTGCGCCTGAAACAACAGCAATGCTCCAAGTTGCCATATTATGAGAGTTGGGTGTGTGAAGTGGTTTACCCCGAGCCTAGCAATTTAGTTAGTTCATAGGAACGACTTGGTATAGTACTGTATGTATGCATGCAGATACAATGATCAATAAATGAGATCGGTTCACGAGATGAAAGCATAACATCGAAGTATGTGATACTGGCTGCGTACGGCGGGGCAATGCAACTGCGAGGCTTTTGTTGCTGTAGCGGAGTACATGCTAAGGTTTGGAAATCAGAGGGAAGGGAGTTGCAGGCGCAGGCGAGGTGATTATGTAGAATAGTGGGTTGTAGTTGTGGTGTTGAGCCACACCCCCAGCAAAATGCGTACATGACCGTTGCCCGCAAGCCTTTTTACTTATTGTGCCTACCAAATTTAACTATGTGACACACTGTTCTGTTCCGCCTCGCTGCTGGGGTGCTCTGCAACTTGCCTTTGTGCATAAGCCCCCAACCCTATGTTTGTTAGGGGGCTTGTAAGAGACCCCCGGGGGGGNGGGGGGGGGGGGGGGGGGGGGGGGGGGGGGGGGGGGGGGGGGGGGGGGGGGGGGGGGGGGGGGGGGGGGGGGGGGGGGGGGGGGGGGGGGGGGGGGGGGGGGGGGGGGGGGGGGGGGGGGGGGGGGGGGGGGGGGGGGGGGGGGAGGGGGGAGGGCTTGTACATGATAACCCGGTGCTCTGCAGGTGCTTTCCTTGCTGCTTGCTACCCCTTCCCTCTACCTACACTCCTTCCCCGGTCTAGCTAGTGCACTTAGCTATATACCCCGTCGCCGACACATTTCATCCCCTCGCCGCCGAGACGCACGGCACCCTGGGCCAGAGTTTTCACGACGTCATCGGCACATGCGCTAGGAGGGCCCTGGCTGCACGTGACCTGCCATTGCGCAGGCTATCGGGCTACTTGGCTCTGTACCGGCAGCGCGTGTCTTGCGCGCTGCAGCGCGCCCAGGGCATCACCATCCTGGAGCGGGGGGCGGCAGTCGTTGCGGCAGTACCAGGCTGGGGCCCGGTCCAGACGGCGGCGCCAACGGCGGAAGCGGACGCTGTGCTGGCAGCTGCGGCAGTGTAGTTATGTAGGCGTGCTTGCATGCCGCTGGCATGCGTGTGAGTATGCTTGTGCAATGATAGGCAGGGTTGACAGTACGTAGCTTGGTGTGACGATGTCGCTGTTAGTGTATGAGAGTATATAGCCTAGTGGGGCCCCCCGTTGTTTTTGCCTTGCTTGTGCTGTATTGTCAAGCTTTGCTGTGTTGTGCTTGCTTGCTTGACTGATTGGCCCCAGTCCATCTGTTGTGTACTATGACTATATACGGTATATGTAAGAAGCTAGACTTTGTAATTATGCCATGTGGGAAGGGGGCTTGCACTGAAGCAGAGTGAAGCACACATGGTGGTGCAAAGTGGCTGCAGTGTTGGTAAAGTTGCCTAGATATTGTACAACGAATGTAATGCGGTGTGAGTGACATGCAGGAACCCTCATGCACTCGGGGCAAGGCACCTGAGTGTGCACCAACAGTGACCTCAATCATGACCATCGGGCTAGGACTCTTAAGCTAAGCTACCTACTTTACTACCCCTGACCCTAATGCTGCCTCTACTGCCCACCCTACGCTATGCGCATGCACTTTTTCATGCGCTGTAATAACACGTCGCTGCAGCAAATGACACGTGCTCGACCCTCTCTCCCTCTCTCTTACAGGATGCAAACGGTTCACATATGCAGTCTGTCACCATACCTACCACACACATGCATCACTTGCATGACAGGGTGTACATAGGGTTGTGTGTGTTTTGTGTTTGGGTGGACATGGTGGCAGCACTGACAGCGGACGCTCACATGTCAATGATAATAGAGATTACCTTGCATTTTCCGTACACCTACCAACACAACCGCACAGCCATTGCAACAGCACACATGCTAGTTAGACCCATCCTAGCTTGTAACATGAGCAACCAGCATAAGGCTGGGCACCTGTACGGTAGATGCTGGTCCCTGTGCACATTAGCGATATTGCTACCACTGCTGCACACAGGAGTCCTGTGCAGCAGTGGTAGCAACGTTAGTTGGTACAAAGTATGCAATGCCGTGCATGTGACCATTCCGCATTACGACACATGCAACCGCAATCCACATACCACAATCCCCCCAACGCAGTTATCAACCACCGGGCTACACACAGTCACTAGCTATCCAGCCACTACTGCCCTGACCACCTTTGGACCAGCATGCATGCATGTTCAATCACCTGCACACAACCGCCGCATCTGCGTTCAGCCACATCGGCCAAGACAACCAGCTGACTCCCCTCGCCGCCGCTCCCAACCCCGGACCACCAAATGCCGCTGTCGTCACAAACCATGGGGGCTGCGCTTGAAGGTTTGGTCAGCTACCGTACCACATGCACACATGCTGACTGCCTGCACTCCCTGCGGCTGCGGCCTTGTGCATATCTCGCATTATAAAGTTGTACAATGTACAGCAGTGACAAGCGACTAGGGCCTGCATGCGCGCAGCAGACACAAGGTGGTGGCATTTGAACCTTCAATACATCAGACAACAAATCTCTAGCAAGGTTTATTGGTTGCCAGCCTAGTCAGTCGCTGACTAATTGCTGCGCTTGCTTTGGGCCTAGCTGGGTTCGCGGATGATAGACTGCTACCAGCAATCTTCTCAACCATGCCTTTCATAGCGCCCGATATGTCCGTAGGTAACAATCCTGCAAGTTCCAGCAGTTCAGGCAGTCTTTTGCAAATGTAATCAGAATGCAGATGTGTAGCTCGTGGAAACATGCGATATCCACAAGAGAGCCAACCTGCACAGCGCTGCACACTGCAAACTGGGCCACTGCCACCCATCTCACCAACTGCCAGCTGTGTCATCGCAGAGCAGGCTCGGCCGATTCAGCACTGCTACTAGCTTCCATCTGGCGCAGCTGCTCGATGCGCCTTCTGATAATGTCCAACCTCTCCTGCGCCTCAGCAGCCTGCTCGCGCGCGCCCTGAACAACGGCAGCTGGAGCCTTCTCCACAAACTGCACGCATGCCGCCATCACCATCAGCAATGGGCAGCTCATAAGTGCATACAATAGAACTGTGCATGAGCATAAACATCCTAGACATTCAGGACTTGGTGCGGAGAGAAAAGCAAATGAAAACATTCAAATTTTGCAAAACTACATCAGATCCTCAAGCTGGACCTTGGGAGAAGACAGCCGCTGTTGTATTTGGCCGACGTCAGCCTCCAGCTTTGTGGCCTGCTTTGTCAACCTCTGCAGCTCCTTTGCAATGTCCAGCAACCCAGCCAACGGAATCCAAGCCTCCAGACCCTGCGCAGTCCAATGAGACTGTTGGGCGCCCTTGAGCTACACGCATGACACGACCCACAGACGAGTGGACACACTTAGCCGCCGCATCATATAATCATATGTATACCTCGCGCACAACCAGCTGCACGGAGTTCTCAGTGTCCACTCCTGATGCACTTGACGAGATCATGAATCTGTCGCTGTCCAACTTTGCAAGCGTGGCAATGACTGCGGCCTCAGCCTGCGAAGGCAACGCATCAAGTTCATGAAATACAGAGCGTTTCAAGTTTAAGAATGGCATCAGTCAAATTTTCAACAGCCCACAACGCACCTGCAGATCTTGCATCAGGTCGCTCGAGGACACCACAAGAGTTGCTGGGACCTTCTTCACGGGCTCAACGCCGTACTCTGCTCGCAGATTGCGCAAAGATCGAACCTGCAAGCACACGCTTTGTCAGTACCATCTGCTGATGCGTTGGTATGGCATGAAACAATACACTTGTCTCCTCACCAGATCTTGCAGTGTTGTGAACCTCTCGACAGCAGGCGTGTCCTGAGGCAGGTTGGCAGCGGGCCACTGCGCAATGATCAGTGCCTGGCCGGTGTGCGGGAGGGCCTGCCACAGCTCCTCCGTGACGAAGGGCATGAAGGGGTGGAGAAGCTTCAACATGGTGACCATGCAGTACACGAGGACTGCCCGGGTGCGCGGAGCTGCAGAAGGATCTGGGTTTTTATACAACCTTGTCTTGCTTGCCTCAATATACCTGTGTGTACCTTAGTTAGTACAAACACATGCACCTTGATGTTCATTTCATAGCAACTGACATAACTTCTTGACTCAGTAATCACACACTGGGTCATACCAGTCGGCGAACTCGCTCCAGAAGAAGTCATAAATGACGCGGCCGGCCTCATTGAAATCATACTTGTCGAGGCTGCGCGTGACAGCTGTCGCTACCTCGTGCAGCTTGCTAACCTACAAGAGCAAACCACCTGTCAAAGCCAACGTCCCAACTTGAAACCCCTTCCCACAAAACATCAAGCGCTAGACACCTACCACCCAGCGCTCTGCCAGCGGTAAAGCTTGCAGCTCTTCATCAGTGGTAAAGCTAGCGTGCGAAAGGGTTTTGAGCTCATCTTCGGTGACATCCGTCAAGTTGAACAAAATGAAGCGGCCGGCATTCCAGATCTTGTTGGTGAAGTTGCGGTTGGCTTCAATGCGCTCAACAGCCAGGTTCACGTCCTGAACAAAACAGTTTCATTCATTGCATGCTCGCTGTATGCAATGCAACCTGCGTAGCGTGCTTTGCGAAACACTTACTTGTCCAGGTGCAGTACCGGTTGCCAGCGTGAAGCGCAAAGCATCAGCGCCGTATTGGTCGATGGTGTCAAGAGGATCAATTACATTACCAAGCGACTTAGACATCTTCCGCCCCTGAAGAAGTCAGCACTTGCATCAGTATTGCGGTAAATCAACTTTTGCATCAAGTGCGAACTATAACACAAATGTACCTGTGCATCGCGAACAAGGCCATGCAAATACACAGTGTGGAATGGAGTCTCTCCAGTGAACTCAAGACCCATCATGATCATGCGTGCGACCCAGAAGAACAGAATGTCATGACCAGTCTCGAGCACTGAAGTCGGGTAGAATTTGCTGAAGTCTGCTGTCCTGTCCGGCCAGCCCAATGTGCTGAATGGCCACAGACCACTGCACAAACGGATGGTATTGTATTAGTTCCACTGAACTGCTAACAACCCCGGATTTTGTGCAACATGGCTTGATTTCCATTGTAACACACCTTGAAAACCATGTGTCCAACACGTCGTCCTCTTGCCGGAGAACAACGCCTTCCCCATACATGTCACGAGCTTTGCTTTGAGCCTCCTCTTCATTGCGTGCAACAATGTAAGCGCCGGCAGGCACGTTGTCACCAGATGCATACCAGGCGGGGATGCGGTGACCCCACCAAAGCTGCCGACTGACACACCAGTCCTTGATGTTCTCCAACCAGTACTTATAAACCTGTGCGGGTTGCGGGGATCACACAATGCGGTATGTTGCAAGGTGTACCACACACTTAAGTATGCAGTAAGCATGGGAACCTTCTCAAAGCGGTCTGGCACTACGCGCAACGACCCGTTGTGCACAGCTTCAAGCGCAGGCGTGGCCAAAGGTTCCATCTTTACAAACCATTGCTCGCTGACAAGGGGCTCGACCACCTGCAACTCCATGTGTGCATGTGCATGCGGCGTGCTGACTCTCAGCTACAGCCAGCATGGTAACCCACCTCACCTCCTCGCTGCGAGCGAGGCACACGCAGAGTATGTGGCTGAAGTTGTATGGTCATACCCGCTGCTTCCATGTCCGCCCACAGCTTCTTTCGCACATCAGCTCTGTCCATACCTAAGACAGACGCGCCACAGTTGAATCGCTAACACACGGCGCAATGTGTGCATGGCGTTGTCTTACCAGCATAAGGACCGCCAACCTCGTTTAATGTGCCATCCTTGTTCATGATGTTAACGATGGGCAGGCCCCTCCTCTTGCCAATCTCATAATCGTTGGGATCATGGCCTGGCGTAATCTTCAAAGCGCCAGTCCCGAGTTCTCGCTCAACGTACTACAATGCATGTCAATACTCAAGCCCAATTAGAGCACATACACACATGTGCATGCCACCCATCTCAGTGTACAGTCTTTACCTCATCTGCGATAACAGGAATTTCCCTGCCACTGAACGGCACAACCACTTTCTTGCCAACAAACTGCTTGTAGCGGTCATCTTCTGGGTGCACAGCCACAGCTGTATCGCCTAAGACGGTCTCTGGTCTTGTTGTGGCAACTGGGAGATACTCACTGCCAGAAAGAACAATGTCACGTTATTGATGCTGACACAAGACACAAAACTTGGGTGGTTCCCCAGTCCAGCACACACTGCGGCCTTGCATGGGTACAGAACTTACCCATCGGAGCCTGCCAGCATGTACTTGAAGAAGTACATGGAGCCTTGCTCTTCAGTGTACTCTACCTCCTGAGCTTGAAATAAATGATGAATTTCAGCCACTACACACAACACCAGCAGCTACAGCTGTGGTACGCGCTCCTGCAATGCATTGGCAATATGCACACTTACCAAGTCTGAAACAGCTGTTTGCAGGTTTGGGGACCAATTCACCATGTAGCTGCCTGAGCACATGTGTTGCTCAGTGCAAAATAAGCTGAAGCAATATCGAGGACAACATGAGTAAGCTGTGCACCTTTGTACACTAGCCCTTTGTCATGAAGGCGGACAAAGGCCTCAGCAACAGCACCTGCATGGATGGCGTTAGGTCAGTTTGCCTGATTATTACCTGTTGTTTCTGTGCACCCTTCAAGACATCAACATGTATGCGCACGCGCGCGCACACATGTGTGATATGCACGTATGAGAGCGTACACATAGAATTGCCCTGACCAGAAACCCCCCCCCCTCCTTCCCCG
>RHPI01003124.1:28618-116309 GCA_009103225.1 Chlorokybus atmophyticus
CCCCCCCCCCTCCTGAGTACAGGGTATGTGAATGAGAAACTAGCATATACGCTCGCACCCATGCACCCACACATGTGTGTACACTCGCACGTGTTTGTACATGAATGCCAGCAGTTTGCAAGTGCTTACGGCTGAGGCCTTCATCGAGGGTGAACCTCTCTCTACTCCAGTCGCATGAGGCTCCCAGCCGCCTGAGCTGCTCTACAATACGGCCACCGTACCTGTGTTTGATGTCAAGGATGACGGTTTTGGATTGTAACCAACACAGCCATCGCAGGTGTGTAGTGTGAGCTTACTGTCGTTTCCATTGCCACACGCGTTTTTCAAACTCTTCCCTCCCCAGCTCGAGCCTTGAGAGGCCCTCAGCTTTGAGCATACGCTCAACAACCAACTGTAGTAGTGCACATGCGGTCACGGGTACAGCGACACCATGAATATCCTATCCAGTGACCAACAATCCGTTTGTAGCGCTCTGACTTACTTGTGTGGCTATGCCTGCATGATCTGTTCCTGGCAACCACAAGGCGGAGTCCCCAAGCATACGGTGGTACCGCACCATAATATCCTGCATGATGCATTCAAAACTTTATGTATGTGGCTAATGCATAGCAATGGAGGTGAGCATGCTCAAGCACGGTTCACACCTCAAGTGTCACAAACATCGCATGGCCCATGTGCAGGGCGCCAGTGACGTTGGGTGGCGGCATCGGCACGGTGAAGGATCGACCCGTAGTCGACTGCTCTGTGGGCTGGAAATATCCCTGCTTGTCCCACCTGCATGGCGCACAGTACTATGAACAAACTGAGGACGTAGCTCAATGGGGCATGTAAGGAGTTTTGGACCAGCCCTCACCAACTGTACAGTCGCCCTTCGGACTCCGACGCATCAAAGTTCTTGGGCAGCTCTGTGGGCGTGCCGGGACCGCCAGCAGCCACAGCTGGAAAGGAATGCAACTCGCCAATTGGCATATGACACACCAACTTGTAGACCAAAAATGACAAGACATTGACTGCATGATGCACGCACTTGCATGCAGCTGGTCAGTGGTGGCAGCTGAGAATTGTCACACCTTGTTGTGAACAAATAACTGTTACTTAGGAATTCCGGTACAACAAGCTGGATATGAGCGTGAGTGAGCTGCTACTTGCATTGCATGCTGTGGCATTTGAGTTGCTTCCCCATGCACGATGCGTAACCTGCATGCATTCGCCACGGCTGCATGGTAAGCGCATTATGACTGACGACATTTTGTCAGCTTGTCTAGAACAAGTCGCAAACATGTTGCAGCCTGCGAGAAATGGGCAATGCACAAGACGGGATGGAGAATTTGTAAAGGCAAAACCCACCAGAAACCCTAACGCGTCCCGCGCTGGTGGCATGCCACCTCGACCGCCCTGACGCCTCGCCATAGCGGCGGAAGGAACGTGCAGCAAGCAGCTGCGGCGCGGCAGGCGTCGCCCCCGCCGCCGCAGCAGGACAACCAGCGGCACCCGCCGGCCGCAGCGCTCTGCGTGCAGCAAGGCCACGTGGTGAGACCAACGACCGCCTGACTGCCAATGCGCAGCAGGCGCCGCAGCCTGAGGCCAGCGCGGCCCCGGCGGCGGAGGCTGCCATTGCCGTGAACGACGTCAAGTTGTGCGCCAGCAGGTGTGGGTGGAGTGAGCAGCGCTCACTGAGCGCCGACACTGCCACGTCGGCGTCGGAGGATGGACGGGCATTACTCACAGTTTTGTATAAGGTAAAGAGTATGCTCTTAGCGAGGGCACTGTACAGCCCCAGCAGCTACGTGCGGCAGGGCGAATTGACAGCAATATCGGTGTTGGTGGTGGACATGGCGGGGGGGGCGGACGAGGGCGGTGAGGCTGGCGGCGCGGGCGCTAAGAGAATGCGTGTGGAGTCTTTGGGATGGTTGACCGAGAGCGCCGTGCAGCCGAAGAAGGGCAAAGCCATCGATGGCGTGGGCGCTGCCTCGCTTGTGGACCTCAAGGCTCAACTGTACAAGACTCAGGCAAGAGCTGCATGAGCCTCCTTCAAGTTAAACTTGGGTTGCTGTTTCGTTGAGTCTCTGTGAAAATGTCCAATCAGCAATATTCAGGTTGATCATCACATGCCCTTGACACGTTGCTTTGTGGTGGCGCTATCAGGTTAAGGGTTACAGTGACGGTGAAGTTGCTGTGGCATGCACTTGTCATTGGATCGGCAACAGGAAATGCCTCAGCATATCACTTTGTTTTCTCTTGATGAACATTACGCGTGGTACTGTTAGTTTCAGTTCACATGTTGCTGCTTAGGTTTGCAGAGGGTCAGACTGTCAGACGCTGCTAAGCACGCACAACCCTGATTGCAATCTACCCCTAAACCACTCTTTGGATCTGCAGGAGGAGGTTCGTCGCCATAAAGACGGCCTGCCAGATGCTGCAGATGGCCCTATACGCAAGGTTGGTGTATGTTTGGACGTTGCACTTGTTTCAATACGTGTATCTGATGCTCCATGCTGATCCATTGCTCGAGTGTGCTCGCATGTAAGGACTTGCAGAGCACTTGCGTAGTCTTGCATGTGTTGCCAAGCCGTAGTAGGTTGCTCAGTGTCTCTTGCATGCATGCCAGCCAAGCACGCTGATACTGTCTGTTGCAGAAAGGAGGCATTGAGCTGGCACGCAACTCTGGCGTCGAGGAAAGAGACAAAAAGGACAAGCTTGCTTTAAAGAGCTCCGATCCAACGTCACAGTGTTATGCTGCACTTGAGCGCAAAGCAGCCCTTTACGACAAGTTAGGTGAGTTGCAAACAATCTGCAAACAAAGCATGCTCAACTCAAGCCATTGCTTAATTATCGCTCCCCACAGTAAAATGTAGCTTGCTGGCTGTCGCTCAACGTTAAGACAATGTACAGTGCGAGGTGAAGCACCGGATGATGAAGAAGTGTACAACGTGGACTTCTTGAGCAAGGGACTTCTGGTCGAGGACACAAGATCAGATGAGGAAACACCTGTTGCGAACAGTGCCAGTTTTCATTGGGACTACAATGCACCTGAGCCCCGCCGCGACACTGGCAGACACGAACAGTCGCCAGCCACCCAGCATGAAGATGAACAGCGCATCCAGACAGGTGCGCAATGACCTTCATGTGGAAAAGGTCCAGTTAAGCGTGCATTGTGTGGAATTGTTGTCCTGACTCCTGTTTTGGGAGCGCAGAGAAAGTAGAAGAGGAGCGCCGCAGGAAACAACGCGAAGTCATTACTGACGTCAGTGTGTAGATTATTAGTACCATGTTGGTTACCATAAAGTGGACTTAGTGCTGACATCAGCTGTGTTGCAGTTGGCTCAGCATACAAAGGCTGGTCGAGAACGCGCTGCGTTGCTAAAGCAGAAAAGGCAGGAGCAAGGAGAGAAAAACCGCCAAAAGCTTCGAGCTCAGTTTTTGGCTAAGCAGGCAAAGCTAATCAACAACAAAGCATCTTCTGTGGCCACCTCGCTCCCGACATCTTGACTGTTCTGTCTCACCATGTGAGCGGACCTTTCCGTGGTGCAGGTTTCTACCTGCATCTGCATATGTCCTACTGTTGAGAGGTGGGCTCAACGCATGGCACCACTACAACGTTGTCAACCCCGTGCCAGATTGCCTTGTTGTGTCCCACAGTGTGCAACGAGGTGAGATTACACTGTCCAGGTGTTCAAGTCATCTGCCAGCTGCATATCATATCATCATGATTCACATGCACATACCCACAGGCCTAAAGGTGAGGACCAACAAACAGCTGCTTGAGTGAGTCAACGGCGCCTCTTCAACCAAGTTGAATGCATTGAGGATGCGGGCTCGTAATTGATCTGCTTGAGATAACAGAGGCTTCAAGCTGCCCGCACCACTGCAGCATGCTGGCTCCGTGCCAAGCACTGACGGTTATGCGCTGCAGTTGAAGGCAACAATGTTGCACTCCTACAATGTTGCGATCAGCGGATGGAATTGTCATGCAGCAAACCGCAGTGTACAATACTAGCAAGTTGTGTCTTTCACAACTAGATGTGTTCAGGAAGATGCAGCAGGCTGTTGCAAAAAGGTGCTGGCACCGGGCATCCACATGGATATGTAACCCAGGTTTGGTGATGTACATACCCTTTTTTGGGATGTTGATAGATTGGAAAAAGATGTTGATTGTAGTCTGCAGCTTCGAGATTGCGGCTGGAACTGTTATTATGCATTGGACGTAATCTGTGATCTGTGTCTTGTTATATAGGTAAAACCATTACTCCAAAAGATTAAACATTGAAATATACAACCATTGTTGTATCGAACTCAAGCACCGTAACGGGTTGAATACAATCTACAGTGTGGTTGTTTGATGCATGTGCAACTTGTATGTGCGGCCGCATAATGAGGGTTATATAAAGGCTTAGCTGGCGCAACTTTTGAAAACCAGACCCTGTTTCGTTAACGGAAAATCTCTCTTCGATTCCAAGTTGCCGCTATAGCAGTCCATGACAAATATGCATAGTGGATGGTGTGACATCAGCCTGTTGGCATGCTACCAGGCACCAAACTTGGGCCAATGTACCAAATTGCAACTTTACAATATTACAATGTAATGAAGGCTGAAAAGTGTGGAATTCTTATCTCACACACACACACACACACACACACACACACACACACACACACACACACACACACACACCACTGCGACAGGAAGTGCGGCGTGCTGTGCATATGCATGCTGCGCGCCGATGGGCGCAAACCCTAACGACGCAGTCGCGTTGAGCAAGGACGACGACTGTCGTGGGTGACGGCGGTGATGTGGGCGGAGGAGGGGGAGTCCGTTGAGTCAGCTGACGCTGCTGCTGCTGCCTGCTGGATGATGGAGCCGCTAACCAACGGCCGTGGTGCAGGTGATGCACGTGCATGCATGCTTGTCTAACGGGGTTTGGGCTAGTAGTGAAATTAGGTAGGTAGTAAGTAGGAAGAGCACCCGGTGGTGAATGTAAGTGTTGTGTGCTGTTGTGTGTGGTGTGCAATGCATGCCTCACATTGTGATACATGCCACAATCTCTGCATCCTATATATTGTACACACACACACACACACACACACACACATCAATGCATATATATGAATGTAATGGATGTTTGTTGACCATTTTGCGTAACATCAAGCCGTGAATGTTTATTGAAAACCAAAATGATACTGACAGCATATGACTGATACTGGTGCATGCTCTTTGATCGATTATGAACAAGTACATCATGCATTGCTGGCCCCGTGGCTGTTACAAGACCTTAACGCATGCAATTGTGAGTAGTTTGCGCTAGGTAGCTCCCGAAAACAAGGCTGTTAAGGCTTTGTTAGGGTGCATTAAGGGACTGTTGTGCAGTGTTTTGCCTAGTGTAATCCGTTATAACTAGGTTATGACGGCGTATCTGCCACGGGCCCCGAAAAGGAAGTTGTCAACCATCATGTATGTGACCCGTGCATGCTGTAAACGGCATGCAAATGCAAACATTTCATTTACAATGACCTAAAATTTCCGGATAGGTGTAAACCTTATAGTGTAGTTTGTGGGCATAACTACATCTGTGAGTGTTAGATGGCTAAAGGCTATTAAAATGGTATGCTTGCAAATTTTATCTTTTAAGGTGGTACATTTGCAATGATACTTTGTGTTTACATCATTGTCATTGTAGGAAAACCATGAGTATAATAAACCATCAAAGTTTCATTGGCCCAAACTGTAAGGATTTTGACGACTGGCAGCGTGCCAACAATCATATATAATATTTTAAGAATGCATAAATGGGCACAACAGCTTTGAAGCACATCAGCAACAAACCTCTAGTTAAGCAAGGCCCTGAGAGCAACATGACGACATTTATGCACCTAACTTGCATTTTCCGCCGCCTTCTCCATAGCCTAGCTCACCGTATTCAACACCTTGACCTCAACCAATGGTCAAGGTGTTGTGTATGTGCAGCCGCATACAACGCTTCGAAATGACTTATGAAGCGCATGTTCCACCCGTTATGATCCATGCACGGCTGAGGTTGCCGCAGGCAAAAATATGGGGTATATGACTTTTGTTTTGTCCGTACTATGTAGATATGCCTTCTGCGCTCTGCAGGTTGTTCCCCTTTAATATCGTCTGGTAATTACCATCACTATGCCTTGTTGCTGCTTGAGGGTCTGTCATTGATCTCTGTTGTAAAGTTTAGCGTGACTTACGCTTACAGAAATTAAGTTACTATAAGCTTCAAAGCTCTGCCGCAAAGGCTTGACCTCTTGCTTAATGTGTGCCTTTGTTTGTACACGTGTGCCTTGTACATGTAATATGTACCTTGTGCATGTGTGCCTTTGCATGTACACGTAAATCCTTGCATACAAAAAGTGCCAGATTAGCACACATCTTCTGAGATTACTTCATGAAACTCTTGCAATTGCAATTGTGCGGGCTATGTAGGCGCTAACCATCATCATGATGATCATAAACGAAGTGCTGCGACTGCTGGCGTGTGGTCACCACCCTACGGTAAGGTGGGCTCCGGCCTGCAGACCCACATATGATAGAGGCGGATGCTGCGATGGCATTTGCGTGAGGAGTGCTTGTCATTGTAACGACAATGTACGCTCATGGCGATATGCTAATATGCATTGAAGACTCTGTTGAACCGTTCGTTGGTTAGGCCTGTGTGTGTGTGGTGCTGGTACCTCAGGTATACGTAAGTTACCTTACAGGTAAGTTAATTTATCTTGAAGGTGAGTTACCCTACATTGTCCAACAGTTGGATACGCGATAGCAATGCGTCCAGATATGTATGTATGAATTGTTCGATGTGCCCAATGCAAAGGCAAAGTTATTAACAGCGCAACACACAGCCGGAGGCACAGCCAAGCAAGCAGGTTGGCATGCGCATGTCTTAAAGCAGGGGCACAGCAATTGATATCGCAGTATATATGTAGTGATGTGGGCAACTAAGCAGCTTCACGCACGACTAAGCAGCTTGACGCACGACTGCATGCCACAGCATGCCACAGCATGCCTGCCCTGGTTCAGCTTATGCCTGACCATGGCGCTGTGGTCTTCATGTGGATTGGTTTCTAGTTTGTGGACCCTTCTGCCTCCTTATTACGATAGCCCTTAAGTGGGGGCTTAAATAACCATAAATCCAAAGAAAATCTTGACATGTAGGCATCGTTTGCTTACATGGTCTAGTGGAAATGCTCGTCGTAACACTCTTGCCATACTCTTCGAAAGCAATAAGTAGCTCATGCAACACATCATGCTTGTAGTCCAGCTCTCCTGCAGGGTTGGCCACCTGCATGTGCAATATTGTGTGTTGCATGCTCACGCTTGCTAACATGCACGTTAGCTCTTTTGTACACATAGCGACCATATTCAGTTCCCGGTTTCATATAACTACACTTACCCAAGAGATGCTTTGTATTCCATCTCAAGCTGTTGGGTATATATCTTTGTCACTTCAACGCGCAAGGTTTGGGTTGGCCCCATTCTCCATTGCTTCCTTCCTCCTTACCATGACCGCTTGCTCCTTGGTTAGCTCTGATTTCAGCTGCTTCATTTGACGACTGCCTCCGGCAATGCCATGCTTGTTCATCTTCTCCTTAAAGTCCATCTGCACGACGATCCAAAGCCCCTGTTTTACGAATTTTGTCGCCAGCTTTTGCACATGCTACATGATCTCAATGGATGGCGGATGTGTCTTGAGACTGCATGCGAACAGCCTTTGAGCGACGCCTGCAACGGACACAACCTGCCGTAGCACCCAAAACCTTAATAGCACGAGACGTATATAAACAATGTGTTTACTTTGCGGTTGCAAAGTTTCCTTAAGTTAAATCGACTACAGGTTGGTATGTAGTGCATATGACATGTTTTAATGGAGCTTGTCAAGCCTGGCATGGCATGTAAGGCTTGGATGATGCAATCAAAATCGAGATGTACCCCTTCTTACACAATTTTTACTTTAATTTAATATTTGATTCAAATATTTACATTATTTGTTCGAGTCAGATGTTTGTGATGATCACTATAGTAACATAATGTGTAGGTCACAAGTTTTTTTACTCCCAAATCTAGTACACCACTTACACCGCAACACTACCTCTGAGTGATCATATCAAAGCACAATGTAATGATTAAACATTGCAATAATGGTATTATATTTCTAGGTACCTGTGTTGCATATTATAACGTACATAAATTGTCATCGCATGTCATGTGCACATAAAAAGTGCAGACTAATTGCGCGCGATGCTTGAGTACAACTAATACACGGCAGCGTTCATTACGTATTGGCCTAAAAGTGTTATCTTATTGCTACGCTATGTACACACCGACAGCACCTTGCATTTATGCACCTTACATGCATCATTTCGGAATTGAATGAAACAGACAGGCAGCTATGTAACGGTATTAATTGCAACGCCCTGTGAACACCTAAGTCACTCACCGTCTTTGCTAAGATGACTATATGCCTACATCGCCGCTAAACCAAGGCTTAGCGGCTTTACCGTAAAAACGCAATTTATATCGCTGCCAAGGCAGCGCTGTACTGAAAATTGTGTAACACATGCATTCTCGCTGTCACATCCAAGCCGTCATATCCGCCAACCAAAACTGCCAAAAAGTTGCGACGACGGCGGCAACGACCGGGCGAGGGCCGTTGCTGGCGTTGCTCATTCTGGCAGCCTGTAGCATAGGTCTCGCTTTACAAAAGGTTGGCTCTTAGATACTGCTTGTCCACGCCGTCCTTCGCTTCCATTGCCTTCTTTCTATAGGCTTGTCTTGCTTGGCCTGGTTGAAGTTCGCTCGGCATGGGTATGGTGGCGCTATATAGAGGTGGTATGTGTCTCATGCTCTAGCTGTGGAGCGTTTACCCTCATCCTTTAGTGCTTTCCTCTTTGCGATTCTTTTCTTCCTCTTCCATGCCCCCTTCTTTTTCGTCCGGAGCTAAACTCGATACTCCTAGTAAGTGGACGCTATGAGCTTGTCTTGCTTTATAATGTTAAAGTCCTCTGGGCATGAATAGACATTTCTGAGGGCGAATGCCTCCCTCTGCTTGTCACGCTCCCGCATGTGCTTGGTGCCGGGGCTGTTCAACCTTCAACCCAAAACGCTAAGAGGTTTGTCATTTTAATCATCATATGTAAGGATCAACACAATTACATGTCAACTTAAATACCACGTCACGTCAACTTAACGATTCTATGAGTAAAAAACATTATATTGTGGAAGACTTGTTTTCTTGATTATGGAAGAATGGCTCCATCTGCTTGTTGATACTTTTAATAGACGCTAGCAGCGTCTGGCGAACCCACCATCGATATCAATTGTGCACATACATCTAAGGTTTTTTAAATTGGATGTTGCGACACCATGTCGGATGACCTGTCCACCTGACATTCATGTTGCCATAACATGGTTATTGGGCATATCAAATGGCATGTGGCTCCCCTTATGCAGCGACATTTGCTGCCATGGCCTAGTGATTAAGGCGCCAATATTAGAGTAACAACAGAGCTGTGACTCAGTTACAAATCGCATGGGAACAAGAATTTGCAGTGGCCGTGATATCAACCGAAGGCGAACATTGGCAAATTAATCATCGAAAGAACCGCGCGGGCTTGCAACCCGTCGGAGCGGTATAATTCATGACCTCCGCCCATCAGCAGTCGCCGGCTTGTCCAATGATTGCAAATGGGTGCGCAGTAATGAGGGTCCGGTCCCAAGAGGATGAAAATCAGCTGCGTTGAGCTCGATAGGTGACGTGAATGACCTAGCACTAGCTACGGGTGTTATTATTCGAAATGAGCTAGGAAGATTGTTATTGTTATAACATGGTTAGGAGACATGTTAAATGGCATGTGGCTCCTCCTATGGCAGCATTTTTTCTGCCGTGGCCCATGTGGGGTGTAACGCGTCGATGTTACACACGTTCGCTGGAGTCATCGTTAGCTGGGCATATTCATTGGCCATGGTCGGATAGTGCAAACTACTTATTTTGAGTACTTTTGCGGGAGCTGCTCCTTGAATGTTGGTGGCGCAAACCCTTTTTAAGTCTTGTGCGATTCGTCACAGCGCATATGCTAGAGCTGTCAAATTGATGTCAATTGTAATTAGATGGAAGGCATGCACATGTAATGGTTGATATGGTTGTTTTGCATACTGCTCACTTCGGGTTCTCTTCTGCAACTGCTTCCATACGGTGGACTTGGCAGCAACGATTTTCAATTGACCCAAAGCGGTAACAATACTTCACTGGGTATAGCCTTTCCCTGCACAGCAAATTAATAAGGTAAGCTTAGACAGCACAATGGCATTCAACAGCTCGTGCATAGTGGCAGTACACAGGCGCACTTTGGCTATGGTGGGGCTTGAGCAAAAGGGGTGCGTCGCCAGGCTACTCTGCTCCGTTGAGCCTCTGCCTCTGGATCCGTAAGTCAACTGCGCAATGCTTTCAACAACTGGGCCTTGCTCAACCTTTGAATCCTGCAAGTTTACACTCTGCTAGCAACTCATTCTACACCAACTTGTGGTACTTGTCCTTCATACTCGACTAATCCATGCTAACCATCCGTGCATTCACGTGGCTGCAACAGGTGATGTCATGATTGCTGTTCAGCTGACATGACCAACTTGCAACTGTTCAGCTTATCTCCCCAACTTGCAATTGCTCAGTTGACATGACCGACTTGAAATTTGCAACTTATCAGCTGACCTGCCAACCGCTGTTCAGCTCAACAGGAACACTTGGGTTGCCCTGCCAGCATTGCGCAGTGACCACTGCTTCTTAGCTGCCCAGTGGCCGAGGACTTCCATGCGCCATGCCCCAATGCGCCGCCCCCCCCCTGCTGACGCTGCTGACTCTGCCGAGGCACTGCTGGAGACGCTCGTGTGACACTGCTGGATATTGTAAGCTTAGTTGCTTCTTCATGCATTTTACCTTGGTTGCCTGTGAACATAGTCCTCCTTCTTGTCTTCTCCTGTTGGCGTAAGGCTGGTATGACGTGCCTGACCAGTGGCTGGAGAGGGAGCGGCGGTCAGGTTGCTGGCGGCGGCAGTGATACTGCTACATTGCTGCTGCTGCTGCTGCTATGGATATGTACTGCCTGAATGCTTGAACATGTGGTAGTTGGTGGGCAGGCAACCGCATGCAGTAGGCGGTCTGCAGCTGACTTGATGTTGGCGCAGCAGCTGATGGAGGATATGGACTCAACCCGCGATGTTGGCACTTGCGTGTGTGCGTTGTGTTGTGAGTGTGCTTTGTGTGAGGTTAGTAATGGTGGCAGCACTGAGAGCCCAACTTCTGCACGTGGTTTGTAATAGAGAGTCCTCTTGGCAACTGCGGTAGACCCGACCTGCATCCATTTGACGCCCATGTAGTACATATTTTCATATAGACATCAACGGAGTCGTGTATTATGGATATAATAGCAGCTTGCTTTATTTGGGTCTTATCTATGTACAATGGCTATTACCTTCAAGCAGCCCGTTTATTGCTAGCCTTGCTATCCACAACTTTGGCCTCGTTCTTCCCACTCTTCTTGAACGATTTGTGCGCCTGCAACAGAGAAGGTGTCCGGGCAATACAATCAGAAGCAAAAGCAGCCCCCAAAAGCATGCGCAAGAGATTCACAATGCTTACTCTGGAATGTGACATGGCCAGCCTTCTCAACTCTTTCGTAGTATCGGCAACACTTTCCTCGTCATAGACGGTGGCCTCTTTTTGCAGCCTCACAACCTGTGCAAAAGCAATGTTCTAAGCGTGCAATTGTGTGTGTGTTTGTTTGTGAACCAATGCAGCGGCACCGACCTCCTCCGGCATCATCATGTCATCAATGGTCATTTTCCTCTTGTGATGCAACAAGCCCTGCACAGCACGTGCGGCCTCGCGATTGGCCGTCAACGGCTCAGGTATATCCGCAGACAGCACCTGCTGTAAGCAAACTGATTAGTTCAACATCTGTCACCATTGGGTTGACCTACAGGTGTGTTGTGTGGCACCTGTTGATGCGAGTAGGCGTCAAGCATGACACCAACAATGGCGTTGAGCAGCAGGAGCTGCGCAAGGTAGCAGAAGGTGATGAAATACCATGCCGCAAAGCGATGCACGCTCTGGCCTGTTACCAAAATGTTCCACCAGTTGTTGCCTTGTATCACCTGCCATGGGGCAACGCCGTGACACACATCAAACGGTGCGGACACACTTGCACACGCATCCACGCACACAAAAGTATCCATTCAACACTCCAGTCAACACCCAAATGAGCACAACCGTACACCCTTCCCCGACATCCATGTGCGCACACACGCAACTCATGCTGCCGCACCTGGAACAATGTAAGCAACGAACCCCACATGGAGTCAAAGTTCTCAACGGGATAGGTCGGTTGCGTTGCGAACGCCGGAGCATTGGCAAATATGCGCGTGCCTATTGCTGCATAAATGTAGGTAACACCAAAAATCAACACGGCAAATGAAGCCATCTGCCTCAGAACCTGCGTTCGACACACAGTTGACGTGCAAGCCACATGACCTTCACTCAGTGCAGGTTTCATGCAACCAACTTGCACTTACCCTCACAAACATGCCCATCATGATGGGAAACTGGTCGTAGAGTGCAAGGAGTCGGCATGTGCGTGACAGCAGAACAATGCGTGCTGCGCCAGCGGGCACGACACTGTTGGGCAACGCGTAGAGAATTGTTGACAATAGTGTCGACATCAGGTCAAAGAGAAGCCAACCCTCCAAGTGTACTTGTGGAAATCCCCGCATGAAAGAGTTTACCATAAAGTCCACCCAGTACATGCACAAAAATACCTGCGATGCATTGCATGAGAACCAGGACTGGGAGTGCGATCGGTGTACAGTGGTGTCAGTGCCCTTACCGGTATGGCAATGGAGAGTACGTTATCACTGTAAGAGCGTGTATCGTACCCAACCAAAGCGAACATTACAAACTGTACAACCAATGTGATTGACACGATATGTTTGAAAAGGGTCTTCTCCACCAGCCACCTATAACACCATAACACGTGACTTCAAAGCAGCTCAATACAATTTAGTACTGTATATTTCTTGCACCTGCACTCAACTGTTGAAGGTGTGCGACAACAGGCCTTACCTGCAGCGGCCCTGCCAGGCGCTGACTGCCAGCCATGAAGGCACCAGTCTTCGTGTCAGGAAGTTTCCGATGCGGTGTGCACGCATGAGGGGAGAGGAGCCTGCACGCATGAAAGCCGTATGTGCGATGCTTCAAGTGTGTGCAAACAGGCCGCCAATTGCAAGCTGCCTGCCGTACCTGCTGTGGACAGAACGTCCGCAACTCGAATGAACTCAAAAGCATCGAGGCGGCCTGAACCGTCTTTGTCCAGCGCATTAAACCAAGCTGTTACCTGCGCAGGAGGATAACAAATCATTGCACACTCTACACACTATGCTTGCAACAGCTTCCGGCTGCAACTGCTATGGCAAACTGTTGAGTGGATGGTTGCACACGCGCTCACACACAAACAACCAAACAGTCAACACCAACCAACCAACCAACCAACCAACCAACCAACCAACAGACAGACACAAACACACACAAACACAGACGCGCACGTGGAATGCCACAGTACCAACCTGCATGGGGGTTGCATGCGATGGTGACTCGGCAGCTTTCCTAACCAATGCTTCAAACGCAGCCCGTGACATGTACTGGCGCTGGCCGGTGACCATTGTGAAGGCTGCCATGAGCATGCGCCTCTGTTTTTTCAAACGGGTCTGCAGAAGCAATTGTGTGAATACCAAGCAAGCAATATTGCAACATAACACTGCTTCTCATGCCTTGAAGTCTAGGAGCCAGTGCGTTTTCATGCCATTGACGAAAGCAGGAACCAACATGTTCAGCAGGAAGTACACTGCTAGGATCTGGAAGGTGACAAAGAACAAAAAACTGGCGCGACTGTTGAAGGCAGCAAACCAGCAAAACAATGTCAGCGATGCAAGCAATGTTGTTAATGGGGTGATGGACAGAAACAGCAGTATGCAAGTGACGCTGTCGGTAGCAAGAAGCACTCCCACACCTGCGAATGTAAGTGGACTGAAACACGTCTGGGTAGTTGTCGCCAGTAGTAAACACGAACATAGAGACGACACCATCTCCAAAGTGAAAAAAGTTCTCATTGCCCCACTCAGCACCAAACAGCTGCCAAGCAACCAGGCAACTTAGCAGCGTACACACACGGTACTCAGACGGTTCGATAGCCACTGCGTTACAAGGTACTAACCTGGCAGCCGATGTTAGCATAGAACAGGATGAGGAACAATAGGAGCAACTGGACCTCAAGCATGGCTCGCGTCGCAAAAGCAGAGCGAAACACCATTGCGGAGAATGCACGCACCTCTGGCCAAGCTGCAAGTAATAGCAGCGGCCTGCACACTAGTGAAACAACCTGCAACCACATGCTGATCACGCACAATGTTGGTATGTGCATCATTGGCCTGCACACTAGTGACACAACCTGCAACCACATGCTGATCACGCACAATGTTGGTATGTGCATCATTGGTTGTACAACAATTATTGGTTGGCGTATGGAATGCAGACCTTAAGTGCGTCGGAGTTGCGCACAACCTTTGCAACAACATCAGCAATGACCACAAAGCACGCTGCTGCTGTGAAGATGGCCTGGAAGTTCACTCGAATACGCTTTTGTATAGCTGCATCTCTGCGTGAACCATTCCTTAATGAAATGCGCAATTACCTGAAGCACTGTGCATGTGCATACAATAAGTACACATACTTTTCCGCAGTTGCTGGCATTTCCCGCACGTGGTAGAACAACTCTCTCAGGCCCGTGATGTATAGCTCCAGGCCTAACATGGACATGAATGCGCAAGAGCTCAACACCGCTGCTGCAAGCTCCCACCTCCCAGCACCAGTACCTGCCCCACCGGGAGTCAATCTACCAGTCACTTAACACATCATCGCTAGACACCTTGTGACGCAGTCGAGCAACGGTGGTGTGGAATGCAGACAGCATTGATACAAGTCGACGGCAGTTGGCTGCAGTAATGAAGGTGACCTCTGCACAACAGTCTGAAGCACTGAACGCAGTCAGCATATGCGCACTGACCTTCCTTGGTGTAGAAAATGCCAAGGAACAGGTATACGGCCGCAGCAATAAGCACGACATGACGAGGCCACGGCGCAAAGTATATCTGCTCCAACCCGATAACAATGGCGTCAAGTTGTGCCGATACTCACAATATTTATGCAAAGGGTGACATGCAATGCGTCTGGATGCAACAAGGCTGTTGATATGTCCGTCTTTCTGCAATGGTGCGTGAGCTTACCTGCATAGCGCGAAGCACACGCTTACGCACGCCCCCTTGTACCTGTCTTACAGCCCGCTTGACAAAGTGGTGGGGCACCCATGCACCACGCGACACCGCAGATACCCACAATGCCGCCAGGTCAATGGCATCTGGATCGATATGCTGCGAATACAAAGTCCAACATACACTTCATTCCTGTCCTTACAATCTCATCACATGGTTGCTGTTCAGGCAGATCCCATTCCTGGTCATACATGTTGGCAGACACCGACCATCCATGCCTCAAGTACCTCGGGGAGCTGGCGACGGCGATGCGAGCCTCCACGTCTGCGAATAGCGCTCAGGGCGCGATACACACGACCCATGCGCACTGGGGAGAGGGATGCTTGGTCGGTCTTTGGTGCCTGTGTGCGCATGCCTCAGTGCAGATGCAGGAACATACAGCGCCACTCTGCAACGGCGGTTTGTTTGCACATACTGAAAACGCTGAGAGACACCAACGCGTATGCAGTGACCTGTGGTGGGCTGGGCACATTTGAGCGCCTGCCGAGTGGCGAGAGCCGAACTCCGCGGCTTGCAGACGCACTGAACCTTGGACTGGGTACCTGCAGCAATGGAGGTGTGCATACTGCATTGCCAACCTGTAAGTTGTTGATGCAGTACCTCGAGCGCTTCAGTTAAGGACCTGACCTTTATCTGGAGGCTAGGCTTCTTTGGGTATGCGAGACCTCCTTGTCCTGGGCGCGTTTTGATTGTAGGCAAAACTGGCATGCCCGCATTCAAGTCAGAAACCGTGCCAGCCCTTACGGATCCTTGCGGCAAATCTGCGGTACCAAAACAGGTGGCCATCATGCAAACGCCACACCACAAGAGGGAGACAGGAATGACAGGTGTACATATCAGGTGTCCAAAGACAAGCCATTGTGTACGCATATTGCGAATCACATTCACCACCAGTAAGCAAACCTCCAACAACAAAACTGCACGTTGCTCTTAGTAATAACCTGAACTGCTAGCATTGGTGGTAGGAGGAGTCTGGCCATCATCATGCACGGGGTCTGAGATTCCATCCTCTCGCAAAATCTCAGCACACGTGTCATGGTCACTGTGCTCTGCCGTAAAAGATGAAGCTTCGCCAAGACGGCTTTTCCTGCGCGGCGCTGGGCTGCTCGTTGCAAAGTTGAAGACGTCCTGTCCCAAGTCCACTGCCTGGGCCCTGCGGCGTGGCGCAAAGCTGAATCGGCTCGGAAATCTGGATGGCGATTTACGGACAGATGGAGAGTGCAGGGCTCGCTTTGACTGCAGGGATAAGCAGTCAGTAACAAGTGGGCACAAGTTGCAACGAATGCACTGAATGTAGCAGACCTTTGCTGGAAGATCCTCCCCTTTGCTCTTCTTGGGTGTCCCAGGTCGAGAATCGTAAACACCTTTATTGACACGCGCGCTGAATATTCCCCCCTCTGCACTGTAGCGTCGGGCTCTTGGGTGAGCGTTGGTGTCAGCGTCAACTCGGCCTGTGCGTGAGAAGCCCAGGCCAGAGCCGCTGTTTGAACGCACCAGTCTCTGCAGTCCATAGCAACATGTAGGTGATTGAGCATAAGTCCAAACATGATGCCACACACGCGCGGACTGGTGGTCAGAAGTGTTGTTTGCACTGACTAGATTGCGTTAGTTCTCAAAGCCATCTTTTCAACTTGACATGCTCTTCAGCAATGTGGTGTGGCCTGGTATTGCACCTGTGTGCTGCGCTGAGTGCGGGATGAGGAGCCAGCACGAACAACGCCATTCTCAGGTATGACGCCTCTTCTCGGCAAGGGAGCAGCTGCACCGTCAAGCAGCAGTATCCCCTGATAAAACGTGCCATCACGCTCCAGCTCCAGCAGCCGCTCTTCATACAACTGCAGGACAGGCTTGCTTACTCAACAACACGCCAGTGACGTGTTTGGCATTGCATGCAAGTAAGCATGCAGTCAAACATACTCGCAACAGGTCGTGTGTGGAAATGTTACTCGATGTGGCAGACAAGGGGCTGAGGCTTCCATCACTGGGAGAGCTCATGCCAGAGTCACTGCCTTGCTCAGATGTACCGGCATCCGACGAGAGGTTGGAATTTCGTTGCAGCCTCGCACGCGAAGAAGGTGAACGCTCGCGCTCAGACCCATTTGCTGGACGACGTGAGAAGGACGCCTTGAATGAAGAGAGCAGTCGAGCAACAGTGCGTGGAGAAGGTAGCGGGCTAGAGTCAGCAACTGATCCAGACGGTCCGGTCTTGACAGTCAACTTGCGGATTAACCTCGCCAGAGGTGAGGGGGGCTGTATTCTGGGAACATCTGTCTGCTCCGGCAGGGCAATGGTGATATTAATAGCGCCCGTTTGCACCGAAGGCGGTGATGTGGTCGCTGCCTGTGTCTGTGCTGTAGCACCTTCACACGCACCATCTTCACTGTCGAGGGAATGCCTCCCCCGTAAAGGCCCGAGGTTTGATGGCGGTCTGCTTTGGCGCCGTTGCTGTAATGCACTGACATAGCTGATAGGCTCCACCGAAGGCGTGTGCCTGCTTGTGCTGGCCTGTGCAGTACAATCCACCACCGAGGCAGCTCCATCATGAGCTGACGGACTATCAATTTCTGCAGCTGCATTGCTGCTGTCACCGTCACCACTGGCGCCATCAACCCGATGGATGTCTAGCTGAGGTCCGAGTCTGAGCCTCAATGGCCCTTGTGCGGCATGTCTCATCTCCTCATTGCAGTGCTGTTGATTGCTCAGCCTGCTTCAGGTGCTGCTGCACAAAGTTACGAAGTGAAGTTCATTGCTTGTATAACTGCAATGCAAGCAAGCTTGGATTAGCTTCACCAACACTGCGAGGCATTACATTGTGCTACAGTAAAGATGGCGTCGATTCATGCGTCTGAAAGAGTTGATGCAAAATGCCTGTTGCATTATATGATTCAAATTATGTCATCGTTGAACTTTTACAAACAAATTTTGCCCGACTGGTTGATTAGCATACTCGATTGCTATGTTGGAGAGCTTCTGCCTTTGAGAACACACATTGCAGCATGTGCTTACCACAAATGGCAAACGTGTGTTCATAGAGGTTCAAGCTCAGGATCGGCCAAAGAGAAGCTGCTTGAGAGAGTCTAGACAGCAAGTAGACTACAAGCACAGCTGCTATCAGTCTAACGACAAAAGTGCCAATCTGAAACAGCGCAGCTTTGCTGCAGAGCACATCAACAGTCCGGATCTATGACCTGCAGATCTAGCGTTCATGATCTTACAACACCAAGGTAGACCACAAATCGCTTCGCACAGCACTTGTGGAAAGCGCTGTGCGTTACGTAATATACCATGCTACCAAGCAAAGCCACCAACACAGACAATACACACGCCCTTGCTACCTGAGGCGTGTGTAGTTATTTCGATCTGCAGCCTTGATCAAGCTGGGTCAAGCGCCAAGACAACACACACAGCTTCCGTCAAGCTCCAGATCCTGCCTGCAGCCGCCGCCGCCGCTGCCGCATCCACTGCCTCGCACAAAAGCACAGCTGAGCTGTGCTTAGCACAACAAATAAGAATAGCAACAGCCACAGCAGCAGGGAACCTGCTGCGGCTGTACTTGTGCAGAGATCGATTCGCCAGTGAACTCTGAGTGAACTATTTGGTATTTTTTTAGACTCGACTGCTCACTGCAGGGTCCCCTGCGGTGAGAGTTTTAGGGTTGCCTGCTTGCACGTGATTGCAGGCGCATTTGTTGGCGCGGCGGCGGCGGTGGTGGCGTTATTCACGGGGTTGCTGCTTGGGAGAGGTGCAGCTGTAATGGGAACTTTTGTTTTTGAAGCTGCTCTGCGAGCGGCAGCGGTGAGCTTTCCAAAGCCGGCGGGTGAGTGCCTTTCTGCAGCTTCACTTGTGTGCTTGGGGCTAGATTGTTGTTGTTGTTGATTGTGGGACACTCCGCATGCGACAGGCACTGCTTAAGTTCTAGCCTATATACACACCGTGTCAATATCCAGGCCAGTGTCAAGTTGTGTTGTTGGCTGCTTCATGCAACTGCAGCTTTAGCATCATGCGCTCAGCGCAAGCATGCAGAAAGCCAAATGTGTGTCAGGCGTTGGGTAACGCGTTGCATTTTGTGTTTGAGCTACTCACATGCCTTGAAACTTAGATTTTCTCTACTCGTATGGCACCGCCGGCTTCCGCTACAATGCGGCGCTTCTTCCATGTGCCGCATTCAGGGCCGGAGTCTTGGCTGCGTTGAGGGCGAGGCAGCTGGGAGCGGTGACAGGAGTTATGATTACTGCAAGTCACAACCCTGCGCCTGATAACGGCATCAAGGTAAAAGCAGAGAGTGATTGCGTGCTGTTTACCTGGCTTACACCTGGCTGTGATCGTGTTGGCAGCACTGTGTGTGCTTTAACCTGACTGTACAGCGTGTTGGGTTGGCTTGCACAGCTAGCAGACCCGCATGGAGGCATGTTGGCAATGAATTGGGAGCATTATGCCGCGCAGTTGGCCAATGCTGCGACAAACGACGACCTTGTTGAGGTATATGTCAGCTTTGCTTTCAATGATTCGCTTTTGCGTTTGTTTTTGTTTGTCGACCACATCATGCATGGCTGTGATGCCAGGCTGTTAAGCAATTGTGTAACAAGGAAAGTGTCAAGTTCGGCCAGAGCAATAATGTTCACGTGTTTGTAGCCCGCGATACACGTCCGAGCGGCTTAGCCCTCAGCGATGCCGCTAAGCAGGTTGACCTTGTTGCTCATGACTGCATAGCATCCACAAGCTTTGCGGCACTGGACTGCTGAGGTTCACTTGAACATGGGCTCATACGCAGGGTGTTGCAGCCACAGGTGCATCCGCCGTGGATTGGGGGCTGTTGACAACTCCACAGTTGCATTTCATTGTTCGCGCTCACAACCGCAGCGAACCTGCTTCGGAGGCTGACTACTTTGCCAAACTTTGCAAAGGCTTCAGGTATAGACTTGGCTTCTGCCCCTTATTTGATTCTCACATAAAGACAATGCAGCATTGCTTCTTAGCTTGCAAGTGCTCTCGCTAACAGGGACATGCTACAACATGCATTAACAAGAGAAGGCACAAGCAAGCTGCTGGTACGAAACTCACATGTAGTTGTGAGCGTTGTTGATATGCAACATAGCTGTAACTGTGCAGCTCTTCACTTTGCTGACGAGCTCTTCAGGTGGATGCAGCAAATGGTGTTGGCGCCCCCAAGCTGCAGCAGTTGCAGCAACACTTGCAACAAGCTTGTCCAGAAGCTAAGCTGCACATTGAGATTAGAAATACTGGTGTTGATGGAGAGCTCAACGAAGGCTGTGGAGCGGACTTTGTGCAGAAAGAGCGACAACCGCCGCGGTCTTTTTCACCAACAGCTGAGATGGGGACGAGGTAGGCACCTAGCACTGCACAAGTCAGCATTCTGCTGTGTGATCCTGTGTCTACATGCTTGCAAGTCTTCATGTTTATACTGTCTGCTCGCTTGAACAACAGCGGAGGCACCTTTGCTTGCTAGGCTGACATGTCGTATGCCAGCTGTGCCAGCATCGATGGCGATGCAGATCGAGTGGTGTACTTCTCCCTCTCCCCTCATGCGCCCTTGAGGCTTTGCGATGGCGATCGTATTGCAGTGCTCTGTGCTGTGTATGTGCAAAGAGCACTAGCATCTGCCAATTATGAAGGCATTCAGGTAAAGTGTCTTTACCTGTGATGTGGTCTTGTTTGCTCATTGTGCAATCCATGAAACTGCTGTCTATGCCACAGTGCTTTGCTCTTCCTGCGTTGTGCACAGGTTGTGCGCTTGTCGCGTGCACAGCAGCAGAGTACTACGTGCCCTTATTTGAATGAAACGTGAATGCAATAGTCCACCTAACTGTAGGTTGGCATGGTGCAAACGGCATATGCAAATGGAGCGTCAACGCAGTATGTTCGCGATGTGCTTGGCCTGCCTGTGGTGCATACTCCGACCGGTGTCAAACACCTTCATTATCAGGTTACCATTGATTGACAATTGTAGTCACGGGCACTCACATGGTTGTCAAAACATGACTGCGCTGGCTTGCAAGCTCGCCATTCGGGACTTTCACTTTTGGTTGTGCTGGAGTGCCTGTGTTTGCAGTTGCATTGGTTCTGGCACTACGCAAGTTGTTGAGACTGGCGTTGTGTGCACATTCATTACTCACTTGCATGCATGCCCTGTTTGCTTCCAGGCTGAACAGTACGATGTTGGCATCTATTACGAGTCCAACGGACATGGCACCGTCCTTTTCAAGGATTCCGTCCTTGACCAACTGAGGCGCAGTGACAACCCCGGCTGCAGGCAGTTGGTAGCATTGTCACATGTCGCCAACCAGGTACGGTTGTCTTGGACACTGTTGGCGGGTTGAATACTGGACATTGGTTTGACCAGCTGTGTTCGGACATGGGTTTGCTTGCAGGCGGTTGGTGATGCTTTGAGTGGCATTCTGATGGTTGAAGGCATATTGCGTGTTTTGGGGTGGTCAAACCAACAGTGGGCTGAGCTGTATGAAGATCTGCCCAGCCGTCAGTTGAAGGTGGGAGCAAAGTTACTCCTCATGTCAGTGCATGTAAACAGAAGCTTTGCTTGCTAACATGGTGATCAGCCTGCGTCTGGGTTGATGACATGTATGACCACAGGTCAAGGTTGCAGACAGGAGTTGTGTTGTGCCTACGCATGATGAGACCAGAGTTGTACGACCTGCAGCGCTTCAGGCTGCCATAGATGATGCCGTTGGTAAGAATTGAGCAGTTGAGCAGTTCTGAGAACAGTATCCTTTCAGGTTGCTGTCCTGCATGTACAAAGGCTGTCACCAACCATGTCAAGCTGAGTGAGTGAGAGCCTGTGGTATTGCCCGTTTTTGGGGGCCTTGGCCGAACTTGCATATTAATGTTTATGTTGTGTGGTCTGCACAGCCAGTGTTGTGGACGGTCGTGCGTTTGTGCGACCATCTGGCACCGAAGATGTGGTTCGAGTATATGCTGAGGCACGCACGCAGGTGCGAATGCTCGAATCGTGTAGGGTCGGTGAGCCTGCAGTAATTCTCAATATTCCATCCGCGGACTGGTCAGAGCAAGGTCTAACGCAACAATACTTACGGGCAGGTGGCCGCTGGTGTGCTCGCTGAGAAGGTTGCAAGAGCTGTGTCCATGCATTGCAAAGCAAATTGAAGTTCTTGGCAGTCTTCTGTAAACTCTGTAAGCAACTGAAACCCTTCTGGAGTGGTTTTGTACAAATTCCAGGTTGACTGCAAGTGTACAAAAGATGCAAGGCGGAACTCGCACATGCAAATCTACGTGAACATGCAATGCCACCACCGCAACAATCACTCATCAACTTGACTACCGGGCTAAGGCATGTGCCTGCATGCTATCTACCAACTACCCATACCCCTACTGATACTAGCGTGGTGACGTGCACGTGTGGGTGTGGGTCTAAGGTTGTGATGTGTGTGATGTGCGCGGATAGGCATGGTGCAGCACTGACAGCCCACACGTACGTGTCCACGATAATAGAGGTTAATTGCAGCTGCCCACATGCATGCCACACGGCTTAACGTTCAAGGACCATGCATGGTCCTTCCACGGACCCCGCGGGCCATACATGCCCGTGCCCCGCGAACCGCGAGTACAATCTACCCCCGCCAAGAGAATTCGTTTCAAGAGAATAACCCCGTTAGTATCATAAAAAATGAGATTACCAAACGTCTTCACAGGCAAATTACGCATCTCAAGAGAATATGACTAACCGCGAAGAGCATATCTTTTTTCCTTGGAAAAATCGTAAGTTTAAGTGAGGATATGCTTGTATCGGGGGGTGCAAGTGTGATGCATACGGCGCACAGCGTGATGAGCATGATGGGCGTGATGCATGTAATTCACTGTATCTTAATGTAACTTAGCGTTGCAAAGCATCACCGCCGCCACTTCGGACGGCAGCGACGGCGGTGAGGAGACGCAGGCTGGGGGCAGCGATGGCGGTGAGGAGACGCAGGCTGGGGCAGCGGTGGCGGGCGGGGTATAGTTGATGGGCATGCCGCTCAACTTGTAGGGCGGCTAGCTGGTCACGGCTGTTGCAGCGCCGCTGCTGGCCTCGCACAACAAGTAAGGGTTTGCAACGCACATGCAGTGCATGCACGTACATGCAGTGTGTGATTGTGTATGCACAAACAGTAATGTAGTGTGTGATTGTTGTTGTAGGTCAACATGGCCGCACAAATCAAGCGTGATAACCTTCCTTTAAAAGACAAGCAGCGCATCCTTGAGTTGTGTGACGCCAATGAAGGTCTTAAGCAAGCGGACTTGATTGCTATTATTAGAACTGAGTTGAAGTTCACTATCAAGCAGAGTTCGCTCTCCAAACTTCTCAATAAACAGCGACAGCAAATAGCCGATGCGTTGGCTGTGGGTGGCAAGCATGCGGCCAAAAACAAAAGGATGCGGATTGGGGCTCATCCCAAGTTAGAAGATGGATTGTATGAGTGGTTTGCACAGGCCAGAGCACGCAATGCGTTGATTACTGATGCATTGTTGATGGAGAAAGCATCAGATTTTGCCAACCGGTTAGGAATAGAAGGGTTCAGCGCTTCGCAAGGTTGGGTGCACCGTTTCAAAAAGCGTCATTCAATTGCTGCGAAAACTCTGCATGGCGAAGCAGCTGATGCAGATGCGGAGGGTGTGGATGCAGCTCGTAGTAGACTGCCTTTAATCTTAGCAAACGATCGCATCATTGATGTATGGAACATGGATGAGAGCGGAGTGTTCTATAGAGCACGTCCGCGTCGTACATTAGTAGTTGCATCGGAGGAAGCTAGAGGGGGCAAGCGAGAGAAGGACAGAATCACGGCAGTTTTGTGTGTCAACGCTGACGGTTCGGGAGGAAAAGCGACCAGTCCTCATCATTGGCACCTACAAGCGTCCGAAGTCCTTTGGCAGCACTTGGACGCCAATCCGCATTGGCGTTGACTACGACTACAACAAGAAGGCTTGGATGAACTCCGGGGTGAGTGCATGTGCATATGCAACTTCATTTGCAGCTGCATATGCATTAATTGTGCATGTCACTTACTGTTGTGATGCTTGCAACAGGTCTTCAGCCGGTGGTTGTGTGCCTTCAATTTAGATATGAAGCTACAGAACCGCCACATCTTGCTGCTGATGGACAACTCCTCAACGCATGCCTGCGTGTATGCAGAACAGGGCTTGGAAGAAGGCTTTCGAACGCTGTCACTAAGCCACATAAAGTGTCTGTTTCTTCCGGCCAACACTACATCCAGAGTCCAACCTTTGGATGCTGGCATCATCGCTGCATACAAGGCCAGGTAAGTCACAATACATGCCGTGTTATGAACAAACAGAGCCTTTATTTCTATCAAGATATCAGAATTTTTGGGTTGGGGGGCCCCCCGGCCCCCCAAACCCCCCTTGTTTGTCAGAGTTTGTTGTGGTGTACATCATGTTGTTGATGGTCTTCATGTGACGGTACAAAGGAAGCTTGTGCAGCATCTTCTCGCAGCAATATGATGCAGACCCCACCCTCGACTTGAGTAAAGTGAAGGTGCAGATGCGTGAAGCCATCATGTGGAATCGCGAGGCGTGGGACGAGCTGACTGCCACAACCATTGCCAACTGCTGGAGGAAGACTGGCATTACCCCCGCGGAATGGTATGAGGCCACTCCCGCCGACACCGAGCGCATCATTCACGCGGTGATACACGACATGGGTGAGATGATGCAGCGTTTGCCCATTCCACGTGCTGACATGCTCTCCGCTGACGAGTTCGTCGAGGCGGATGATCATCTTCCTACTGTAGCTAGCCAATGTGACGAGGACATTTTGATGAGTGTTGGGGCACTGACTCCACGGACGGACGACACCGCCGATCTCGACGCGGAAGGTGTGTACGCGTGCATGCACTCCGTATGTAGCTTTCCTTCTCATAATTTTCACATAACACATTGCAGATGATGATGAGTGCGCACCGCCGGTTGTGACGACATTCGGGTGTCTTCAGCACTTGGACAGTATTGAGGCCTTCGTGGCTGGCAGTGAGTGCTTTATGCCTGAGCATCTACAGTTGGCGTTGCGGCACATCCGCAATGTGGTGATTCGTCATCAGCTATTTGGCTCCTCGCACCAGACACGCTTGCACGAGTTATTTCATGCCTCGAGCAATGAGGCATCAACATCACACGCAGCCACCACCAGTGCAACGGCCGAAGACCCTCTTGTAGTTGATGACTAATGGCTGAGATGTTTGATGTACATGCGAACTTTCATTATGTTCAAGGCATGAGACATGCATGCAAGTGTGCATGCTTTGCATCATACACAAAAGTCAACACACTGAAACACATTTCAAGCCCATTGACATGCTTAGCAGATGTACATTAAAAAATGCATTACAACCGCAGCATCTTGGCTGCATGTCACACAAATGGCAAGAATGTTGTTTGGATTCATCTGACTATAGCAACGCAATTGTATGGTATTCAAGCAAGAATGTAGCAACATGGGCATTGTTGAGCTTCATTGCTCACCATGCTAAAGCGAAAAAGTATTATACACAAGACCCCGCTAATAGCATATTTATGCTCTTGGCAGTCAATAGCATATTATGCTCTTAAACGCTTAGAGAATAACCCCGCCAAGAGCATAAGATGGCTGAGGATAAACAGTATGCTCTTAGCGAGGGTAGACTGTATACACGTGTAGTTCGTGCAGCGCCTGTATTCGGTACGGCTTGGACCGTAATTTTGCATGGGTCGTACCTAACCATAATCGCGTTACAGTCTATCCTCGATAAGTGCATACCATCGGGAACACCTCGTTTTATGCACTTATCGCGGATGTGCACTTACACTGTCTTATACTACCAACAGAGTGCATTGGTGTTGGGCAAAACCATGCACTTACACTGTCTTATACTACCAACAGAGTGCATTGGTGTCGGGCAAAACCATGCACTTATCGCGGATATGCAGTTATCGAATATGCATTTATCGAGTTACAGTAACATAAGACGACCCGATTGTACAAACGTACAAATTATGTTTGATGGTAGGCCGCACCGATTGTCGGTGGATACTTTCCGACACATAGACAGCCGCAAATGGTCGGCGGCTGTCAAGTTGATAGCCGGGCTGTCAATAACTTACACTTAAGCCCCTAAATAAATGGCTGTCCATGTGATGCGGCTGTGCTGATATTCAATACGTCATGATTGCTTGGTTAAGTTATTGACATAATAGATTGATAGATTGATTTGCACACGTAAAGTTCTTTTATGTATACAGTAACGCACGTAAAAATAAAATAACTTTATAAATACATTGCAACTTTATGTTGATGCAATATTTCATCCATCCGAAGCGCGTATGTTATTGAACAAATAACCTCATGTTTATACATATGACGAAAATACATATTGACTGTCACACGACAGATATTGCATTATATGTTGAGTAAATTGTATTGATAGTGTGTGTGTCGGTTGCATGAAAGCGCGAGCAACAGCAAAACCATTATAAGCTTATAGCCTTACTCACTCAAAGCCCATGATACCTTTTTTAGCCACACGTTCATCGACAGCCCGACCAAGTACACTGATTTTTTTGACAGATGCAAATTTGCCTCAATATTGGGCATTTTTATAACGACAACCCCTAGCAAGATTACCGATCATATCTTTAATAGAGCTTTGACGGATATATCGGCATATTGACAGCCGTTGTTAAACATTGCTTAGGTACGGACGCACTGGTGTTATTCGTTGCGTTTTTTAATTTATGTAATAGGCAATTGATCATTGACAGTCGCCGAGTTGCGGCTGTCCATACACCGTTTACCGTCTGTGTACTGATATTGGTAAAATCTATGACTGCTTATACATGTATAGGCGTTGGCTATGGGCCTACCAAAGGTATGCATTTACAAGCCTAATATAGTGATAATTGCCGACTGTCTAGCAGCAATTACCGCAGCCGACCGACAGTCGCCAAGCGACTGTCGGCATATTGCCATAATGTAATTAGGGACTCAAAATTCTCTACCCGTACGTGCACTTGTGGCTTAGTGGTTAAGGCGTCAACTTTGTGCTCGAAAGGCTCTGGGTTCAAATGCGACCCAAGGCGTTCCTGCCTGAATATTTCATTAACGCCCCCGGATTCACCGCGGCCTCGTGCGCCGCAAGTCGGGGGTGGCCGGTGCCCCCGGCTATAGAAAAGTCAACTCTTGCTGCAATTGTATTGCAATAAACATTGTTGAATGACATATTTCGGTCCATGGTCCGCTCGCCGGACCAGTAGTGATTAAACATGTTTAATAATATAACTTGGTTCCTGGGCCGCTGGCCGGACCATACTTGGTCCTGACGCAACAGCAATCGGCTGGACCTTGGTTGGTTCGTACCAAGGGACCTATGGACCTATGGCATGAAATCTGGACCATACATGGTCCGACTGTCGATGGAAAACGGACCGTATATGGTCCGTCAATTTCATTCAGCAGGGGAAATCCCGGTCCAAAGGTACGGACCATTCATGGTTCTTGAACGTCAGGCGGCAGTCACCTGCACAAGCGCCATAGTTAGTGGGCCATCTGCAGCAGCAGCGACAACAGCAGCAGGAGAACACCCCTCCCTCCCCTACACCTCGCCGCCTCCACCGCTACTCTACGCCGCCCAGCCTGCCGCAACTCCGTTGGAGTTAGGGTTTCGCCATCAGCGCGCAGCATGCATGCATTTACAAGCACAGCCCATCGCACACTCCCTTTGCCCTTGTCGTCGATGTGTCCATATGTGTTCAATTAACAAGAAAAGTTGTTTGGGACACATATGTCACAAGTATTGCATATTTATAAATAATGCATAGTTCTTAAATGCTTATCAAAGCATTGGTGCGTGCGAAAATTTAGCGGCAGGATCCCTGGTCTTAAACACAATGCATCTTTACATAACACGTATGCACAAGTACTCACATTTTGTAACGGTCCATCGCACCAAACACCCTTCTCATTGCCCATGGACTGCTGCTCATACCCCTCCCCGACGTTTGCTTCTAGCCCAGCACACGTTTGCACGCATGTAGCCAATGCGGTGGTAGAGTTAGTTGTGATGTATAATGGATTCAAGCCCAAATGATTGTGTGTTGTACAACATCGCAGCTCCCCAATTGCCCACAAACGTCGCGGGCGCATGAGCTGTCACACACCACAGGCTTGGTCTACCGGCCGCCACAGGCAACGACGCCTTCGCCGTAATGCGGTTCCCCCTTCCTCTCCGTATCCGGCGGCACTTGCTGCCGAAACAACTGCCACAAGGTCTGTTGTAGAGCGCCGTCGAACGCCTTCAACTCGTCGCACACCTCCAGCGTGAGCGCCACCGTGCGTGTCAGATATGAGGGATGTGCTCCCACACAACGCGTCAGCAGCATCGCTACCCGTGTATCACTCTGCTCCTCTAATGCCGGCAACATTGTCATGTAGTCGCGTGCCACATCCATTCACCACTGCTTTATCAGCATTCACGGATGATGGTGGAGCAATGGTGGCGCACAAAGGCTGGTGACCCCAACAACGCGCCCAATGCCACTACACCATTACCCAGTTGGCAGTGCATTGCACCTCCTCACGCAGAGTCATCTGCTGCATGAAAGCGTCTTGGCCAGATTCACCTCACATATCATATACACTCTCCTTATGTCAAGGCAAGCAAAAGTTATGACCACAACGTAATTACCGATGCCTACATTGTGAACCGAAAATGCAAATGATGCATGCAACAAGCACGACACATATGTGCAAAATTTGCGCGGTGCTGTTGTCTACTACATATATTACTTGCATTTTCTGTACACACTGCCTGTAGTGTGCACAGGGTGCAAAAGCACCTTATATTTTTGTACATGAGACAGCGGACCCAGCAAACACAGGATCCATACAAGCACATATGTAAGGCATGTGCGCATCTTTGTGCACAGAGCTGAATGACCTCTTTACAGCAGGTAACCAGTTTGCTCTGCAGGTCTACATTATGGTGCCCAAACAACCTACACTACCTCTACGCGCAGTGCAACTTGAATGCTCAAATGTTACTATAATACATCTGCGCACTAAAGTGCACAGCCGCCAGCAGCAGAGCCCAATCAACATGTACAATGGCCAGCTAGCAGTAACCGCTCCGTGACGGATTCTTACTTCTAAGCAACATTATCAAAAAGCTGCTCACAACAGCAAATATGAATGGACGCTGGTAGGCGCCCTGCAAGTGTGAACTCGACTCCAGTTACCAACATAAAAGGCACACCAACCTACGCCGTTACTCCGGAAGTGCGGTTTGCTAGAAAATAACTCAGGATCTGCAGTGGCAACCGTAATCAGTATTGTGCTTATGCTTGTGCTTATGCTGCAATCCTGCACAAACATAACTCAAACTTACCCCAATAAAGATGAACAGCAGTCCTCCAGCTGCCCACAGCCAGGTGGGCACCAGGCTGGCTGCCTTCTTCGAGGGCCGTGCAATCTTGACGGCCTTGGATGTGCTTCCCTTAACAAGGTTGGAGGGAGCGCGCTTGCGCGGCTTTGACGCGGCCACTTGAGGTCCATCAGACTCGCTCGCTGTGCCGTTGTAGTTGCTAACAGGCAAGCCTGAGTCTGAAGTCAGTGCACTGTCGGATGCTGTTGCATCAGACAATGCACTGACTGCGCCTGATGAGGCCTTGGCAGCCTTCTTGCGCAGCTTCTTGTCAAGATCCTGCATGTGGCATGTCAGCATCATTGCAAGTAGGCAGGACATGCCGACAAGATAACCACATAGGTCCGTCGCATACCCTGGCCTTGCGCTGCTTCTCTTCTTCATTCTGTCGTTCAAGCCGAGCTTGCTCCTTGGCAATGCGGCGCTCCTCACTGCGCTTCTTGCGGTCTTCTGCAGCCCTTGCAGCCTCTAGAGCAGCAAACCGGCGCTTTTCCTTCTCCACAGCCTCATCAACCTGACCAGCAAGACGACCTTCAATTGCAGCAAAGACGCATGCCAAGATGGGGCGCTCGCAAATTCGCACATGCAGGGGACATACCTGCTCATCCTCAGACTTTGGAGCAAGGTTCAACACTTCCTGAGCTTCAGCTTGTATCCTCTCCAGCTTGGAGACCTTGCTCGCCTTGGGAACCTCCGCCTTTGCAGGGGCTTTTGGTCCATCAGACCCAAGGGAACTTTTTTCAGCAACAATGCCATTGGCAGTAGGCGAGGTCGGCAACTTCTCCTTGACAACCTCTGCCTTCTTTACTGCTGGCTTGAGTGGTGCTTCCACGATAGGCTCCTCTGTTTTGGGTGGTGGTGCTGGCTTCTTTATGGTTTTTTCTGCCTGGTTGGCAGCTGGGGCTGCGGCAGCAGGCTTGGCAGGTGTCTCGTCCAGAATGTCATCAAGCCCAGGGTCATAAATGCCGACTGCCACTGCTCGCCTGGGGTTGCGCTTCTGGCTGAGCTTGACGTAGTGTTTGCGGTACTCCACGTCTCCGTTGAGGAGTGCATGCATACGCTCCCTTTGCTCGGCGCACAGAGCCTCGCACTCGTCGTACTGCTTAGCCTCAGCCATACCCCTTGCAGTGCGAATATCACGCCTATTGTTCCTATGTTCCTTTTCCTGCAATATAAATAATGACATGAGTGCAAACATGGAGTCAAGCCCAATGCGGAGTTTGTGGAAGGCCTGGCGCAGTCTCAGGCAGAAATCTGCTAACATCTGCTGAGTTGTCCAGTTGCTACTCATTGCTCACCTGATTGTACAGGTTCTTTTTCGCAACGCGAAGCTCTTCCATGAGCTCATCATGTTGCAGTTGAATCTGGGCTTTTTCATTCCTAATGCCCTCAATCTGTGCATCGATGGCAGCTGCTTCCTCCCGATGCTTGTCCAGCACCTGTGAATGAACAGCGCGGAGGATGAAGCAACTACGCAGAGATGGCTGATAACTGTACCAAGCCAAGGCTCGCAACTGAACTTGACAGCACTAATTACCTGTTGATGAACAGCATGCTGACTGCGCAAAACCTCAATCTCCTCTCTCCAGAACTGTTCACCAGACAAGAATGAGCAAAGCCACTAACTGATACCCAGACCGCACAGAGTCCGATGTGGAGGACGGCATGGCAGCTTTTGGCTGCTTGTTTACACCTTGAGCTGCGAATGAAGCTCGTCACGCTCTGCTTTTGTGCCAGACAACGAGTGCTTTTGGGCGTCCAGCTGGCGAACAGCCTCTCTGCTGTCCTTCAGCTGCTTGATCTGGCGGACCAGCTTCTTCTCTTCAGTAAGAGGAATGCTTTCATGTTGTATACGGTACTCGTGCTCTTGCAGCTGCAGAAGGCACAAGGATGAGCAACAATGCATGCAATGCTGCTTGCAACCAGCAAGCAACTACCATGCTGAACGCTTGGTTACTGTATAGCCTACCAAGGCATCTAGTTCTGCCTCGCTAGAGCACAGCATCTCCCGAGACTTGGTGCGCACATTTCTGGTCTCCTCAGCGCCGCGTTTTAGTGAAGCCTGAGCAAAACGTCAATATGTGTGAGATACACAATGTCATCATATTCAAATGGAGTTGATATGACAAGTGAAGTGCCAACCTGCAGGGGCGCCATGGTGTCCTGCTTGGCCCTAATCTCTTCTCGAGACTTCTTTAGCCTTTCCTGCACAGCGATGATGTTGCTAATCACCTGACTGCGAGCCACCTGCAACACAGCCTTGTCAGTCACCCCTTAACCTAACAACCGTCATGAATGCGACTTGCTCCTGGTCTCAAACGGCATAAAAACTGCTGTGCCGTTGTCATGTTGTGCGTAGCGGTGCCATCGCACACATCTGACCTGCTTCATTGTGAGTGCTACTTGGCAAAACTTCTGCTTCTCCCGCAAGTGATCGCGTCGCTCCTCCATGCGTGTGATTGCCGAGAGGGCATTGTCAATCTCGGGCTTGGGGATGCGAACGAGGAAAAATGTGCGTGTGACAGGAGCTGCCGGTGCTGCCGCTGCTGCTGGCAATCGCATGTTAGAAAACAGATAATACCAGGGAAACTCCTATTCCGACAAACAAACATGATACTCAAAGCACCGAATGATAATTATGGGCATATATGGTGTAGTTCAGAGATTGCACACTATAATACAGTGCAGCTAGCAACAACATGATCTGCTCAGATGATTACGGTCGCTGCTTACGCGGATCAGTACCTGAGATATCAGCTTGAACTGCTTCAGGCTCATCAGCTGCTGGTTCCGGCAGCTCATCCGTGACCTCTTGCTGGTCATCCTCTTCTTCTTCTTCAGTTGCAGGCGGGTGCAAGTCAAACGGCTGCGTGGCAGCAGGCGCAAGCTCGACAGCCTCCATTGTCTGCCCAGCATTGAGTACTCAGTACATGCAAACAGCACCAATACGCCACTCAGTGGAAAGCTAACAAATGCCAGGTCAGCCTCAGACAGCATTAATCATTTCTGCAAGCGCAACACGTAACAACCGCAAAGAGGCCTACAAGGATGACCAACAGACAGCAAGCAAGTGAGCAGACTACTTGCTTCGACACTTGTGTGGCAACGCCGTGTAGCGCAACCAAGTCAGTACTCACCTGAGAAGAGCGGTGGAAGGCTGCAGGAAGCGTTGCACCGTTAGCCCGAGTCAGTGGCAGACTCAATGCTCGACCCGAACCCGCTTCACACAGCCGGCGGCGACGGAGACAACGATGGCTGCGAGACGTGCGTGCTTATTCTAACAGCGGCAACAAACCCTAATTCTTTCGAACGCGCAATCGATTAGTAATTGCACCGGCAGCCTTGGGGAAACGGCATGCCCGGCTGCGGTGATCAACTGGGAGTTCGCAACGCGCATCACTTGCCACGCTATGACTTACTCATGACATGTACTACTGCAGTGGCAGCCGCTGCTGCCCGCCCGCGGCCACCGCCAGATTCCGCAACGCGCATCACGCGGCAACAAACTCCCCGCCAAACCGAAACCGTTGAGATCCGGTTGCACGCGCGGCCCGCAACGAGGTCCATCAATCTGCTTACTTCAGTTCAACACAACCTGGATTGGATCAGCCGGTCTGACAACAACCAGTTACCGTCGATACGGATCACATTTACGCAACTTCTGAAGCGTTTGCTTGATCGGCGGCGGTGTTGGTGGGGACATGCTTGGCGGGGCGTGGCGGCAGCTGCCGCGGTTGAGGCGGGGCTTAAATGGAGTGTTGCCACGTGTAGTAAGGAGTAGTGGTAAACCGCAACCGTTAACGACAGCCTTGCGGACAGCCGCAGCTGCAGCTCACTGGTCCCTCATGCCAGCTACTGTTGCGCCGCAGCTCCCTACAAGACCTCTCCAGGCCCGGCCCTGGCAGCTATTACTTTACGCCACAAAAGGTAGTAGTAACTGTTTCGTGCTCAAGCGAGCACATGCATACAGTTGCTGAGGTCTGTTAGCAGAAGCCCAATTGGGGACACTTGGGTGCTGCATGCTCCATGCAGACGTGACCAAATTGCCCGGACATTAGCTTGTAAGGTAGCTATCAAGTAGGCCCGATTACAGTGAGTTTGCATGTTGACTTCTGCTTTAGCATACGGTTCACAAGTGCATCAGTTAAGCAGAAACAATTGTGCACCAATGTCGCCTGCGTCTTCGGTTTGTCAGCTGCATTTCTTTGTTGCATTTCACAGATGACGATGGAACATGACGGAACATACTCCGCGTGCGAGGTTAGATGACGATGGCACGTAACATCGATCAAAGAAGCGAGCAGCCAACAAGCAGGCGAGGATGGAGAAACTGGTTGCGTGATTGCATTGTTGTCGCGAGGAACAGAGGAAGTGTTGCAGCTAGGTTGTACAGCAAACCTGTGTAATCAGGGTTGTATGAAAGCGATGCAGTGCCTTGCTGATCGCTACACATACTGCATTTCCATGTCTATGCGCAAAGCGTGCTCAACGCAACAATCATGGTGTTGCAGTTGCTGGCTTGATTACTAGGATTAGGGATACACTGTCACCACGCAATGTCGCGGAGTGCCTGCTGTCCGCCATTGATGCACTGAGTCAATCAGCAGGGCAACAAGCTACCAATGAGCTCCAGGCTTGAGCATGTTTCTTATGGAATGTCATGATTATCAGCAAGGCCTACGCTTATGTGCAGCAAAGAGATCCAGACGCCACAACAGCCCTGACTTGGAGGGGTGTTTATTGCACAGGTGAGTTGCCACTGCTTGCTATCAGGAAAATTGCAAGTTGCAAACAACAGACCACTACACCTACTGTACCCTAGCAGCCAAACACTATGTAGTGCGCGCTGTGTAATGCTCATGTCAGTGGAGGCCATACCGCATTCAAGGCAAGTAGAGGCCCCTGCCTTTGCGGTCTTCACCATCGTCATCGCCAAGCCCTGTCATGCGTCGCAGCACTGCCTCCAGCTCATTGCGCCTGTCGCCTTCTTCCACCCACACCTGCGCCACATATGCGAGCACGCACATAGGCCAGTGCTCCGGAGGCCCTGGCCAAGACCAACAACAGAGTCGTAAGTCAATCATGCTAGCCTGCTGTGAAGCTGCCTATGGCGCACTTGCGCGGGTTGCAAGCATTCTTCGCACCTGTCAGCAGTCCTGTTTGCGAGTCCCCTTCCCTCTCCAACTTTTTCCACAGGTTTTCTAGCGTGTCTTCCACTGGCAACTCGTGCACGTCCAGCGATACATCAATGTTACGATATTTTCCGGCAGGAAAGCTTACTGCGCGCGCCAGTGCAAACATACTGTTGTACTGTGATTCGGATTCAAAGCCCTGCAAAATGCAACACGTATAAGACATGTACAGTAACTAAAATGCAATGTACATGTGTACATACATGTTGGCGCCTGGCCGTGTCAGTTGCAATCACTGATTCATGAACATGACATAGCTTCGCTTTTGGTGCAAAAGTGTAAACAACCTCATGAGCTGTTTGCGCGCAAAAATGCACAGCGCAAGTATCTACAACACGGAGCACGCCAGTAACCACGCTCGCGACAAGCGTACTTGCGGATGAAGCAGCGTCTAACCTCAAAGTCTGCGTGACGATGGCTGCCGTCAAGTAACAACAAGACCGGCTTCTGAACAACAACGACTCCTTGGCGCACCACGGTGTCCCCTTTGCACACCTCTGACTCACTCAGAAGAATGTACGGCAACTTGGTTTCTGTGGTCTCCAGCAAACTCGCTCTGTACGCAAACAATCAAGCATTGCTTCTTGTTATCACTGGTTAATGCAGTGACTGTTGTACAGCAGATAAAACCTTGCAATTGATGTAATCGCAACGTCGAAACTACCAATCGCAAGTAAGCACAAGGCAACTTGTCGATGCTGCATGCATACGCTATCTGTTGGTAGCATGCAACCTGTGCAGGACACTGTCAAACCTACCGGACAGCAATCGTGAACAGTCAAAGGCCATTACTGCATGCAGTTACTAGTTATTGAGAACGGTCTCAGCTGCAGCGAGGAGCGGCATTGAAGCTTGCAAACAGCATTGCACCGCGTTTCACTTACTTCCGCTGCCTGTGAATTTTTGTCTCAAGGAAGGATCGTGCGATGGAGTCTTCAAGCTGCCCCATGCGGACCACTAGCCTCGCTCCCCTGGACGCCCCATGACCACCACTACTGCCACCAGCAGGCCGTCGCCGAAGTCGCTGACCTCGCCTGTGCGACCTCAGCAGCCGTCCACCCTCGCTCACGTCCGCTAGCTGCGACACCCTTGGCGACACCCCCGCCGCCTCCATCGTTGCTGCGACCAGTGCCGCCTTCAAGCGCCGCACCACAACGCCAGACCAGGCCACCACGGCACAGCTTTCATTCAGGCAGTGAGCGCATGCGAGCTGAGCTTCAAGGCATTGACAGCTGAGGTGGCGGCGAGGGTTTCAATTGTTTGTTGCTTTGCCTGTTGTTGCGGCGGTGGGTGGGCCGCCGTCGTCGGCAGCGTCATGTGGTGACCGCTTCTGCTGAACGTGCGACAAGTTTCTGACTTTCTGCTGGCGCTGCATTGGGGTTGGTGAGGGATAAGCAATACGCATTTGCGTTGAGTCGTTTGGGATGCTGCCCAGCAGCTGTGCTCACAAACGAGGTGGCAAGCATTGCTGGGTTCCGCCATGCTGCTGTGCACTCGCTGTTGCTGTGGAATGAATGTCATGCTGTGCGCTTGCGCGGCTTTGCAGCATCGCGCATAGTCGTTCGTTCTGTGGTCAGTGGCAGCATTAGCTCAGTAGGTTCGGATGCAGCCAGCTGAACAACTGTACATGTCATGCTTGAATTTGGCTGGTGCACTGACTGACAAACACACCATCTGGCTCTGTGTTGCACTCTACTCAGCAAGCCACAAGGCCATGAGAGTGAACACAGCATGCTTCTCAGCGGGTTGTGCTTACTTGTTAAACGAGCCCAGTGCTGTATGCATTGTCGCAAGCGTGACCTGTCATTTGCATGCACTTGCCATAGTTGTCATACCTGTGTTTCTCTTCCTAATCGCAGTCTGACTTGCTAGTACAATTGTCAACAAGCGCGATGGCTGAAGATGCAGCAAAAGCAGCAGAAACCACAGTTGAGGAAGAGGTACCGAATGGTGAAGTGCTTGCAACCGGCTGCACTGATTGGGCAAACGTCAACAAGCCGACAGTGGATACAGCAAAGTACCCGAACCTGGCAACACCTCATCGCCTAGCGGGCCTGACTGGTGTTCAGATAACCAACATATCAGCTGGCTGCAGTAAGTCAAAGGCATTGCATTGCAAAGCCATGCGTTGAGGCATGGCCTTATGTCCAGGGCTGGATCTTGTTTGAACAGCTGTGCGCAGATGCCACTCACTGCATTGCCACGGATGTCGACGGCAACTGCTACACATGGGGAAGAAACAGTGTACGTTGTACAACTTGTGGTTTGCATGCAGCTAGCTGCATGCAAACCAAAGGCAGTTATGTCAAGCCCACGGCTCCATTGGCAGTCTCACAGTCAGCAACTCTGGCTCGCAGAATGGGCAGCTTGGACATGGCGACACAAAACACCATAATGTGCCCTCGGTAGTTGAGGCACTTAGAGGGTAAGTGTTGATCAACTGTCCAGGACACAGGCTTGCTTACTCACACAGACTTGTTGACCGCAGGAAGAGAATAGTGGGTGCTGCAGGTGGCAAAGCTTTCACAGTGGTCATAACGGACACTGGCGATTCGTACTCATTTGGCAACAACAAGCATGGGCAGCTGGGGCTCGGGGACACAAGAAAAGGTCAGCGCATGTTTGTTAGAGCTGAGTTGGTTAGCTGTCACCATCGTGTCCCCTGTGCTGTTTGCCCTGCAGACTTTGTAGACCTGAGTCATTGTGCATGAGACGCTGTCTGGTCAAGAGCACTACCTCAGTTGTGTGTATCTCCCTCTTCTGCGCTGCAGAAGTTGTCACGACACCTACAAAGAACCTGGTGACAAACGCCACCTTTGTTGCTTGCGGTGCGGAGTTTGCCACGTGGTTGAGTTCATCAGGGGCGTGCATGTAAGTCGAGCAGGCAGGCAGTGTAGGGTTCCCTCCTGATACCTAGATTACACTATTGGTCCCTCAATAATCAGCATGTAGGCACTGCTGGCATGAACTGGCTATGACACAATGGCATCAACCTTACCAACCAGCTTGGCGCTTTTGCTCCATGCTTGTCAAAACTCACATGGCATATGTGTTGTGCAGAACTGCAGGGCTTCCACAGTATGGACAGCTCGGGCATGGCTCAGACCATGAGGTAAATACCATGCACTTTTACTGGTCTTACCTTCTACACGCTCGATGGTGGCTTGCGATGTGTCCGCTCAGGTGAACACCAGTGCATCAAGTGTGAAGTTGATCTACGAGCCGCAACCAAAACCGAAGGCCATCGCTGCGTTCAAGGACAAGACTATCACAAAAGTGGCTTGCGGCTCGAATCACTCGGTCGCTGTGGATAGCAACGGGCATGTGTATAGGTTAGGCACTGGTACAACGGTTGCCACCATATTATTGCATCTTGCTGTTGGCAACTTTGTCCCTGCTTTTGCTCTATCACCATGGCTTGTAGCACACTGCTGAAAATGCTCTTGCTGGCAGTTGGGGTGCGGGCGGGTTTGGCAGGTCCGTTGACTTTGATGTAGCTACTGTCACAGCCTGCTTGTCAAGTGACCCATAAAGCAGGTGTGATATGCGTGCTCTCACCTGCACATTAACCACTGCACCAGGTTAGGGCATAAAGACCAGAAAGACATACTCAGCCCTCGGCAGCTGGAAACCTTTACCAATCGCATGGTATGCGATCCGGAAAAGGCGGTTGTTGCCTGTGGTACCACATTCAGCGGCGTTACCACTCGTAAGTCCCTCCCGCCGAGCCATGGTCATCTCATGCATTGTGTCAAGCTCATGCTTGCCGACCCAGCCGTTGTTCAAGCAAGCCTTTCGCTTTAGGTGCTGCGGGTTTATTCATGTGGGGGCTTTGGAAAGCAGGTGATGCCAGGTAATGCATGCTGTACATTGCCGTCACTGATCACAGTAGGAGCACCATGGATTCCCACGACCACTTACCTCTCTTTATGATTTTCAACAGTATGTACCCCAAGCTTCCATTTATGGACCTTAGCGGGTGGAACTTGCGCTCCATGAGTTGTTCCAAAGCGCTGTATGTTTCCGCGGAGAAGTCGACTATCAGCTGGGGTCAGGGTGTCGTATACGGCGAGCTAGGCTTTGGAGAAGGCGGCAAAAAGTGAGAGTACTACAGTACTGTTGACCTTGCAATTGTGCGCAGTGTTCCTGCACTCGCCTGTCGTCTCATAGTCTCAGTGCAGGACTACGAGTTGTCTTCCTGACAATGGCATAGTGTGCGCCAATGCAGTGACATGCTTGGTGCGTTTTCTTCAGGTCTTCTGCCAGGCCGGAAAAGATTACCGCTCTGGAAGGGATGCTGACATTGAAGTAAGCCTTCAAGTACACAACCACTGCATCCATGGAGCATCTGCTGGTTGCTTGCGACTTCACGACATCATGTATCTCTTGCAATGTGATCAGGGTGGCAGCGGGAGCTGGGCATGCGCTCTTTCTTGTTGACCGCACAGACAACCCTGACCTTAATAAGGTCGTGCTGTTGTTGGCTTGCGCATGTGTTGAAAGTGACTTGTTACTGAAACTCGCTCTGTGACAGATGCCTCTATATGAGCCTGCAGAAGCTATAGGTAAGCATTTTGGCAGTCATGCTGCCTTAATGTCGATGCTATAGCAGTTGCTGTTGTTATACCGATAAGCTGATTGGGTGTGCACATGCGGACATAGTGGAAGAAAATGTCAGTATTGAGGATGGCCATGATGGAGAGGCCACTGCCGGAAAGAAGAGGAAGGCAGATGAAGCCCCTGGCCGAGGCCGAGGACGCGGAAGGGGCCGGGGTGGCAAAGCCGGCAGGTTTGCATGTTGCGTACATGCGTGTTGAACTTGCAGCGCTTGCATGGGCTCTTAACTTTGCGATGCACCTGGCAGAGGCAATGGTGCATCTGCAGAGCCTGCACCTTCTGCGCGAGGAAGGGGACGTGGACGAGGAAGGGGCAAGAAGTGATAAGCTGCCAGCAAAAGCATGCAGAACGCTTTTGCTGGCAGCGTATCACTTCTTGCATTTGATCACTCAATTCACACATCTGGTCCGCGTAACATTGCACATGCAGTGTCACGAGGGGCACAGCTTGCATAGAGCATGTCCTTGTGCAACTAGTTGTGCGGCTTGCATGCGCCCAATAGCGCGGCTGTATTGGGAAATGTGGGTCCCACAAGCAGCACATAAGCTTGGAAGCCAAGTGTCTATCAATTATGCAGCAAGTGCCCTCAACTACAGAACAGCATTTGAGTTTTGAAGCAGGCAAACCCTGCCGAAAGAATTGTCACCAGCCTAGTTCTTTAACGCGGATGCTTTTGCTGGATACCCTTACTTGTATACAACATGCTTCATTTGTTGTGGGAATGTTGTACAGGATATGCGCATGGTAGTTGTAGACACGCGTAACACAGCTTGCCCGTGCCACAGACATGCGGTACTACTACTACGAACCCCACCACCCAACTCCACCAGCAGCACCTAAGTGCCAACTGCACGGTAAGGGTGACATAACGGGGAGGGGCAGGCCAGAGGGGCGGGGCAGAGGGGCCCTGGCGGATGAAGAATGACAAGGGTTACAGCGATTGCAAGAGTAGGGGTGGGATGAGAGAGGAGGCGTGGGAGAGGGACAGGGAGGGTGGGGAGGAGAAGGGGTGCATTCGCAAGCTGCATATTGACACAATCACCGCTGTGAAGTTGATACCGTTGCTGACGCTGCTACTATGCTTGATACACGTAAAAACCACTCCATGTGCATAACCAACAGGGTGGGGTAGCTAATAGTGGATAGCTGTAAGTAGTTGGCTGTGCCCGGTGGTGTAGGTTGGCAAATGAAGGTATGTGGTGGAAGAATGGCGTATCCTGCCAGTTATTGAGTGCCACTGCACATGTTCAACAAATACGAGGCATTTAGAGCATGCCTAGAATGATTCTTGAGAATTATGTACTCACAACAGCATACACACCAGCATAGGGTATATATAGCAAGGGGCCAACAAGCAACCACAGCAGCCAATAGCAACGCAACCACAATAAAATCAACAAACACCACAACAAACACAAAGCAATACATAGCTAGCTAGCTACACTAAGGGGGCTGCTACTTATGTGCAATGTGTAGGCCGTGGAGCAGGCAGTGGCAGTTAGGACAGATCTGCCCAACTGTCTGCACAAGGTAGGGGGTAGGCAAAGGCGAATTATAGGTAGTGCTAATAGGCAGGGGAGTGGATAGCAACAACGACCATGCCAACAATGCTGATGACAACGACCAGCCCCCGCCGTCAGCAGCCTCATGACTTGTATTGACTGGTCGCAACTCACAACGGTTGCAGACTAACAGCCGTTAGAGTTAGGGTGAGACAGGCAAATTCTGCATCATATAGTGTGCAAGCAGATGTGCCAGCAGATGTGCCAGCAGATGTGAGACTCCAAGCATACTGTGGGCATGTGAAATAATGCTCCCCATTGGTGGTGACAATTGCTCACCCGTCATTGCCAGTGGCCGCAGCAGCCGCAATCACATGAATCATATGTGGAATCATACACAAAACCTAGTCGTGTCCACAACACTGCCCGGAGCCTGGACAGCAGGGTGCGCTTGTTGTACCCCATAGATTGCATATCATCCAGCAGCCTAGCCACCTTCTCCAGAAAGTGTACCTTGTATATAGAGGTACGCATGAACTTGAAAGTCTGTGAGACCACAACATAGAGCTTGGTAGCTCGTGCAATGGTTGAGGCAGGATGTGGGGTCCTCATCACAGGCACAGTGCTATATGTTGGCTCACGCAGCTTGCTGTACAGCCTGGTGCACACTCCTTTGTCTCGTTCGTCTGAAACATTAACATGTTCAAGTATGGGACTACAGCACATGCATATCGCATGCAAGCACGTTTGTATACACCACTACTGGTGTCATACCATAGTATGGGACATGGTTAAATGGCATGTGGCTCCTCTTATGGCAGCAACTTTTGCTGCCGTAGCCTAGTGGTGAAGGCGCCGATGTTACAACTAAGCTACACCACTGTTCATTCACACTTAACATGTCTTTTTATCATAAGTAGGTGCCTGATACGCAAGGTGGTTGATAGCTTGTCGTATTGAGCACGGATGCATGTTATCAATGCTGCAAATTGCATGTTTTATCGAGTAAACCTAAGTAGAGGTTTGTAGATGCAAGTTTGGGGTATAGTAAACTAGCATTGCTTACAAACTAGAAAAACTATGTACCACCTCGCCTTACCTTTAACTCTACCATAGTTGCGAGATTTGCCTTCAATTCAACCACCTCCATCAATTCCTTATTTAATTTATAGCAATAGATTTGACCCATGGCATTGCAATGTTATGATAATCATTTATAATGCATGATACTCATCATTAATAAAACATAGTAAAGTAACTTTGATATGCATTTACAATTTGTCAAAGCGCTTGTTTTAAGCTATAGCGTTTTTTAGCTCATCAAGTTCAACAATTCATCATGTTAACGTGTTGATAACACAAGATCATCATGATGTTTATTAATTTGTTGTACATTGGTACACGCAAGCTTTGCATATATTTGAAATTGTAAAGTGGTCTGAGCTTATCCGTAGCCCAAACGCAAAGCAGTAGCAAAAGGACAACAAGGTCACACGGCACAAGCATACGCACAAGCACGGTAAGGACTTTATTATAGTAAGGGCAATGCAAGACGACAATTATGTGCTTCGCCTAAGTGCGTGCAAATGGGGTGAAGGGGAGTGAGGCATCAGTAGGTTGCAACAACCAACCAACCTGTAGTAAGCAGTGCGGTTCGATATAACGCAGCTGAAGATGTGAATGTGATGTTCGAAACCATTATTACTTTATTATTATAATGTGCGCATATTTGCTTCGGTTTATGTACGAATGATACGTACACATTTATCGCACATTTGTCAAAAACTTCGTAACTGCGTACAAAACATTATGAAGTGAGTAATCGTATTCAAGTGCCCCCCCCCGCTGGTTGTTAATAGAGTAATACTAGTGGTGATGTAAGGCCTACATATCGCTTATGCAATTCAGTAATAGTATATGATATACCAATGTCACATGATCAACGGTGGATCAAAAACTCTTGATTGTTTATGCTAACTTCAAGTTGTACAATCATAGGAAGATGACCCTTATGATACTAGGATCACCAAGTCAGTCATTATACATGAAATCTATGTTAAGTACAGGTATGCATTAGGCCCCAAGCTAAGCCCTCTCGTGAATAAAGCTTTGAATGGGTGGGTGGGTGGCTGTGCGTGTGGGACTGCAGTGGATTGTCATGTGTGCTTTTGCATTTGTGGCATAGCGTGCAGCGCATGAGTAAAGCACTTACTGGATATATGCATGTCACATAACATTGTGAGACACTTGTTGTCATTATGCAAGTTCACATGCAGGCCTAACAATAGGGGTCAAATTGCGTGTGCCATGCGCATGCGAACCACCGATGCAGAATACTTAAGTCTAGCCCCTGCGTGGGCAGCTTGCGGCCTGCCGGCGCCATGCAGGACCTTCGGGTGGCCAAGAACAATTCCCCGCGTTTTTCAACAGGGCTTGCAAATTCCTGTTTGTGGGCGGTTACACTGGACTGGGGAAACTTCCCTGACGGGAAGCCAAACAAAGCGCAACTTTCATTCCCAAATCCCGCAAACTTTGGGCAATATCCTCGTTGTGGATAACCACGGGACATTCAACTTGCTGTCAGCATCGAGGAAACTCTGAAATTAAAGTAGTTGCGGCGGTTCCTAGCCGCGGAAGTGGCTCAGCCACGGTGGCTGCAAGCCACAGACGGCGGTCAATTGCGAGCCGTTCACCACTTGACCGTGAGGGAGCTTGTCGGTGACCCCCTGTGCATGGGGTAGAAATCCGCATGTATGGGCATCTTGCCCGCGGTGAGACCGGCTGGTTTCGAGAGAGCGCCGGAAGGGAGCAGTTACAAACTGATTGCTCTAACCGGCTCTGTCACATATCCATGATTGAGGCTTACATCAATAAAGGTAAGCGATATCGCTGCCAACGCTAATACTTGATGACCTGGTTAAAACATCGCGTTACCTAAACAGCGTAGAGTCGATATCGTTAGCATTACTGCTGAAAGATTGAGATATCAGCACATTGGTTGGCTAGTGGCAGGGAATAAGTTTAACCGTAGCTGTGGAAAACTGTCTCAAAGGGCATGTGCCAGTTATAGCAACCATAAAATTAACGCTCAGCAAGGCAGAGCATTGCGTGAGTGTACAATGCGTAATGCCTTGAAGGACAGTTACGTGGGCGGCGTCATGGAGGCGCCGGCGGCGGCGGAGGAGCAGGACTGGGAGTTGTGGGGTATGGAGGACGAGGAGGAGGAGGAGGGTGGTATGTCGGAAGCTGAGCATACAGACTGGGACATGCAGCAGGAGGAGGAACCAGCTGGGCCACCTCCTGCTGCGTTGCCTCAAGGCACCTTGCCTCATTGGCCTAACGGAATGCTGGGCCGTGACGACCAGCAGAAGGTGCAGGCGGCGCAAAGGGCACGTAGGGACGGCATGGGGATGACTGTACTTGAGATGCAGAGCCTGTTGCGAGCCAATGGCTTGCCTTGCGCTAGCAAGAACAAGCACAGCTTGCTGCGCAAGTTGCAAGCATTGGACTCGTGCTTGCCAGGGATGAAGCAAAGCACCTCTCGCCGGCGCAACGTTAACCCTGCGCTATCCACCGCCGGTACCGAGGACACGCAGGTGGACGCCATTACGAGGCCAGTGGTCGCGCCACGTGGTAGAGGACGGCCTGCAGGCAGTAAGCAGCAGTCAAAGCTGCTGTCACCGCCTCCTCCTCCTCCTTCAGCTGTCGCAAGTCCACCACCACCTCCTCCACAGCTGCCCCTTCAACCACAATTGCCGCCTGTAGTGGCGGAGGCTGCCGCTTGCGCTCATGCAAGAGAGCAGCAAAGCAGACAGGACGTGCAGGCAGTTGAGCACAGCCACATGCATGTCTATGAGGGAGCTGAGCAGCATCAACAGCAGCAACAGATGGCGCCAGCTTGCAATGCACCTAGCCAATCTGACATGATTGCCGCAATGCCTTCCACACTGCCCCAACCAGCGTCAAACACAGTCCCTGAGAAGGCACTTGACAGCATGCAGCAGCCTCAGCAGCACAGTAGTAGCCATGTGCAGCCCACGCGAGCTCCGTCCAGTAGGGCAATCAGAGGGCATTCTGCTAGGCTTCAGTCCAGGGCCAAAAGTGAGGACGAGGCTAACCCAGCTGGTTGGTTGAGCGACTTTGAGACCGAGGACTTTCTCATTGCGCCTCGAGGTGGTGTGAAGCGCGGCCCGGGACGGCCTCCCAAACAGCAGCATGCAGCTTCAGAACCAGCAGCCGACAGGTGCATGCTGTTGTTGTGGCGCTTGCTACAGGACTTTGTGTTGCGAGGTAGTGGTGCATGCAAGTCATTCCTAATGCAGTGTGCATGAGTCTGTCTCATTTGCTTCACCAATCACTGGTCATGCGCGAATGCTGTAAATACGTACGTCACACCATACTAATTGGTCAGCGAAAAGCTATCACTGCCTAGCTTGTAGAGTGTGCACTTTCGTGGAACATGTGCTACATGCAATGGTCAACCAGGGTTGTGGTTATTGCAAATGGCCTCCATACCGCACTTACATGCAATGTGCATGACAGCAAGCTGCCTGTGCAGCAAATTGGGTGCAGGCAACACTACTCACATGCATTTGCGCAAGATAGCTTTCAGCTTGTGTGCCTATTGACATGCGCATGTGCAAACTTTGAATTGTCTTTGCGCCCAGCCTGGCTGTGGAGGTGAGCGTCAGAGCTGTTCATTATGATGAACACTACAGCATAGACGTCGACAAAGTTACACATAGTGACAAACTATCTGGCGACTTTGAGAAGGTAAGGTGGCTGTGTGTTATGCATGTTTGCAGTTGTGCCTGCTTGGACATCAACAGTGGCTAACACTGGCGCTTACTGACTTCACAGCCTAAGAAACGCCGAGGGCGGCCGCCAGGCAAGAGGCTTGAGAGTGCAGATCTGCTTCCCAAAAGGCGGGTTGGCAGGCCAAGCAATGCTGAGCTGGCCGCATTAGCTGCAGCAGAAATGCAAAAGCAGGCTCTTCAGCGCCGCGCGGACAGAGACAAAGTTGCCACGGCCCTGAGCAACCTGCAGCAGGAGCTATGCAACCTTGATGTCAATGGAATTTTCACTCGTCCAGTCTGCTCATCTGTTTCACCAGGACAACTTGATGACCAAGGCCGGCCTTGGGACTACAGGTACACCGCTCAACTATTACACAAGACTGACTGTATGCGTCTTTGATTGCTGTCCATGTGCGCAAAGTCACATGCTTGTGCATGCAAAGTGGCTAACCGCCCTTATACAAGAAACCCCCAGTGTTGCTGCATCTCATGCATGTTACTGTGCAGTGGGCTGCGGTGGAAGACGGACCATACAGACTACTCCATTGATGAGTTTGCCTCCGACTTCCGCGGAATGTGCGTTCACTATATGGCCAAGTGCCCAGCCTATGAAGACAACTGCCATGCATCGGGCCTGCTCGAGCACCTGAATCAAGCTGTTGACAAGCTCAGGCAGTGCTACCCTTCCAATTACGATGCGTACATCACATCTATCACCCTCTGCGCCGGTGCACCATACCAAACGGGTTTTTTGCCTGCGGCCAAAAGAGCCAGGTTGGATAATTTCTCAGACTTGCCAAGCAGGGCACGCTTTCGCGAGCGAGTGGTTGGTGTGACGTCGTCTCACACATGGACTTCTGCTCACAATGCTTCTTTCACCCACGAGTGCGCATCAGATGCTTGGCCCTTTGGCACTGACTTATCTCCGGCTTCATGCCTGCGGCATGGTCCGTGCGACAATGAGGTGCCAAGTGAACGCGATCGCAGAGTGACTGTCTGGCAGCCGTCACTAATGCGCAAGATTGCCGGTCAGGCTGCCCCAAAGCTGCGCAATCTAGATACATGGCTGGCCAACAACCCTGGCTGGGAGGTTTGTCCCACGCCCAATACGCCAGTCCTCGCCGCCAGCAAAACATTTATCCCGTTGTCGGATGGTGTTCAGACAGCGCTTGGCCACATGCTTGACAGCTGGTCACCAGCAGAGTGGGACTCCAGCTCTGTTAGGCAGAAGCTTGCAAGTTCGCAGTACTACCATGCACGAGATATCAAGGCAGACTTGCAAGGCGTTGCGTCAAGGTTCCTTAGCGGCTTTGATCCTCAAGCGTCAAGTCAGTACATGCAAGAGCTGCGCACAACCGTCCAGAGCGTCACTGAACGCCTAGTTGCTGCAATGGAAGCACTGATATCAGAGCGGGCTCTTCCCCAGTGGCTGTCACAGAACACAGAGCCTGCTGTCAAGGTATGCAGCATTGCTGCTTTGCCTGCACACTGACCGTTGCTTTAGTTACACTGTGTTCATTGTTGCTTTTGCCCCAAGCTTAGTGCATATAACTCACGCAGGGCGATTGGGACAAATCTCCTCTTTCACCCATGCACATCCAAGATATCGAGTGCTACGTGCCTGCAGGCACATCCGCAGATGATGCGGCTGTCGTTCAGCTTAAGTTGCACACAAGGAAACAGGGTGCATGCAGCGGCGCCAGCTGTTGTGCTGGATCTGTACAACATCAGCGGCTTGCAACATTCTCTTCCTGCATGGAACGCAGTACTGAGTGTGGCAGCCGGTGCACTTGCGAGCCGAATGCTTGTGGCAATCGAGCCATTGCACAGAGAAGACAGCAGGTGTGTGAAGTGCAGTGTTGAATTGGTTCGCAAGCAACCGCATACGGCTGTGTGCTTCTATTGCTTCTTCTCACACTGTGTGCCATGCAGGTTGTTGGTCGCGACGTGCAAGTGCAAAACGTATGGGGCATTGATCGCTACACCAGGCATAACCTCTTGAACGCGCTGCCTAGCGATGTGGGCCACCCGTCAACCAGTGGCACGGATGAGCGCGATGCATTTCTAGAGAGCCAGCTAATGCCAGCATTGAATGCTCGAGGGGAGCATGGCTGGGATGTGGCTGCTGCAATGCGCGGTATACGCCATCGAGCTCGGAAAACTTGTGATGAGGTACGCAGAATAGTGTGCAACATGCGGACTGTCAGCACATGTGGATGCAGACCATCAATCCCTCACTTCCTCCCCTGGTGCCACCTCAGGCTTCTGTCGCTGCTATGGACCATGCACTGTCGCATGTTGCCCATCTTGGTCAAGACCAGTTTCGCGTTCATTCCAAAGGCCTTGGGGTTGTCTGCATCAGTGCAGAGGGCTTGCCAAAGGACACGTTTGTTGCACAGTACGTTGGAGAGGTGTATCCCGCTTATCACTGGTGAGCACTCATCTATTATTCCGACTTGTTAACTGCCTACCTTACCGCATTGACACGAGAACGGAGTTACTAGCAACCAACGCGTTACCTATCCTTCGCATGCAGGGCAGAAAAGATGGACGCTGTAACCAAATGCCGCAACGTTGGCGGTGCAGACCACCATGTGTCAATGCCGGCCTTCATGGTTCTTGAACGTCCCGTGGATGATCCTGCAGGCTACGATGTCCTTGTTATAGAAGCTGCACACAGAGCCAACTGGACAGCGCATATCAAGCATTCATGCAACCCAAATTGTCGTACGTCAGTTACAGCTGTTCGGGCAAAGCTCTGCATGGCCATATACACAACACGCGAGGTACGTGCCGCTGATCATTCTGATGTGTACAGGGCTGCTATTACCTCGTCAAGAAGCTAACTGTGAACTCTGCAAAGCAGATCGCCTGCGGTGAAGAGTTGACCCTTGATTATCATGGCATGACTGCCTCAGAGACGGAAGCCAAGTTGGCTGTCTGCCTCTGTGGTGCCAAGCATTGCAGGGGCAGCTTCCTCGATTTTTCTGAAAGTCGCTCACGCCAAGCGTACCTTCTGCAAAACCATACACTGCTGCAGCGATGTGCAAACTTACTGCTTGCGGTACGTGCTACAAGGGCAATATTTCACTTGTGATTGTGAGGCTACATACATCAATACCTACTGGCTTGCAGGGGTCTTCACCCCCAAATGCTGAGGAGGAGGCATTACTCGCTGCGCATGGGTTTTCCGACTCAGTGTTTGGCTCTGTAGATGCCGCAGTTAACCCTCGCTGCCCAGCATGGCTGATCAAGTGGGCAGCGACAGCTCTGCAATTTGCTGTGCAGGTGCTTGTGATGTGATGTTGCTGCTTGATCATGCCCAGGTATGCATCTGCCCAGCTGACCTTATCATGTTCTCAGGAGCAAAACGTGCACCCCAACAAGCCAAAGGCAGGCAATCAGTTGCTGGCTGCTGCAGAGGACACCGCGCAAAACCTGTTCCGCAGCAGGCTGCAACAGATTGCCTTCACGCTAGACCGCGTGAAGCATTGCTTGCGGCAACCGCGGCAGGTGTGCGAAGCGCCGCTGAACAGGCTTCGTGCCGAGGAAGTGGTTGATTACCTGTGGTCAGCTGACCGGTCAGTGGCAAAACGCATGGTTGCTGCTGCTGCTGTTGAGCTCTGCTCCCAGTGTGGCAAAGCAGTGCAGCCTGAGAGCCTCCCAGTAGGCTTCCACCATCTGCTCAATAGCAACCAGACACACTCGGAGAAATGCAGGTACGTGGCGCTCATACTCTTTCCATACGTTTCTATTCCTGGGTATCTGCTTAGCTCAAGCGATGCTTACAGGGCTCTTCAAAGGTTGGCGAAGCTTGTGCTGCAGCAGAGAAGCAGTGTCTCCTCTGCGCAGGAAGGTCTCATGGCCCTTGCTGCAGTGATCCGTGCCATTGCTGGGCCTATGTTCTGTGCGGCTGCGGATATCTTGGTGCTGTATGCCAGCACTGAGACATTCTTCTCACCGGCTGCATATGTGGCCTTCACCTCCAGTCCTGTTGTCCTCCGCGACCGCGACACTGCCCCTGTGAATCTTGGCAATCAAACAATACACGCTGGTAACCATTGCAACCATGCATGTGGTGCCAGTTGGCTTTATCAGCTACGATCTGACATTGCTTGCGGATTGCCTTGACAGAAGAGTTCTTTGGAGGTGGACCACAGCGCAAAAATCCGGCAATGTCTGTATCCAGCAAGTGTGACACTGCGCAGGAGCAGCTGATAGGCAAGCTGAAGTCCCTTGCCACTGCTATCACCAATGCTGGTCGTGAAGCCTCTAGAGAGGAAGTCACGCCTGAAAACAGCAAGGACAGCAAGGGCCAAGGCCGCTGCCTACATTGTGGAACACCTGAACGGGCCACGCCGCTGATGCGGTGTGGACCGCTTGGCCGGAACACCCTGTGCAATGCCTGCGGGATTCAATGGAAGAAAAAGGGAGTTTTACCGGTGTTATCAGCAGAGCGTCTGCAACGCCTGCAGGTGTCTTCGCAGGATAGGAAGACAACGTCGTCAAGTTCTTCCAAAGGATCCGTACACAGGACAGGCGTGAAAGCTGAGAAGGACTTGCCGTCTGCACCTCGCGCTCCACGCACACATCGCCTATCTGTGAACACGGTGTCGCCTCTTGACTGTCCGGGTTTAGAGGATACTGCGGTTTCCTGCAAGCAAGAAGAGGTCCCTGCCAGACAAGCACCGGTGTCACAACCCATGCGTCTGGTAGTGCCACCTTCACCCAAGCTGTTCATGGATTTCAACGGGCCTCTTCTATCGCCATCCTTGCTTCATGGATTGCCATTGCAGTCGCCCTCGGTCATCACAGGCAGCACACCAACATCCCTTGGTGAAAGAGCTGCGCTTTTTAGAGACAACCAAGGTGGCTCCATAAACTCGCCGGAGCTTCTGCTCCGCGAAAGCTGTGACCTCGCGCTGCGGTCACCAACATTCATACCGAGCCTTTCGGCGTTGCAGTCTCCAACACTGGGCTTGCTGCCAGTAAAGCAGTCTCCCTACCACTCAGGTGGCTCGTCACCAAGACCTCAGCCACCTTCCCCACCAACTCCTCCAATGACCCCTTTAAGAAGCCTTCCAGATGACCCCATGGACTTTTCTACTAACATTGCACCCGAGCAGCCAGCGACTGCATTTCCTTTGATTAAAGTTAAGCAAGAACTTGTCGAGGAGGCAGCGGTGGCGGTCAAAGTGCCGAGTATTGCTGCAGTATCAGAGCGCAGCTCCCCTCCGTTGGAAGGCCCCAATTCTCCAGATGGAGGAGCAGAGTCGATCCATGCACAGCATATGGCTCACAGTCTATGTGAAATAGCCGCTGGCGACGAGCCCATCGCAGACATGATGCGGGAACTGCTACAGGAGCTTCCAGAGCCCAGCACAAATCCGGTCCAGCACTCGGTACAACACATGGCTGAGGATGCACCATTGGAAGAAGGGATGACGACCATCCGTACACGATATGGGGATATATTCATATGGTGCCAGTTGCTGTTCTGGTTCAAGTATGTTGGCCAGGACCCTATTGCCATTTTCAACAACATGCGCCAAGGCACCGTATCTTTACCGGATCCGGAGTCTTGCTTCGACCCCGCAAGAAACTTCATGAACTACATCAGTCGCGAGCGTGTTGCATTGTTGGACAGCCTTGAGCGTGGGGAGGATAAGCCATGGCCAGCGTCGTGGCAATGGTCATTCAAGGGCACTGACAGGGTAAGGAGTAATTTGCACGACGCTTCCTGCAAGCAATCTGCTGACATAAATGAGCTCGACCTTGGAGGCACTACAGCTGAAACGGCTTGTGGCATGGCAGGTATATGGCAGTCCAACACTTGACGTCATTTTGAGAGGGAACACGCCTTCCACAGACACCACCTTGCAGCAAATGCTGCAGCATTTGCGAAGCAAGGGCAGTAGCCAACTGTTGTCTGCGCACAGTTGATTTGCACTGCTACATTGGTGCACATTGCTGGTAAGCCCCTATCTTGACCATGACAATATCTACTGTCCGCGTGTTTACTATCGTTCGGCTGTTTCGCTGCTGACATATTGTTGGTCCTGCAGACACATGCGAGTCTGTGATGCAGCGCACAATGGCTGCTGCATTGTACAAATAGGCCTGGGGCCTTTTATCCACCACAAATAAAGCACTGGCAGCCTGCAGACAGGTGCAGTGGTTAGTGTAACATAACAAGTTGCGGGTGTTGTTTTGCAGCGGGTTGACTGCTGCAAGTAGGATTTGTACTGCTTACATGTGTAGGTAAACTGTGTTGTAATTAGATTCGGGACCATGGTTTGGACCAAAGCGCTCCCCAGTGTGACACTAGGTCAAAGATTCTTGCTGCCGTTGCAGCCAATGTTCTGTACTCAAGTGAGCCTGTGCTGTGAGGATCTTCTTATTGCAATCTGACTATTGACGTTGTTGTTTAGTCGGCAGCCCTGTTCCTTGTTGCTGATCTAAGCTGATCTCACGCAAGTGCAATGCGGTGGTGTCAATTGTCATTTAGTGTTGGATGTCTCCCTGATAGCTGCAATTGAAATGACGCTCCTATTGAAGGGGAAACATACAAATGGCGCAGCCGGGTCCAAGCTTGCAACATCATGCACATTTGTTGCGCATTTCCTGTACAAATATATATATGCACATGTACGCATGTCAAGGGGGTGCTGATAAACAGGTGGTGTACATGAATTGCAAGGTACGTATGCGCATGCATCGGTTATGCATGTGCTAGTGACAGATGAAGTGTAACTTGACCTGGTGGTGCTGTATAATTGTGTACTGAGTAGGCAGGTACGCATGCTAGCTTGTGTGTGTGATTGGCAATGGCGTGCCTGGTATACCACATCAGCATTGTCATGCACATGCACAACAGCACCGCACTCATCCTGTACACCCTCTCAAAACATCACTCACAATCACCAACCAATCAATATGTCATGCATCGGCAAGGCCACATCCCCAACAAGGTCAGAGCAGACACGCCGGCTAGACTTGCAAAGCGCATGCAGCTCGCATCCGGTGCTACCACTGCGGCCTGTGCGCATTGAATTGCATTAAATATGCGCTTAACGGTAAATTGCATCAAGATTGTAAAGAGTTGATGCAATCAGTAGCCATTATGGGTATTTCACCAAAGTGCACAGAAGTCCAACAAGATAATTGTGCATGTGGGTGCCGAGAATGGACATGATGTCGTTTCTAAGGTTTGCGCTGCTATCACATAGGTTTCTAATGAATCAAGGCAACAATTGCAAGCTCGAAGCGCAGCACACGTACTTACAACACATATGGATTGTTAAGTGCGAGTGGCAACATTGTGAAAGATTTCCACCAGAAAAAAGCAATTGTGATGTTGAACATATGTATCGGATATGTTTGTCTATGCGCCATACAAACACTCGACAACAACGCCAAGCCTACTCCCATTAAGAACTCTACAATTATAGGCAGCCATGAACTTGTACACCATGTACAATTATGTAATCTGGTCAACAAACACCCACGCTACAAACAATATCAGCTGCACAAGCAATGTAACAAGCACAAATGGCCTCATGAGATGGTAGCGCACGCACAACGTTTGCATTAGATATCATTGACATGAGCAAAGCCATAGCTGAGCATGTCGCAACGTGATGGGCCCCTTTTACTATCAAAACCTCATGCGGCAATGTGTGTGCTCTTAGATATGCCTTGCCCTTTATCACAGAATGTGCATGCATGTGAATGTAATTAGCCGTATCATAATGCACGTTTAGCGCATGTAGTGATAGTGAGAGGGCCATTATACTTGCACAACGATATGCACCATGTGTATCGTCATCTCGGTGCTACGCGAGGTGAGAATTCATTATCAATCATGGCTGACTATCATTTGGTTTATCATGATGTTGTTGCTGAAAGGTACATGATACTTAGACTTGACATCTTGGAGCGTATTGTGCTTTGATCCATCAACGCGTATGCGCTCGTCATACCACAACAGTGCGAGGGACGGAGCAGCAGCGCTTATAAAGGTCGTACGCCTCTGCTGTAAGCGAGTAGCCTGCACCCGACAGCGCATGTAAACAATGGCGATCACAGAGCAGCGGCGGTGGCGGCGATGGCAGGCTTGGTACTAATGGCTCATGCATATGCCATCAGTAAAGCCCCTACCACGGACGCAGCACTCGCATATGTACATGGCGATTGTGCGCAAGCTAACTCGTGATGTATTATGTGTGTGCTAAATGTGGGTGGTGTTGAAAGTAGTAAGCACGGACATCACGTATACATGCGTACTATATATACCATGCACAGTAAAAGAAGAGTTTTACAAACGCTATATATGGATCAACAATAGAGGTGGACGCCACCCTGAAGATGCTGAAGTAGGCATCCGTGTGCGTTGGGCGTTCATCATCGTAATTATCGGTGTGGGTGTGCATGTCACAGTACGTGGGTCATGTGCTTGTGTGTTGCGTTGTGCTAGTGAGCAGGATATTGCAGTGTAGTAGCAAAATGTGTGTATTTTTTTATATACATGACATAAGAAATGTTTTTTACTATGATGGCCATGGACCTCACAGCACCTCACGTGCTTCTTTGTAGTGTGCTGGCACACGCGCATCAGAGCAAGCTGAGAGACGCAGCATGCTCATTATCACTTAGATGCTGACTTGACGCGTCTATGATGGAAACCTGCGGCGGGTTGGGACAGCCCTTTGCAAATGCTTGGGTTTAAACATGGCTACAGACAAACAAATTGCAATCGCAAACAAGCAGGCTAAAAGGGTAGCATGAACAACAAGGGGCACTAGCGTACGGCGAACTGCTAGCAGGCTACTAGACTCTCTACTATCTATTAATACATGATACACATAAAGTTTTCAGCTTCCAATCTACCACCATGCCCAACACAATGTACATCCCGCACGCACATACACCTACAAGTCCACAAGCCACATGCAATCACAACCATGTGGCGCTCACACCACCCCCGCCAGCGCCATTTGACTGCTAGCCACGCGTGTGTAAGAATGGGAAGAGGGCAGGGGAAGCGTGGGCAACAAGGCAGAGTCAACCAGCCTGCGGCGCCCTGAACAGATCGGCAAAAACGTAACTGCCATCCATGATATGAATGCTTGGAGATACACATGCATAGGGTATGAATTATATTGCACACATGCAGTCTGTGCACACATTGCCGTTTCGAAGGTATGTACACACTAACGACAACAGTAGCACTCAAGCGAACCAGCAAGGCAACACACTTGCAGTACACTCGGGGCCATCACACTACTCTATGCTAAGTGACCTATGTGCAATGCCGTTGGTGAAGCAGGCGGTAGCAAACACCAACCAACCCAAGTATACACAGGTAGCCGTGGTTAGCCGCAGAGTCGGCAGGTACATGAACATTAAGCAGCTGACAGGCGTGATGTGGTATGCTGTGCTATGCTCTATGCCGCCCGCCCCGTTCCCCGCCACGCTCCCGGCCGCATCGCATTCTGGCGGCGGTGGTTAGGGTTTGATGTTGCGCGCTGAGCAAATCGCCTCGCGGCAGTAGTGAGTCAATCGGCCATCAGCAATGGATACATTAGTCCCAAGCACCGCGCAGTGCAGCATGCGACACGTTAGTTTAGTAAAAACATAGAACGATTGACGAACTCAATCAGACTGCATGCATGTGTGACTGCAGCATGTAACAGAGTGCACATACAACGATTTGCTGTGCGGAGCTGCCTACCCAGAACACAATGGCAAAGAGAGACACAAGCAGCATGCCAACGGGTGATGCTTCACTGCTTTGGCCTCATTTAAGGAACGGTTCTAGGTTTTTGAGCTCCAGGATGCCATCAACCAGCTTGTTGTCTCTCAAAAAGTTATCATACAGGTCTTTGATGATCGCGCTGCAACCGTTAGCCACATCCGATTCGACATTAAGCGGCAACAAGGGATCATGCAAGGATTGCCGCAGCAACACCCACCCTTCCTTGCCATCGCCTTCATCCACGCGCACCCGCCAACCCTCATAGTTCTCGTCTTCTAAATGCCAGTGTGGCAACTTCCCTGATTATGTGACAGATGCAGGTGTCAGTCAAATGTTGTGCCATAAAAGTACAAATGGCAGCCTGCAACATGTACCTGACGCAGCAAAATCACGGAAGGCAGCCACAATGGCACCGCCAGGGGACTGGAAATCAGGTCTCGGGATCATGTTCAGCCGCACTTCGGTTTCATCTGCTGGGGACTGCATTGTGGCTATGGCTTCACCTGAACACGCAAGCAATAAACACAAACTATCAGGCAACGCAACAGGCATAACCCGTTTTGTGCCAGTAGATACACATGTGCTTACCTATGCGTCCCTGGCCCGCCAGCGATCTCCGCACCATCTCAACAACTAACTTGAGGGCCAAGTAGGCCCCGTCGTCGAGGAAATAGTTTTCCCTCATGGCGCCGTGGCCGGACGTTTCAACCATCAGCGGCACGTCAACGCCCTGCTTGTTCAACTCAATGCCCTGCCAACCAAACCCTGTGCTTAGGCGTGCAGTATACTGTTGCACATGCGATGGCGGGACAAACATCCTCGTAAAAACATGCCACTGAAACACCACGCGGGGAAACAAAGTGTGTACACATGGATACAATACAATCTGCATGCACTCAGCCCTCGCACCTTGTCGATGATGTTCTTATAGCCCTTGCGGTACCGCAAGAGCGTGCCGCCTTGTTCAGCGACAAACTTGATGAGACCGTTGCTGACGACCGAATCAGATACAATTGTGGCTCCCGGGTTTTCTCTGCAGCCAACTGTGGGTGAGGCTGATTTGTGTTTGCTTCTGATGAAGGAACATAACAAGAAAGCCAAACAGTGAGCTTCGACCAGGCTGACTTTAGCACGATCGTGGCGAGGACGCCAATCAGGTAGTTGCGGTTGAGCTCAGACCCGTCAAAGTCCACGCAACCGCTTCGGTCCACATCGGTGTCCAACACTATGCCCAGATCCGCCTTGTGCTTGAGTACTGCTTCCTTCTGCAATAATAGGCTGTGCTTAGGGTAGCACACCAGTTGTGTTCAAGCTGGGTTCTAATAATTGCTAGAAGCAATAACTTGTTGTGAACACACGTGCTGCAACATGGAGTGTTATCTTAACAGTTTATGTGTGTGTGCCGCCCAAATGGCAAGCCGCCTTGACTTTTAGCCCATGGAGTTGTCCAGATACATGTTGGGGCACGTAACAACAAGCCCGTCAGCATCAAGCGGCTCACCGTCATCTCAATAGCCTTCTTGTCTTCCGGGTTGGGCACATGGTTGGGAAAGCTGCCATCCTGAAAAGGCAGACATGATTGGTGTCAACAGTGACCACCAGATGAAACACGCCCACCAAGTAATGCAGAGTCTTCCTACTTACCGGGTCAAGGAACTGCGAGCCGGTTGTGTCTGCGCCCAAAGGCTGAAGCACGGCGTCTGCGATGAACCCGCCGGAGCCGTTGCCGGCATCCACGAGGATGTGGAAGCCCTCGAGCGGCCGGTCGTAGTTGGTTGGATGGTTGATGCCCTTCTTGATCACATCCTGCAGCTGCAGGCACAAACAACTATCAGCACAGGCATATGACACAAATGTTGGACACCGTCAAATCTGGTCACCACAAAATATGAAGTATAAGTGTGTCAGAAATAACATAACAAGATTTTTCAACCACCACATGACCCCAAGCAAGTAGCTTAAAGCACAAGTGAAACTGCCTAGGCAATGCAACATATGGCAACATATGGCAGTTACCTGCTTGGCATAGACAGGCAGGAAGTCTCTTTCATCCACCAAACTAGATGGAGGCTGTTTCTCAAGTAACGACGGGAGCTCGACTGACGAAGCAGCTGCGCGCTTGAGGATGTCCGATATGTCTCCTTTGTTGGTGCCACCCTGAAAGAGTGAAGTGGTAACTAAAACTTCTTTGTTTATGCATATATAACGCACGACATCATGCGTTAGCTCGCGGCACATCGCCAAACCTTACCTCAGGGGTGAAGAACTTGAGGCCATTGCGATTGTAAGGCAGATGTGAAGCTGTCAGCATGATTGCACCATCGTAGTTCCAGGCCTCCGTCACTGTGCATGCAAACACGTTGTCTAGTTACGAGCTATTGTAATCCAAGCCAGATAATCGCCTCTTTCAGACTCGTGACAGAAGCAGCACCGTTCGCACGCACGTGACCGCACATGTGCGCGCACCATGCCTGCACGCATGCCTGCATGTCGATGCGAGTACATGTAATTGTGCAGGCTTGCGCGCTGTGCCAGCACATGACTCACACAAGCGCATGTGCGCATACACCCACATGCATGTACACCCGCACGCACAAACACACACCACGCTTGGGTGTGCACACATGGGCACACTGCCGTACCTGTAGACATGAACATGGCAGGTGTTGTGCATAGCGCAAAGTCCGTAACGTGCACGCCCAAGCTGGTGAGGCCTTTTACCACAGCATCCTGCATCACAACAACACCAGAACACATATGCCCTCAATCCCACCCGACCAACCTGTTGCAAACATTGACAACACCCTGCCTTGAACAAAATATATAATATACCTTGAGTGCAGGACCGGATATGCGCGGGTCGTTGCCAACGGAGACCTTCAGCTGCTGTTCTGAAGCCTTTCCACTCTGAGCCCGCCTCTTCTCACGAAGCCACCCGATATATCCACGTGCAATGTGGCCCGCTGACTCGGGAGTCAGGTTCACCGGCTGGTTTGGGACACCCTCCACGGCCACTCCGCGCACATCGGACCTGTACAACAGATAAGTTGGGTTGTACGCACGGCAACTGCGGTTGAGTACGCAGTGGTTGCAAAGAACTGGATGGTAAACACACACTTGCATACGCACACATGTGTGCATGCACGTGTGTTTTCTTGGTTCATCACTGATGTTGAAATTGTACCCTCAAGTGTAATGCAACCAACCTATGCATGTCTAGCAAGCGGGCAACTGCTTGCATGAGCAGTGAATACTGAAGTGAGGTATTGACGATATCAAGTTGTTTGTGCTCTTGTCGCCACTCACCCATTTTGCAAGTGTTTGTAAGCTTCTGCAACATCCTTTGGCACGTCAACTTCTTTGACAGCGGATCCTGCTGCTGCCTGCGCCCGCGGCGCTGATGCTCGCAACCCACCTGCGCACATTCGGTGGGGTTAAGACATGCATGCTTCTGCTTTCTGTGCTGCGTTGTCGTGTGCATGAATGTAATGATGTTGCACAAAGCTGTTGAGCACCAACTGGTGCATGCGCAATGCACGCCATGAAGCAGAGCAGTCCACTGAATCATGGCATTGGCTCTGTGATTGGATGCACTGCATAACAGGCATCGGAGGGATAGCTGAGCTAGGGTGAGCTGGGCTGGGCTGGGCTGAGCTGAGCTGAGCTGAGCTGAGCTGCCTGCGTACGACAGTCACAGAGCATGCAGCAGCTTGACAGTCCTGTGTACTTTAGCTTTGTAAGCATGTAATAACCCATGTAATAACCCAACCATGCTTGATGTGCAAGCCTGCTAGCTGCGTGCAACAGCATTCCCAGAGCAAGCTCGCCTTGACCATTATGTAGTACAGTGCAGCGCGCGGCCCCATGCTTAATGTGTGAAATGGCGTGTTGTTCAAACTCTTTCGTTTCAGATCGTTGCCATAGTGTGTCGGTGAGATTGTGGTAATGTGTCAGATGGTGAGTGTACGCTTTGCACGTCCGTGCATGGATGATGATGATGCCCATTGCGTGGTTGTGCACCACGCATGCTCACCCGTGCTGCTTCTCAGCTGTGGCCTGGTGCTTGCTCGCAGCGGTACAAGCCTGGCGGCGTTAGAGCTGGTCAAGCCAGATCGGCGTTGCCCGTCGGTATGTGGCTGCGCAGCGCCTGCGGCGGCGGCAGCAGCAGAGGGTAGGCGCCAAGCGGCGGAGGAACCGGCCTGAAGCACCAACGCGCTCGCAGCCATCACCATCGCCTCTCAGTGAGCCACTCCGCCCTGCTCCCTCTCGTCCCCCCCCTCCCCCTCCACAGTCACCGCCCCCGCCGCCCCTGCCTAACAAGCAAGCACACGGCCACCGCGCCTGCATGCAGCTAACGCAGCTGCCCGTGTACCGGTTCATGACCGTGAGAACCGGCCGCCGTTTGACCGACCCATTCACAACTGCGGCCACCACCACAGCACAAGTTCGCCCCCAAACCGGTTCGCGTTAGGTTAGGCCTATTGCTTGGCCGTTTGCACTGTGGCATGCATGCAAGAGTCCGCATGGCTGCGGGTGTAGCCGTGGGTAGGCGTGGACAACGACGGTGTGGGCGTTGGTGGGGTCAAAGACGTCGTAGGAGGTACCCAGGTCTGGTTCAGCAGCTGCGATGGTGACGGCGGTTTGGCCTGTGCTGCGGTACGCCGACGCCCCTGCGGCTATCCGCTTCCTGGTGGAGGCGTTCGGCTTCCAGAAGGCGGCTGTGTTCGCCAGCAGCGCCAAGGAGGAGGGCGGCAGCGGTGAGGACTTCATCGACCACGCCCAGCTCAACTGGCCCAAGGGCGGCGGGATTATGCTGGGCAGCGGGCGCCCCGGGGGCGTCCTGGCTAATTATCCCACCGGCGTCGGTGCCGTCTACCTAGTCACGGACCAGCCGGATGAGCTCTACGCACGCGCCACCGCCGCCGGCGCACTAGTCGTTACAGCACCCAAAGACCAGCACTTTGGGTCACGGGACTTCACCGTCAAGGACCCTGAGGGAGTCATCTGGACCTTTGGCACCTATGCAGGCGAATGACATCCTTCAAGAGGTAAGCAATACATTGCATGCATGCACTATCTTTCAGACGTACATCAGACGTACATTAAGCTCGTCGTTGCTATGCATGCAGACTGGCTTGTAGTCTCGTGACAGCATGAGGGGGCTTTGCTTTCTTATATCTGCCACTCGTGCACGCACCTAATCATCATCAGCGTTTCTGTCAGCTCAAATATGGTGTTTTGTCACTTCGCGCATAACACTTTTTGCGTGCGTGTGTTCAGATATCAATTTCGTTGAGAGTGTCATCCATACGTGGTGCCGTGGTGCACCTGACTTCGCCCTTTATGTACAGCTCGTCTTCCTTCGACATTGTCTCAGTATACAAATATACACGCGCACTTTGTATCCATTCCATAGCATGGAACAGGGTTAGACTTTATGCTGTCGGCCTGCCAACAGTCGTTGGCCAGAGCAGTAGTAATACTTTTATGAATGTGCTTTTTCTTGCACAAGATACTGTGCAGATAGTCACAACTGGATTTGCCGCTTGGCAGACATGTTAGCATAGCATATGAAGCTTAAATCCAAGTTGTGCTAAACTCACACAACGCCAGCAGCCAGGCACAAGCAAGCAGAGCAGAGCAAACATGTTGATCCAGCGTTGTGTTGCTATTAACAAAGTCAGTCTGCACACTTTTGCTATAATGCCATCCATGTTCCTCATGCACACCCGACCACAGTCTATGTGTTTGCTGCGAGCTATACTGCGCACCACAACTATTCTAGGTCACTGTTTGGATCACTCGCCACAAGTCACGGTGACTGCAACAATGTGGGCTGGCGAATTGCTGCCTTCAGGCACGAGGTTCAAGGTTTTGTTTGGATGCAACAAAATAAGTGCCAACATTAGCATGCGCGCGCTCAGTGGTGTGCGCAGCTTGCATCTCTCCGGACCGTAAGCTGCAACACTAAGTTGTTTAGGAATCAGCATTCTACCTGTCTAACCCGCCTCGGAGTCAACATTGAACGTACGCAACAAACACACCGTTACTCCACAACTGCACCAAACCAAGGAAATGCTCCCAAAAGCTCCTGGCTAGCACAACTCACTGACAGCCATCTCGGTTTCCTCGCGTGTTGCCAACACCTTCACCTTGACCACACCCTTCTCCCACTCGTCTTTGCCTACCATAATTAACCTTGATGCGCCACACCTGTCTGCATACTTGAACACCCTGTGATAAACGACGCACTCGCGTCGGTCAGCTGTTTGTCTTCCATTTGAGCGAGATTCAACATCATCAGCATGCGTTAGTTATACCATTTCAGGCGTTTGTCTTCCAGGACAAAATCCACAGTGCGGCCTGCAGCTCTCAACCTCGAGGCAATGCCGGCCGCCTCCTTGCGCAGAGTGGAATCCAACGTGACAAGCAAGTCGTCCACGGCGGGAGGCAGCATGGGGAGCAGACCCTTGTCCTTGAGCAACTGCGCACACACAAAAAACTGGGTAAGACACTGTCACCAACAGACAGATGCAATGCTCAAAATGGCCAGAGGCGCTAGTATGACTACATTACCTCTACAATCACGGCGTCTCCAAAGCCAAAGCCGCACGCTGGCGTGTCTCCGCCGCCATATGTGGCGAGCAATTTGTCGTATCGGCCTCCGCCGCATATCGCACGCAGCTCTGCTTTGCGGTCGAATGCCTGAGCAGCAACCCTTGTGTCACAACCAAAACAACAACTGACACACAGCTGATAAGAGAGTATGACACTGCACACGCACCTCAAACACAGTGCCGGTGTAGTAAGCCAACCCGCGCACAACAGATGCGTCAAACTGAAGCCAGTCCCTGAAGCCATAGCCTTCAGCGAGGGCAAACAGCTGCTTCAACTCAGCCACAGCAAGACTTTCTGCCCCCAAAAGCCCTGCGGTGCAAACACCGTTCAGCTGCTTCTACCGTCCACCATGACATGCGCCCAAGGGTCTGTTGCAAGCAACACCCACCCACCTTCAAGGTCTTCTAGTGTCCGCAATGACATGGCGTTCAGAATGCCATCAATCGCATCCGCCGGCACTGCGAGCTGTGCGAGCTCGGCCTGCACTTGCTCGCGAGGGAGTTTCTCAATCTGCAAAGCAACACTGCTGCATTGACTCACAGCAACAGGCAGCAGCTTGCTAATGCATAATGTGCTGCAAAAGCATGCACTGTCGTACCTTGTCTACAATGACGCAGACCGCAGCAAAAGACTCCGGAGGTATGTTGAAGTTGTCAAGCACGGCTTGAAGGACCTGAGGAAAGGAGCACATGCTGAGAGTAAAGTGGCAGCGAATAACAGGGTGTTACACAAGCTACCTACCCACCTTTCTGTTGGAAACACGGATGCCAATGTCTTGTGAACTCAATCCCACTCTTGTGAAAAATGTAGTGATGGCTGCTAGCAGCTCCGCCTCAGCCTGCTCTGCAAGTAATAGGTAGTGTTGCTACAGCATGTGCGTATGACTGCGCTCAGTGCATGTGCATGCTAGTTGAACTTTGTTACCACTGGGTGTGTATGTCAACGTGTGTGTATGCGAGCATGGGCGTGTGTGCATGTGCATGCGCGTGCGTGGTGTGTGTGCTTGCATGGGTGCGTGGGTGGGTGCATGCACGCGTGTGTACAAACGCGCACAGCATGGGGGTGTGTGCATGCAACCATCAGTGTCCATTGGACTTGCATCCCACGATTGGCGGCCTTTATGCGTGTACAGATGGTAGCAAGCACTGTGCATGTACCTCAACACCCGGCACCCCAATAACATCCATGTTCCACTGGTAGTGCTCCCGTCTTCGCCCGCGAGTCATGCGCTCATACCGCCAGCATTGCCCGATGGCAAACCATTTGACCGGCGGTGGCAAACCCTGACTGTACACACGATTGTTGAGAAAAGCACTGCGGTGATGAGAACAGGAGACTGCAAAGAGCCAAAGTGTTACCCTTTCTGCAACACTATGCGCGCAAGTGAAGGAGTCAGCTCCGGCCGCAAAGCCATGCGACGACCGCCCTTATCTTCAAAGTTGTAAAGCTGCCATGCGCACAACACGAACGAGTTGTTGGATGCCAGTCGTCGTTGGGCTGTGAGAAGTTTAAAAGCATGAGTACACTTACCTGTGTGACAATCTCCTCACCGGCCTTACGCGTGAAGAGCTCCTCTGATTCCAATACAGGAGAGTCATATTCCTCAAAACCGAACAGACGGGAAACCTGTATGCAAAGTGGTGTTTGAGGACATGCGTGTGCGAATGCGGGGTTGCATGTTGCCAAATGCACAGTTACGTGTGCATGCACGTGAATATGTACCCTTGAATCACCTCACGGAAATGGCCAAACAGCCACATGCGCAGACGCATGTCCTCGGGTGGGAAGTCCCGCGTGCCTCTCGGTGGGTTCACATCGAATGGCGCGGCTTTGGGTTGCGACGGTGGTCCCGCCTCACTCGGCTTGCGATCTGCCTGTGTCATTGGATTTAACAACATCAATATCTGGCAATGTACTCTACTATGAATTAAAGCTCAGTCCTTGAGTCGCGCAGGTCACAATGCAGATGTTTACTGCTGCGGTTTAGCGCAGGCATGCACAGCCTAGCCAAACTGCGTGCATGACATTTTCAGCGAATGTGCACAGCAATGCACCAAGGCCTTGGTCTTTAAATAGTATAAAATAATATGACTAGTACAGCATAATATGATTTGTATTATGCTGTTACGAAGGTGGCATTGCAGCTGCAATACCTACATGCATGACAGCGGCAATGCTACAGGCATTGCATGTTCGCAGGTCATTAAATGCCAACAACATTGTAGTACTATCGCTTCGCCGCATGCTGAGTAGTCAGTGCACCAACAAAGCACCAGAATACCGCATTTGCAATACCAAGCAGAATTGCATACTCATGCAGCTGCGTCATCACATGGCATGAATGCAACGGTGATGGTGAGAGGACTCATCAATCAAACCCGCAATGGAAGCTTCGTACAATGGTAAACAGGAATGGTTTGCAGTGGTAACAATCAACGGCACTGTTAGCTACCAACCTGCACTCCAGCACTTGCGCTAGCTGCGGCTTTCAAGCGCCTGGACGTCGTCGAGCTCCGCAGCGACAAAGAAGGTAGCGCATTGAGCCTGAAACTCCCGTGCAGCAACAGGTGCGTCGCCGTAGAGGAGGAGGAGGCAGACAACGCCCGCCACGTGGCCGGAGACGCCGCCACCACCGCCGCCGCCGCCATGCGCGCTCACTTGCTCAACACGTGGCAGCAGATGAAGCCCTAATGCTTGTGCGAGCTTGTGTGGAGCGCTTGTGCGCAGTGCTTGTGCGGCTTGTGTGCAAGGGCGTCACGTGACGTCGCCCGGGCCACGAAGCCAGGCCGCTGCGGACCAGACCAGGCCACAGACCAGACCAGACTAGGCCAGGCCAGAAAAGGAGGCCGAAACGCTAAGACGAACTGCCCACAAGTCGCAGACTAGTGCAACCTGCTCTGGCTTGGAGGCTGGTCAGGTCTGACTTGGTCTGATCTGCCGACTTGATCTAGTCTGGCCTGGTCTGTGTTGGATGGTATGGCTTAGTGATCAAGGAACGTATTATTCATATATACATAGGCTACTAGTCAGTGATGGAGGATGAGAGTGGCTTTGAAGATCAGGAATACCAGCAAGAGGATATCGTTGGGAACGCGAGTCAAAGGGTTGAGGTAGAGGTTGAGGAGCGTGGGAGTGTAGGAAGAGAAGAGGAGAAGCCAAGTCCAAGCGGGAGATCAGTCTACCTGCAGGAGTATGAGGCGCAGAAGTCTAACCCTCGACACACTCCCAGATCTGCTAGAACGTAAGTCACCGAATGCGACTGAACGTGTGCATACGCTGTACTCAGGACATACACGTGTCCAGACTCCTTTCTAAGGTTGGATCGGGCTTCTACTTTTCCTACGTCGTGATGGTTGCTCGAGTATGTTGACTACACGAATGCAAGTTCATGACAGCAGAGACATTGTCTTGTGTATCAACTGAACATAAGACATGGCGAGTGTCTGGAGTACTCGTATATACATTGCAGAAGTACACGGGTACTGTATAGAGGGACTGTCTGACTGTGGGTCTCACATGAGCAAACACTAGTGTTAAAAACGCGTAGTGATTGTAACTCTACCTGGCCTGTAGACATGCTATCTCACCAAGTCAACAACTGGCACTCTCATGCGGAGCAAATTTGGTTGACAACCTTGCTGCCTTCACTGTAGCACCACACACACAGTGAGTCTACACGTCTCTGTTGGTGTGGAATCGCAGGGTGGTCCATGTCTTCCAATCAAGCGTTATCAGTTCACCACTTTGTGGACTGCGGTTTCGGTTGCAATGGGAGCTTGATTGAATGTGCCAACATTTCGTGTGTTGTTGCAGGCGTTTCAGCGAGTCTGACGCATACAGGTCGGGAGATGGTGTTCATGGGACGAGGGGTGGAGGAGGGTGGGATGATGTTGGTGGAGGAGGCCAGGAATTGCTGTTTCTCGAGGACGATAGCACGCCTTTGGGAGGGTGGGGAGAAGATGAGAGGCTCACAGCTGCAGCCGCTGCTGCGCTCAACAGCCACAAACCAACAATGAGGAGAGCAATGTCGAGGCAGGAATTAGCTTCCAATGGTGACACAACCATCTCTCTGAAGCAGCGGCCGGCTTCTGCTGCAGCTGAGGTGGTGGCGAGGTTGAGCCGGCGGGTGTCATGTCCAGCAAATGTTCCTTGTCCCACCACCAGCAACATGAGCAGTCTCGCTGGTAACGCGAGGACTCTGACACTCACAGGTCCACATACGCCGCCCTCGCCAAAGACGTCTCCCCACGTACAGCTTTTCTCCCCGAACCCAACATCTACGCCACCCGTTGGCATGCCGTTGGTGTTGGCTCGTGGCATCGGGCGGCCGAAAGTAGCAGACAGCACCTCGTCCTGCTTGCCACCAATGCCGCCCACTTCGCCAAGGACAAGGCCAATAAGCAGCAGCAGCCCGCCAGCCTCTCCGAGGCGTCTTTACGAGGCACTCCTAACAACAACAAAGTCACCGCACCCAACGTACACGCACAACAACATCGACCCAACCAGTTTTATAGGCGTACCTGTCGGCCGCATCCGCCCGCTGAGGAAGAGGGGCGCAGGGCCACACATGGTTCCTAAGGCAAGCCCGCCGGTGCTTGGAGTTGTTGGTGTGGGCGTGGGCGTGCCAAGCCCGGCCAGCTCATACGGGAGCTCTAGCCTCGGGCTCGGGGAGGAGTCAGAAGGGAGCTTGGACACGTACACGCCTCCGTGGCAACGGTGGCAGATGCAGCCGCAGGCATTGGCGCTCAAGGATGATGACAACGAGTTGGGCATAGCCAGTTGGGGGAGACTAAGGCAGGCATGATGCACTGTTGTGCCACTTGAGTTGTGTGTTATACATAGAGTTACATAGGTATGTCATGGGACACAAGTCAATCACACGCACAGTACTGTACCAAAATAGAGCCACATAATCTGGTCAACTGCAAGATCCGAATGGCTGTTGGTGCTTATTCTGTTACAGACAACATACAGTAGTAGTGTACAAGCAATGTGCCACCAGCTGCTACAACTCCATGCCTACATCAGCATTTGGGGGAGGTACGATGACGGCAGGCAATGCCGAACTGGCCTCCATAGCGTGGCCGTGCGGCTCATCAAGCTCCGAGGGCGACCCTGCAGGCGCACCCGTGGACATACCACTGCCTGCTCCTCGCATCCTGTCAAGCGGGGGCCCTGCAGTGATGAAAATAGTGTAAGCATGCAGCATGGTGTGCTACCAACCAATGTGTGTCTGCATGTGCATGTGTGTGCGCATGATATTAGCAGTGCAGCAATGCGTGCCTTGTTGCATCCGGGCCTTCTTGTTGGCTCGGTAGCGTTGTGCGCGCTTGGCCGCCGAAGCACGCTTCTCTTCCAGCGAGACCCGCTTCCTCCTTTCCTGCCTGGCAGCATGGCGGGCAGAGATCTGGGCATTACGTATGGAATGCGTCGACATGCCCCCATGATTCAATCGTTGTTGTTGTGGTTGTTGCTGATGCTGATGAGACAACGGCTCCACCCCGCTAGGGCCGGCGCCACCCAACGGGTGCACGCCGCCTTCGGGGTGTTGATGATGATGAGGACTGTGCAGATGCTGACTAGCAGCAGCCGCCGCAGCAGCAGCGGCAGCAGCAACCGCAGATGTTGTTATGCCCGGCAAGGCGGCCTCCACCAGCTTTGAACAGCTGGCGGTCAGTGCTCTTATGTGGTCCAACACGACATAAATGTGCTGAGGAGTAACCTGACTATTCGTGTTGGACATTGACACGGGCCCCGGCCCAGCACTGGCCCCAACAAGCATGGAAGCTGTGTCAGTACCAGCACTGGCTGGCAAGCCCAGCTTCTGCTTGGCTGCATTCGTCAAACCCCCCGGGTGGCTTGCTGATATCAACGCCGCCAGCGCCGATGTGATGCTGGCATTGCCGCCGTTCTCCACCCTGCTCGAATCGACCATGGCCAGCTTCGAAGAATCAGGAAGATCCATGCGATCCACGCCAGTTGAGGATGGCATGTCCACCGGTGACTTGGCCTGTGACAATCAACAATGTCACATTCTGGAGTGTTGCATTTGTAGAACTTGGCGACTAATATGCAACTAATGTCAATTCCCTTGTTACTTGAGTAACAACGACAGAAGTGACAAAGCAAGCAGCTGATCGTAGCATCACGCATGTATCAAAGTCGATGGCAATATGGCAAGTTACCTCAGCACCACTTGGTAGGCGTGGGACCACTGTGCTCTCCCTGACAGCTTCTCTGGTGATTGCCTCCCTGCACACGCATTTTGATTGTTGTCACTTGAGTGTGAGTTGAGATACGCAACACGAAACGGTTGACAACGCACCTTCTATTTACAAGCACGACGGAGCGCATCTCGCAGTTATCAAAGCTGCAAAAGGCCACTGTCAGTGGCACAGCAAGTAACAAGCGTTTGATGTCTGCGCAACAGCCAACTGCTGGCTTACTGTCGCTGCAACCCTCCAGTGGCATCATCGCCTACTGTCGCCATCAACGTGGACAGGAAACCGCTATGCGTGACCACAGCAATTCGAGTCTCTGGCCTTGACTGCAACCTGCATTTTGTTGTCAGCGCAATATGGCCTGGAGCGTGCAATGCCAGCAGATGCTGGCTAGGATAGTTAGTTTTGCAAGCATACCAGTTGATAAACTCCCGTGCCCGCAAAGCAAGCGCTTCGGGCGGCTCACGCTCCTCAGTCCACCAAGTATCTTCGTCAGTTTGGACCTGACAGCACGCAGCAACAGTTTGGCTAATTGTACACGATGCTCATGTTCCAGCATGCAGGCATGAGTGTGCATACCTCAGAAAAGTCAACACCAGGAAAACAGGTCCTGTAAAAGCTGATGGGCTGCCGTTTGTCACATGGATGCAAGCCCTGCAGGGAGTGTCGATGGTCAAGAAGCTAGTTGCACATGCACAAGATGTTGTTGGTGACAAAACAACAATGCTGCAGCTTACCAGGTGCTCCCGGCATAATTCTGCCGCCATGATGTGAAAATTGCCATTCGCATACAGTGCAGGAGACACCGTGCCATCTGGCCGAGCCATTGGAGTCATCAGAAGGTGGCCTGTGCCATCCGCTTGCCGCTGGCCGAACACACAAGCGGCTGTCTGCAATGTCCTGTGCAAACACGTGTCCCCCATCAGTATAGTTGCTGACCACTGACTTCAACACCTCAATTGAACAGCAGTGTGTACCTCAGCATGGGTGACACCACCACTAACTGTACGTTGAGAGGCTCCGCCAGAGAAGCCATCTCCTGGCGCAATGCGTCTGCCTGCAAGTGTAACGCACCGAACTGAACTATGGCATGCAAAAGTGTCTCCTTGAGGTGTTGTGTTCACAGGTACAAATGCAGTTTCACGTTGACCTGTGCAGCACTGCAGCTCACCTGCTGCCAGCCAAAGGGCGTGAGTTTGGCGTCCTCGAACTCCCATGACAGAAAAGCTGCGCTGTTGCTGGCCCCGGCAATATTGTGCTCAGCCTGACCATGCCGGATCTGCGTGCATTGTCAACAAAACCGCAAGCGTTAATGCCAGGATACAATATGCGCAGCAGCAATCTGCATGCAAAGCAGCATGTTGGGAAAGCTAGCGCACAAGCCAAGCCTGCTACTGACCAGATGGACAGTCTTGCAGGCGTGTAGAGAGTACAACGCAGGCCCATACTTGTCTTCTGCCATGCCTGCATCGCGCAACAAACCAACCATTGCAATACTCAACATCCAAAAAATGTTGTGACCAGTTGTCATGCTGTACACACCATCTACATTGTCAAGTCAAATCAGCATGCCACCTGACGGACATACGAGCACCGTGATGCCTCACTGACGCTATACACAGATGTCAACCGAATAGTGGTAGAAGCGATGGAGAGCATCTCGAATCACGACTATGTGGCCTGATCAGGCCACGGTGTTACCACAACCAGGCTGACAGGCAGGGCAGGATTGCTAAGCAGGGGTCAGATGCTGCATGCAAAGACTGGGCATTACCGCTCACACCGGCGACGCGCTCAGGCGACAAAGCTAGGAGAGCGCATGCACACAGCCGGACAAACGGAGGTCGTGGACCACCACCTTGGCGACGACGTCGGCGACGTGGGCGGCGACGACGCTGCGGGCGTCGCCGGCGTGACGTCACGCGTGACGACAGTTGTGACGAAACCCTAGAGTGGACATGACGTTAGCCGAAAGCGATTCTGCTTCCTGCGATCCAGCCTTACTCTACGGCTGCGTTGAGTCGACGCCTTTTGCGCAAATACCGATCTTTGTTCATCCAACGGAGAAAGCGCAATCAACTTGCATACACACACACATGCACACACGTATATATACATATATGTGCATATATATATGCATACATATATACGCATACGCATACGCATACATGCATATATATGCATATGTGTATGTATATATATGTATATATATACATATATCTGTGTATACATATGTATATATGTATACACACACATATATATATGCATATATATTATGTATGTAGTATATACATATACATGCATATATATATGTGTGTGTGTGTGCGTATGCAAGTTGACCACCATATGTACACACACACACGCACACCCAAAAAATACCATATATGTACATATGTTATGTACATATACATATACATATATACATATTCGTATATGTTCGTGCATATATATATATATATGGATGTCATATGTACGTGTATATGTGTTTATATATATACACATACATATATATGTATATTTGTATGTACACATACATACAAATATACATATATATGTATGTGTGTGTATATCATCATAAACGTACGTAAGTATGTGTGTATATATATATAGAGAGAGAGAGAGAGATGCATAGATAGATAGATACATAGATAGATAGATACACTGTATCTATCCATATATATGATTTATGTATATGTATGTACATATATACATACATACATGTACATATATGTACAAATATACAGGTATATATATGTCCATATATGTACATGTATACATGTATATACAGGTATATATATGTACATATATGTACATGTATATATGTATATATATACATACATAAATATATATATGCTTATATATATTTATATATATACATATATATATGTATATGTGCATATTTAAACATTAACATACAATCACGCATATGACACACACGCACACATGCGCACACACACAGACATATACACATATATGTATACAAATAATCAGTATAGGTATACATATTGATTTGAACAATTAATTGCGTATTCCTGGGATGGGCAGAAACCACCCACAACCAACCTTGTGCTCTTTGCACGCCCATCCAGCGCCATGGCAAACAATCAGTATCGCGGCCGCCACCCCTCACGCCGTAACAAGCTTGGCCGACCATCATGGTCAATGATTGTGCGCAACATATCGGTTTGTCATCGGCGTCATCGGCGGAAGCCGTATATATTATAGGCAACGGCGGCGTTTGAGCGATTCCGCCCAACTAGTGCAGCGACAATTTAAGCAAACATTTTGGGCCTCGGCGGCCCCACGCCCGCTCTGCCAACCATAAGGAGCCAGTTGTCGCGGCAGCACACGATGTGAGCACGGGTGACAACCCCAAAACCAAGCCTAAGCTGCGTCACAGCATCCGGTTGAAGAGACCCTCGCCCACTATCATACCCCCGTCAATAGCGTCATCGCAATTGTAGCATAACTCGATATCAACTTCTTAACCATCAGCGCCTTGGCTGATGTGACCTAGTGGAACACCCTCATGTTATAACGGTCACGAGCATATTGACGTTAGGGTTAGGCTGCGGCATTGGCCTCGCAGCGTCCAAGTGAGGAGTCGTGTTGGCCTTGAACATGTTTGGAATTGGCCTTGCTACCATGCACACCTTTTTAAACGCGCCGACGACGCCTACGCCATTCGTCTTAGATTCTGCCAGAAAGGTGCAGACTCCCCCTCATTGACGCATCCGATGGAATAGGCTTATCCGTCGGCGAGACTTTAGCTTTGGCTAAAATCTCGTCGATGTTAGGCCTTATGGCTGGGGCCTTGCTATAAGGTTAAAATCTTAGAAGCTCAATGCCCACCGTGTTAAACAGCTACAGGTGTACGAATAATCGAAGCCGCATAGGGAATGTAAACATATATGTCAATTTTCACTCTATAATGCCAACGACAAAAGGAAACAAACGAATACACATTAATACATATTAATACACACGCACACACACGCACACACACACATGTGTGTGGGTGTATCACACAGTGTCTACAAGTTTTTCAGTGGTCTGCCGTTTTTGCAAAATTGTAACTGAGTTATGGCGGCGCAAATTTGCCGCGCGTCTCTACGAGAAGTTGTTAATCACCATGTATGTGATCTTTGTATGTATGCCTTTTTTAGCAGTAAATGCAAATGCACTTGACTTGTTGTTGACAACTTCAACAACAACTCACACAATTGTAAGTTTTACACTATAGTGTAAGACTATGATATGAAGAAAGAATTTATCTGCAAAAATTGAGTTAATCTTATCGTCATCATCATACATACTTGTAAGGATTTTGTCATTGCAAACAACTTATACTTTTACATTATATATTTTTCAATGCGAATGTGTTATACTAAATCCTCAAAGATTCTGTTGACTCCAAACTGCAAGAATTCTAGCATTTTGAAGGCTGCAAACAATCTGATGGTGTGCACGCAAAAAGAGTGGCATTCATTTTGTTCAACACTTATGCCGCCGTAGAGTGAGGTGCTGCTCTGCTGCGCAAGCAAGGCTTTGACATGGTGCCTTGGCAATGGAAACAGTACCAGAAGGATCCTCTTGCCATCAACCTGCCTAAGGTCCGCGCCAAGGCCAAGGCAGAGGAGAGTGTGGCTGAGCTTTAGACGTTGATGCGCGTGGAGGATGTACATGCAGCAGTACGTCAGCAACGGAGGTGCGCATATGTATGAGCGTGCACCTGCGCAGGGTGCATCGTTTAGGCAGCATCTCACGGTTCTGACAAACTCTTGCGTACACTTGCCAACCACCTCAAAAACAACATTTAACAAACTCACCCTCCCCATGGCATGAGAATGTACACATAAGTTGGAATTCCAGTTTCACCAATAAGATAGTGCAGTCTTGTTTATCACTGTGGTTCATTCTCCTTTTGCTATATTATGGGCATTATAACCGACGAGTGTGCCGCTTTACCGCGGCACACTCGTCGCTTATAGTGCTCACAATGGGTAGGGATCAGGACTTTATGGTGATCTTCATGCACTCTCACACACCCCACGACGCGCGTCCATTGTTATAGGCTGGTGCTTACGTGAATTGCACACTATACAATTTCATGACGACTTTGAATTTTAATTTAGTGTCCTCAACAATGAAAGTCAATGATGCTGATAGTTGCTTTAAAACCCACCCAGCATCATCACGAATATGCGTGCACAATGCTTCAATTCTTGCTTGTTACGAAGACTATTCATGATCAAATTTCACAATTGTGAGTGACACTGCAGTGGTGTGTGTGGCACAGACTTACACCGCAAAGGGGAGCTGGCGCGTGGGGTTTTGCATCGTCAATCTGATATGTAGATTGGTTTCCACATACTCTGCCAAGCTTGCCTAGCTGTAAGGTTTTGGTGTTGAGTTGTATGGCGCCTATGACATTTATAGCCAATGTTGATAATGTCATAATTGTTTGCGGTGGCTAAGTTGAGTCTCATACGCACATACATGTGTGACTGGTTGTGTTTGTTGCTGACTTTGTGTGGGGATGTAGTTACATCCCCACACAAAATCAGCTAGTGCAAATCCTGACTCCACATGATTTGCCAATAGGTTGCGTTTTATGGAATGGAAGGTGCATGGCCTATTGAAAAAACAGTTGACTGCACCTACTATTGCTACACATACTGTAGCTACACTTGCTGCATACAAGCGGTATACATGTCGCTATCCGATCTGAACTCAATTCACCCACCGCGCACAACGCTACGCACAGAATTGGCCAAAACACACTGTATTTCATGCATCAAGTTGGTGCATGCTTTCATGGATACCTCCGCTGCATCCGCACATGTGCACACTAACTACAATTTACATAACACAAAATTTTGCGCCGACCCAAGACTATCATTGCGCACATGTACCTTACAACGTCGCAAAATTTACACGGTGACTAACGAGAGACTGAGGGACTGTTGGATGCCTGACCCTATCTGACCCCAACGGACCTAACGACTTGGGCCACAAAGGGACTGAATAAACTGCCGGTGCGTATTGTGGACAATAATCAATTGCCGACCGCCGATCGTACAGTACAGTGGACTGTTGCCTATCTGTGATGACGTGACATGAACATATTTTGACGGCCGACCGCCGGTCATACTGCTTCCGTAACGGCGACCTACCTATAATGGCAATTAAGTGTATATTCAGGCCCCTAATGGCGGCGGTCGGTACCGGTGAGTCGGAGTTGACCCGCGGCCGGCCGTCGGCCGTACATAAGCCGTGGCGGCGACTAACCTACATTGGCAAGCAAGTGACCACTCAATCTCAACTAAGTCTGCTAAGAGGGACGAGCGATGGCGGCGAGTACCTGTCAGTCTGGTTATTTATACTCGGCACACTTAATGGAACAATAGCATCATTGCGATGGTACAACAGTCCCATTAAAGTACCCTATACGGTACTCATCATTCAATGGTACAACGGTGCTGTCGTACCATTCCTGTGGTACGACTGTACCATTGAACTTGAAAACGTTGAGCGTTTAAAACGCAGTTGCATTTCAAACGCTGAACGGCTTCATTTATCAGGACAATTGTGCGGCGGCGACGGCGACGACGATGGCGGTTCGGCGGCGGTGGCGGCGGCGGCACGGTTGGTGAGTTTGTGTATATGTGTGTACACAGAGTAGTTGAGTTGCATGTGCATGATGGCGTTATGTTAAGTGCAACCCGCCCTTCTTACAGGCCAGGCCAGGTGGCGGTGGCGGCGTCCAGGTAGGTGAGTTTCTTTGTATGTGTGTGTATGATGCCGTTGTGTTGACGCCCTTCTTGCCGACCAGGCCAAGCGGAGGAGGAGCGGCGAGGGCGGCGGAGGAGCGGCGGCGCAGGCACGGAGGAGCGGAGAGTGGAGGAGCGGCAGCTGAGTATAAGGGTAGAGTATATAGGGTAGTAGTAGTAATAGCTCAATGTTGTAGTAGTAGTAGTAGTAGTAGTAGTAGTAGTAGCTCAATGTAGTTTACATTGTAGCATAGCAACATGTTACAATGTTTATTGTCATAATATTATATTACATATTTGTGACTCGCCGTCTCTCACAGTTGACGACAATCATATGCGATACCTGCTCGTGACTGAATGGTACCGATAAGCATTGGGGACAGTGACGTCAGGTACCTTAAAGGTACCACAAAGTACCCCAAAGGTACCTGATAGTTGGGTACCTTCGAGGTACAGTCGCCGGTACCTAACTGTTGGGTACCGGTTAGTTAGGTCAAGTCCCCTTTGCTTGACTGATGGGTATTTGACAGGTACCTGTCAGAATAGGTCAGTCCCTTAATTGAAACGGCCGCCGACTAATGGTGATGGCCGTTATACTCAGGTCTCTCTATCGAGATTACAGGTGGACTGAGGTACGACAGTCTAAGTGAGTCCTCAGGTGCACGGCCGTTGCCCATATTTCATCGGCCGGCAGGGGAAACAATTTGCGACGAGGTCAAGCTATCTTGTACCGATGATGATCTCTTCAAGGTTGGCATACACGCAATGTATGCCCCGCGAGAGGTATAGAGTTTCTAATACCAAGGCTTGAATATGCTAGCGGAACATTTGGAAGACCACGCTGCCCCCTTGCTGGTGGTGGGGAACTTGAATGCCGTATACTACATAGCCACTGCTTGTAAATATTGGACCACAGAAGCTGACATTACCACCGCACACCCGTGCCACATTCTCTCTTAGAGAGTGTCGTACGTGAAAATCTCTTTTAACGTACAACACCCTCTCAGATTGACAAAATATCGAATAATAATTTTACATAAGGCAAATTGACACCGTTATAGTCATTGTCACACTTTAGATAAGGACAATCGCTGCTAGTTAAGAGTATTACTATAACAAGAAAATATGTATATGATTAACATGTATTTAATTGTGACTGTTATACCTTGCTATGGTGAGCGCTTGTCCTTACATGGAGTGATATGAATTTTGATGTATTGATCGCTTGTCATTGCATTGAGTTGCCCGACTCTTTGTCTGGATGGATCACATGTATGTTATAAGAACAATGCCGGTATTGGTTTTGATGCTAATACCTCGGTACAACGACAGAGTTCAAATAGCATTCATGCGTTGTAGTGACTATTGGCCCATTGAGTCATGACATTGGAGGAACGACACCTCCGTGTAGTGATAAAATGTCCACACATTCGAAGCCACTATATCGAGGGTAGAGTGTCTACTAGGCTGCGGTGTAGTGCGTGCCGCACAAGATCTCTGCACGTGAGCCCAAAATAGCACAGCAGAGAGTCTCTCCTAAGCTGCCCGTTACCCTATCGTACCCTAACGGATTAGGGTTGGGATTAGGTTAGGGCTAAGGGTTTTTCTCCCCCCCTGGCAGGGTGGGCAGGCGGCGGCGGAGGCAGCGGAGAATGCCACGTGGCTCGATGGGATCAGAGGTTGTGAATAAGCAGGAAGCAAGTGCTTAGCCCCTGCTAGCTCGCTTGATAAGGTTGTGCTAGAGACGGTGATTCAAGGAGCAGATCCATGAGGGTATAGAGGTAGTTGGTTGGGGGAAGGACATGCCGGAGGAGGCCGCTGCCGCCGCCTTGCGGCTGGCGGCCAAACCTTCAAGACCTGTGCAGCATCTACCCAGAGGTACGTGCAACAGTAGTCTGATCTTGTCGAGCATGTGTAAAAGATCTGATTCAGAAAGCATAGCGTAGACCGTGTAGGACACGCAATGCGAGTCACTGAGCAGCAATCATGCTCTATCTGCATGCATCGGATTGTGTACCAAGTCACCTAGTCGGCAAGCGTATCAACTGGCAATCTTGACAGTGGAACAGGATAGGTCTTGTCAGTCATGCACGTGCGAGTGCGTGCCTGTGGATGCGCATGCGCATGTATCCGTGTGTGTGTGTGGAGGAATGTGTGTGGTTGTGTGTGTGTGTGGAGGTGGGGAGGAGGCGTGCGTGTATGTGTGTGGGCGTGCGCATGCGCGTGTTTAGGTGTGTGTGCGCGCGCATGTGCGCGCATGTGTTGCTTCAATCTCTCCAGGCAATGCTTCAAGCTACTCTTGTCTTGCATGCAAAGCAGTTCTGCTTTCCTTGTTGCCATGAGGCATGAATGAGTACCGCCTCTGTACGCAGTACCACTGTTCTCCAGCGACAATGAAGACGTCTTGTTCACCCACAATGCCACCAGCAATTCAATTCAAGAGGTATACTTAGACGTGCACAATGCATGCACGTGCGCCACAATGTGTGTCACACAGCATGGAGTGATCATGGTCGTCTTGGCCGGTGCATGCAGGCCAACATGCGGTCGGCGCCCCTCGAACCGAAAGTCATGGTTCCGTACGATGTCCGCATCGGGGAAACACCCCGCAAAGTCCAGATTGAAAGGTGAGAGACAACATTTGCAGTTGTCATCATGTCCACGCGCACACGCACACACAGGCGGGTAAGTACACATGCACGCGCACGTACACGTATGTACGTACATGCGCATGTGCTCCACACTTGCACGCCTACACGCACGAACAAGCACGTGCGCACGCGCGCATGCACGCGCAAGCTTGCACGTATGCCTGCACGCATACACAGGCACATGCACACATGCACCCACCCACCCACCCACCCACACGTACGCGCGCACACGCATTTAACCCCTCCCCCCCTCCTTCCCTCCCCTCAGGCGCAAGCGCCAGTTCGCCTCCCACGACCTCCTCGCCCTCCTCTCTTCCGCCGGCGTCGGTCGCCTCTCCTCCGGCTCCTCCGCCCTGACCGTCCCGCCCTCCCCTCTCGACCTCTGCATCTTCGACGACGACGACGCGTGGGAGACGCGCGCGGCATCGGAGTGGGGAGGGGAGGGGAGGAACCCGGCCAAAGGAGTGAAGAGGTAGGGTGGGTGGTGGGGGTGGGGTTGTTGTTGTTGTTGTTGGTGGTGGTGCTCAGTCGAGGAATGGTGTGTTGTCATGGATGTGCAGGTTTGCTAGTGGCAACCTGTTTTGTGAATGGAAGCATGGTCGTAGATGCACAACGCTGCGTCTGCGTCTGTCGTGTTGGTGATATTGTTGGTTGGGGTGGGGGTGGGGGGGGTGATGTGTGTGTTTGCGTGTAGGGATGGTACTGGAGTGGTTAGGTATGTGGATTGCCATGTTGTGGGGGCGGACGTGCAGAAGAACACTTTTGAGGTGGAGTGGGACGCGACGGGGGAGCGACAGTGGCTACCGAGGTGAGTTGGTTTTTGTTGTGGTGGTTGTGGGTGTAGTGGTGTAAGGCTTATCTATGACGTCCCACATACAGGATTGACATCTGCTTTCAAGCTGAAGATCCTGTGCTGTATGTCAAGCGCGTGGCAGCAGCCTACGCCCTTCGCGCTCGCACGGAGTCGCTATTGGTATGCTTTGTCCGAGCGCATGAGAGGGCTCGTGAGGGGAAGGTGTGGTGTGTTGAACTGATGGACTGTGTATCAACTGCAGCGCTACAATCTGTATCTGGATTGCATGCCAACGGAGGATGTGAACATGCTGACGCCGGAGCAAGTGAATCGACTTTTGGCATACACTCTGAACACAAAGGTTGTTTGTCATATGAAAATCCAAGCCTATGCTTGCACTTGCACACACGCATGTACACACAATCATTTTCACAAATGTACGCACGCACACATGCACGCACGCACACACCAACATCGACAACTGTCACAGTCACTGAAGGACAAGCAAGCGGATACGGCGCCTTTGCTGGCGGAGGTGAGGTTGGACTATGCGCGCACGATGAACAAGATCGCCTTCGATGGCACCATTGGCGTGGGCTCGCGCAACGGCAACAACAGCAAGCGCCGCCGTGTGATCGACCCGGAGATGCTTGTCGACCTCGGCAACGATGTGTTCCCGGAGGAGCCAATACGCCCCACACCAGAGTATGATACCTGTTGTAACACATGACTGCGTGTGCAGACAAGAGTGTGTGAACACGTGACTGGCTCACACACGTGCGTGCGTACAGATGCGCTACAGTGAAGATGCCTGCTTATGACTTCACCGAGCAGCTCAGCGAGTTCTCTTTCCGCACCTTCCTGACCAAAAGCGAGGTGTTGGTAGCCCTGAACAAGGTGAACCTGTTGTCCTGTCGTGTTGTTGTTGTTGTTGTTGTGTCGTTGGCGCGCTCGCACGTGTGTATGTTGGAGTGCCGACACGTGGGTACATGTCTCAAGGTGCGGGTGGAGTGCCTCAAGGTCAGCAAGCAGTCCCTCCTCTCCACCTACCACACCAAGAGTCTCCGTCTCGAGGAGTTCGAGCAGACCCAGGCCCAGACCCAGGAGCAGGCCGCCAGCCACCTCAAGGACAGCTGGGTCGTCATGCTGAAAAACAGCATACGCAACGCCTTCAAGGATGTCGGAAAGGGGTGGTTCAACCTGCATGAGAAGAACCTGGAGACGTACCAGGGGAGCAAAATGAAACGGTTCCTTACCATGGTGAGAAACAGAGACTTGACACGTGTGGGTGCGCGTGCGCGTGCGTGTGCGTGGGTGCGTGTGCATGCATATTCCTCGTGCATGCCGAAGAGGTTGACGACAATGCGTGACTGCACTCGACTATTGATATTTTCATACATCAAACCCAATGCGGTGATGCGTCAGGTCCGCTTCATGATGGAGGACGCCGTGCGCTACCTGCTCGAGGACAACCTGGCGCGGTACTGCGAGTTCCTCGAGCGGCAGTGCGGGCCCCCTCTGACCGTTGTCAGCACGAACGAGGTGGTGACCGCCACGGACGCCACCTCGTTCAAGGTTGGTGACGTGAAGTTCAAGTTCATGGGTAGTTTGAGTGCCAGCTTGTGTCTGACTGAGAGTGGGAGGTGATACAAGCAGGTGAACAAGAAACCGCCGCTCTTTGCGCTTGAGCTTGTGGCGAAAGATGGCACGGGGTTCGCGTACAACACGCCGTTGAGCGCATTCGAACCCGCAGCGATCAAGGTGCGCTTGCAGTCTGGGATGCTGTTTGCCCAACTGTTTGAAGTGTGTGTGTGTGTCTCTCTGTGCGTTTGCGTGTGTGTGTGTGTCAAAATGGCAAGACTGATTGGTGACGTTGTAGGTGTATGACGCCGCCATCACCTCCTTGGGTGCCATCCCTCAGCTCGAGCCCCACGTCATGGAGGGCATATTCTTCTCCCTCGTACCCACCCTCAACGCCATGCACCTCCAAGAGGTACTATTGTAATAACACACACTTCCTCCACCTCCCCTGCACACACACACACACACACACTCGCACCCAACCCCAACCCCAACGCACACACGCAGCCGGAGGTGTGCACGCTGCGCGAGCGTCTCAGCGGCGCACTCCGCCGCTCCGTCGCGGACGCAGCGAGCTATCTGACCTGCTGGACTCCGCATGAGGAGCTGCTGAGGCTGGACCCGCAGGCGTACTTGCAGGTAGGTGTGTGTGTTGGGTGGATGAATGTGGGCTTTGGGGTGAGGGGTACAATGATGTTGTGTGGATAGGATGTTGAGGAGAGGATGCAGACGCTTGCGGAGAAGAAAGCTGAGATTGACAGGCTTAAGGGCGAATGGGCTACCCTGGACAAGAAGTAAGTGGTTTGTGGATGATGTTTGTATGTGTGTGAATGGAACAAGTGTGTTTGATAGCTCGTTGATGGATGTGACATTGATGGCTGGCTTGTCTGTCTGTCCCCTCTCAGCTTGCCCGTGTCCATCGCCATCGGCCCTTTCCTCGTAAGCTGCAAGAAGGTCCGCGACACCCTCCTCCTGAAAAAGTCCAAGCTCGTCGAACTCGGTACGCGTGGTAATCACTCTCGCACCCGTTGGACACATACCCCAACACCACCGCCCCACCCACGCAGTCATCGAGTCCCTCGCGCGCGCCCCCCGCCGCCTCTCCGCGGAGGTCCACAAGCGCGCGGACGACATGTCGCGCGCGCTGGGGGCGCGCACCAACACGCCCGAGGACGTCGCGGAACGGAGGAGGTACATCGACGGGATGGGGGGGAAGGTCGGGGAGATCGTGGAGCTGATCAATGAGGCGCAGGTGAGGGAGGGGGGGGAGTGTGTGTGTGTGTGCGTGCGTGCGTGCGTGTGGGTGAGATGACGTGGGTGTGCGGTGGTGAAAAGTGCAGTGTTTGCTGTGCACGTAGGGTATTCAGTGACTGGTTCACTCATGTGTACAACGATTTATGTGTGTGTACGTGCGCAGAATAACTTGTACGTACACGTGTTTGAGCATGCGTGCACATGTGTGCGCGAGCTGACACACACATGTGTACACACACGCGCGCACACCTACTCATGCACACGTTGATAGACGTGCGCACATCCACACTCATCCGCACGAGGGCAGAGAGTTATATGCGCATCATCCTAATCAAGCCTCTCCTCTCCTCTCCTCTCCCTCCAGGTCTACTACGACGCCCTCGACACCCTCTCCTACCTCCTCCCCGAGGCGGACCTCCTGGCCCGTTGGGGCGCGCGCGCCTGGCCGGGCAAGCTCGAGAGAGCGGCTCGGCGGGCAACTCAGACCCTGGACGGGGATCAGGAGAGGTACACACACATACACACACACACACATGCGCACACGCACACGCACGCGCACGCACACGCACACGCACGCGCACGCACACGCACAGGCGCACGCGCACGCACGCATACACATACACACACAGGTACCGGACGGAGATGAGCGCGGCGCAGGAAGGGTTCGCGGCCGTCGTGGCGGGGATAGAAGGGGTCGTCAGCGGGTTCGGACAGTATGGAGATTTGGCGCAGGTAACGGGGAGGGATATGTGTGCGACTGTGAATGTCCGCGTGCATGTGCATATCCATACGCATTTGACACATGAAACATGGGACGCACATGTGTGCTTGTATGTGATGACCCGCCTGTATGTTTGCATGCGCGTGTACATACACATACACATACACATACACATACACGTACATGTACACGTACACATACGCGTACGCGTACACGTACACGTACACGTACGCGTACACGTAACCTTGCTTGCGTGTGCTGACCTGCATGTACGTGTACGTGCGTGCGCAGGTGGACTTCGTGGCGTCGCAGGTCACGACTATATCCGAGCAGCTGGCGAAGGCCGAAGAGGACTCGCGTCTGTTCAACTCGCGCGAGGCGCTGTTTGGACTCCCGCCCACAGACTACTCGAACGTGCGCCGACTTATCGAACAGTTCGACCCCTTCGCACAGGTAGAGAACACAATCGCAACAGGAAAAACAACCACAACTCACCCAGCTGGTGTTGTAGTCGATGACATGTTGGGTTCAACAAGCAACACGCACACACGCATCGCTTGCCGTTCGACTGATTTGTCGGCTGTGTGTGTAGTTGTGGCAAACAGCGGCGAGCTGGGCCAAGTGGCAGACTTCCTGGTTCAAAGACCCGTTCTCTAGCCTCAATCCCGACGCCATCGAGAAGAGCGTGGCGGCCTCGTGGAAGGCCATGTACAAGGTGGGTGAAGAAACGTGTGTTTGGTTGTGTTGTGTGTGGTGCGTGCGTGGAGTGTCAATGTCAGTGCGGTGGTGGGGATGGAGAGGTGAGTTGAATGGGTGGTGTTGGTGTGTGCGGCAGGTGTCGAAGATATTTGCGCAGAAGGAGTTGGAAGCCTGCGCGAAGAACTGCGAGACCGTCCGGCTGCAGGTTGGTAGATGAGTTGACAAAGTGATCTGCCCGAGCGCTCGGTTCATATTCGTGTCAGCACTGATGGACACGTGACTGTTGAGCAACATATGATGAGCAACACTTGTTGTTGCGATGACAGCTGGAACAGTTCAAGCCGAACGTGCCGCTGATCCTCGCGCTGCGCAACCCTGGCATGCGCGACCGCCACTGGAAGGTATCAATGTGCATGTGTGTGTGCATGCGCGCGTGCGTGCGTGCGTGTGTGTTGCCTTTGCCATTCTTACCTAAGTGGCAAAGGTTTCAACTCTGAGACCGTGTACGAGTGTGCCTTGCTACAAATCTCGTCTTCCTCAGGTCCTTAGCGAGCAGTTGGGTATCGATCTCCAGCCCGACGACAAATCCTTCACTCTCTCCAAGGCGCTGGAGATGGGCCTGCTGAGTCACCTGGACACCATCACGCGTGTCTGCGACAACGCCGGCAAGGAGTACGCCATCGAGCAGGCGCTGGACAAGATGGAGAACGAGTGGAAGAGCGTGGAGATCACGGTGATGGACTACCGCGAGTCGGGAACATACGTGATCAAGGTGAGTCGATGAGTTGCTCTGCGTGGTGTACGTGTGCTCGCGTGTGCAATTGTTTGCCGACGCGCATGTGCGTTGTGTGTGTGCGTGCGTGCGTGCGTGCATATGAGAGCGTGTGTACGCATCTGTGCGTGCGCTTGTGTGAGCTTTCACGTGCACATGCGTGTGTGTGTGCTACTCGACTAATGCAACTCGATCAAGATCTCAGAGGGACAGTAGCAAAATGTTACTCTCATGCAGGTTGACGAGGCCGTGGCCCAGCAGCTCGACGACCACCTCGTCCTCACCCAGTCCCTCGGTTTCTCCCCCTACAAGAAGCCTTTCGCGGAGCGCATCGAGAAGTGGGAGTCGACGCTGGCGCTGTGCTCGGAGATATTGGAGCAGTGGCTCGCGCTCCAGAGGGCGTGGATGTACCTGGAGCCGATATTCGGCAGCCCGGACATACAGCACCAGCTGCCGGTGGAGGGAAAGAGGTTCGCGACGGTGGATAGGATATGGAGAAAAGCACTGGCACAGGTAAGCAACTGCACGCACGTTTGTGCACACGTACGTAGTGCAGGCGCACAGGGTCAAGCGCGCGCACACGTCCCAGCACGCGCACGCACACATGCGCGCGCATGCATTGCATCACGGAGACCCATCACATACGCACATGCCCACCGGACACACAACACACGTGCATGCAACTTCGTGTGTGACCCTTTCTTCCCATTGACTCTACTTCTCATCACCCCCAGGCCAAGAGCCAGCCCCACCTCCTGACGGCCTGCGGCTCCCGCAAGCTGCTCGACTCCTTCTCCGAGTGCAACCGTTCCCTCGAGACCGTCCAGAAGGGTCTGGCGGACTACCTGGAGACCAAGCGCGTCGCGTTCTCCCGCTTCTTCTTCCTGTCCAACGACGAGCTGCTGCAGATACTGTCACAGACCAAGAACCCGATGGCCGTGCAGCCGCATCTACGAAAGTGCTTCGAGGCGATCGCGGATCTGGACTTTAATCAACCGGACTTGCTTATCACGGCGATGAACTCTGCCGAACGAGAAAAGGTGTGCGCATGTGCGTGTGCACGTGTAGGCATGCCTTTGCACGCGGACACATGTGCGTGCGTTCTTGCGTATGCGCGCGCGCGCGCGCGTGCATGAGCGTGTGTGTGTGCATGCGTGTGTGCGTGTTGTGCAAGACGCAAACTTACCCCCATGCACTGTGCGCAGGTGCCCTTCGACAAGCCTATGTACCCGAAAGGCAGCGTGGAGTGTTGGCTCGGCGAGGTCGAAACAACAATGCGCCACAGCGTGCGCGCACAGATCGAGCTGGTAACCACACCTTACGCCTCAACACAGCACCCATCTAAACGACCTGTGTTTCATCCCTCTCTCCTCTCTCTCTCAGGCTCTCAAGGACTACGTGGTCAAGGAGCGCCCCGCCTGGGTCCAGTCCTGGCCCGCGATGGCGGTGCTGGCGGTGGGCCAGACCTACTGGACGCGCGAGGTCGAGGGGGCCATACGGGCGGGGGAGCTGAGGAAGTATTTGGAGGAGACGCTCGCGAAACAACTGTACGACCTCACGGACCTGGTAAGTGTATGTGTGTGTCTCTGCATGTGTTTCGCTCTGTCTCTCATCTTCCTCTGCTCTCTTAGGTCAGAGGCAATTTGACCACCTTGGCGCGGTTGACCCTCGGCGCGTTGATCGTCATCGACGTCCACGCCCGGGACGTGGTGGCCAAGATGGTCGACGAGGGGGTGAAGGCGGTGACGGACTTCGAGTGGGTCAGCCAGCTCCGCTACTACTGGGAGGACGACGAGGTCGCAGTCAAGATGGTGCAGGCGTCACTCGCATACGGCTACGAGTACCTTGGGAACACTGCTCGGTGAGAGAGAGTACGCGTGTGTGTTTGCGTGCATGCACGTGTGCGTGTGCGTGTCACAGTCCTCCGACAGGGTCTGCCTGCTGTTATCTGATTGAAGACCGAAGACCAACCTCACATTGATATGCACCAGGCTGGTTATCACGCCGCTAACGGACCGCTGCTACATGACTCTGATGGGAGCTTTGCATCTGAACCTCGGTGGCGCACCCGCTGGCCCCGCAGGAACGGGCAAAACAGAGGTGGGTGTGTCGGTTATTGCGGTATCGAGTTGAGTTACAGCAAGACTGACTGTGTATGTCTTTGTGAAACACAGACCACAAAGGATCTGGCCAAGGCCATGGCAAAGCAGTGCGTGGTGTTCAACTGCTCGGACGGGCTGGACTACCTCGCGATGGGCAAGTTCTTCAAGGGATTGGCTTCGAGCGGAGCGTGGGCGTGCTTTGATGAGTTCAACCGAATAGACCTGGAGGTAACTGCTGTCAAGTGGCCAAGGTCGAGTCTGATCCTGGTCACAAACACCCACGCACCCGCGCGCACGCACGCACGCGTGTGCACATGCACTCTGGCACACACGTGCGCGCGCGCGTGCACACGCATTCACCCTCCCTCCCTCCCTCTCTTCCTCCTCCAGGTCCTCTCCGTGGTCGCCCAGCAGATCCTCACGATCCAGCTCGCCATCCAGTCCAAGCTCAAGCGTTTCCTCTTCGAGGACAGCGAGATCGCGCTCGACCCCTCCTGCAGCGTCTACATCACGATGAACCCCGGGTACGCCGGACGCAGCGAGCTGCCGGATAACCTCAAGGCGCTGTTCAGACCGTGCGCCATGATGGTGCCGGACTATGCGCTGATTGGGGAGATATCGCTGTACTCGTTCGGGTTCAAGGTGAGGGGATGGGGGGGAGTGCTGGCGTTGGGAGATGCGTTTACACATAACACAACACGCATATGCATGCATGCGCGTGCGCACGCCCGCGCACACACACGCAACCAACTTTGCTCTACCACAGGATGCCAAGAACCTCGCGCGCAAGATGGTTGCCACCTTCAAGCTGTGCTCAGAGCAGCTCTCGTCTCAGGTGCATGTCACTGACTGCTTTTATCCTTGAACCTGTCCTTGCACACGCGCACACATACACACTTGCCAAAGCTTATCAACATACACATACACTTGCGCACACACAGGACCACTACGACTATGGCATGCGCGCTGTCAAGTCCGTCATCACCGCCGCAGGCAACCTCAAGAGGGACTTCCCAGGTAGGTTTTCGCAGTCGCCAGCAAGCAGCTGACTACTCTACAAAAGGCGAACCTGCCCACATGTTGATGGCATCATCCTGAGTGACGTGGTTGTTACTGCAGAGGAGAACGAGGACGTGCTGCTTCTCCGCGGCCTCCGCGACATCAACGTCCCCAAGTTCCTGTCGCACGACCTCCCACTCTTCAGCGGCATCATATCAGACCTGTTCCCCGGTAAGTGCACCACGACAGATTGTGTTGTGTTGTATCTGAGAGTGTTGGCACACACTCTCAGATACAAAAGCATGCGCACACATGCGCATGGACGCTTGCGCACGCACGCACGCACGCATACATACGTAATGTGTGAATGCGCACCCCACGTATATGAGCAAGAGGGTGCGTGCACTTACGCGCACGCTTTCTCGCACGTAAACGTGGGTGGGCATGCACACACGCATGTGTGTGTGTGTGTGCATGTATATGTGCGAGACAGTGCGCGCACGCACGCACTCACTCTCGCACACGTGGACGCACGTGCTCGTGCGCATGCATACACATCCTCACCAAATACAACGGCTTAGGCGTGGCTCCCCCCACCGTCGACTACGCCGACCTCCTCCGGTGCCTCTCCGACTCCTGTTCCGAGCTCGGCATCCAGCCCGTGGACGCGTTCGTCACGAAAGTCATCCAGCTCTACGAGACGACGCTCGTGAGGCACGGACTCATGCTCGTGGGACCCACGGGGGGAGGGAAGACGATGTGTTACAGGAGCCTGGCCAAGACCATGAACAAGTGAGGGGGGGGGGGGGGG
>RHPI01003124.1:116490-145415 GCA_009103225.1 Chlorokybus atmophyticus
GGGGGGGGGGGGGGGGGGGGGGGGAAGGGATAGGTTGGAGTATGGGGTTGAACTGTTTGGAGATTCACCCTTGCTGATGTTGTTTGTTATGTTGTGCGATGAAAAGCTCGACCCGTGCGATCATCTAGTCAACTCTGTGTTTAACATGTGCTTTCCGTGCGTGCAGGTTGAAGGGTACGAAGGCTTTTCAGCGTGCGCGGATAGTGTGTCTCAACCCAAAGTCCATCACAATGGGCCAGGTTGGTCAGTGCGGATTGTGCACACATGTACACTGACGCACACGCACGCGTATATATGCACACACACGCACGCGCACATGCGCGCAGGCACCAACACACACGCCCGCGCGCACGCATGCGCAAACTAACACAGTCAAACCCCATCTTCATGAACTCACGCGTACATGCTGCAGTTGTACGGCGAGTTTGACGAGAGCACCCACGAGTGGACGGACGGCGTCCTTGCCTGCCACATGCGCGAGTGCGCCGAGGATGACAAGCCCGACAAGAAGTGGATCATGTTCGACGGGCCCGTGGACGCCATCTGGATCGAGAACATGAACACCGTCCTCGATGACAACAAGAAGCTGTGCCTCGTCAGTGGAGAGATCATACAGCTGTCGAACACGATGACGATGATGTTTGAAGTGGAGGACCTGGCGGGTATGTACGCTAACACACACGTGTACACGCACACACATGCGCATGTACGCGCACATGTGTGTTTACGGGCATGTGCAGATGGGTGCATATGCGCGCACGCATGCATGTGTGTGTGTGGTGGGGCGCACACACACACACACACACACACACTTATGCCTCCGTGTGTATCCTTCCAACCACATCTCTTTGCCTCTCTCAGTTGCTTCCCCCGCCACCGTCTCGCGCTGCGGCATGGTGTACATGGAGCCCGGCGCCCTCGGCACCAAGTCCCTGCTGGACTCGTGGCTCCAACGCCTGCCGGCAGCCATCAAACCACACGTAAGACACTCCACAAGTCATGCACACGCATGTGCGCGTGCGCGTGCGCATACACATCATCAAGTCGTGTCACATGTGTGCAGGGGGAGTTGTTGTCCCAACTCTTCACGTCGCTAGTCCCCGACTCCCTATACTACATCCGCCGCTCCCTCCGCGAGACCGTCGCCACCACCGACAACAACCTCATCCTCTCCCTCTTCAACGTGATGGACTCCCTCCTTTCCTCCCCCAACAACAACAACAACAACGCCGACAACAACAACGAGGACCGCACGGCCAACCTCCCACTCCTCCTCCCTCCCCTGTTCCTCTTCGCCCTCGCGTGGTCGCTGGGAGCCGCGTTGGATAGGAACAGCAGGACCAAGTTTGATGCGTTCGTGAGGGAGAGGTGCCGCATGGCGGATGGAGTGGTCAACATTGGGCTGCCGGCTATTGAGAAGACGGTGTATGAGTGGTGCTACGATGCGGACAAGATGGAGGTGAGTGGTAGTTGTATCAGTTATGTTGGTAACGATGGTGATACGCAGTGTTGTCGCTGATACATGTGTGTACGTGCGTGTGCAGTGGGTGGAGTGGATGCAGACTGTGCCCGAGTTCCGCGTCAACCCGGACAAGCCCTTCGCCGAGATCATCGTCCCTACCGCCGACACCGTCCGCTACACTTACATCATCGACAAGCTCCTCCGCAGCGGCAAACACGTCCTGTGCGTCGGCGAGACCGGTACGAGTGTTGGGTCCGATACAACATACCCACATTGACACAACAACCCAACGTGTGATGTTTCACACAGGTACCGGCAAGACCCTGAACATCTCCGACAAGTTGATGAACCACATGGACGACGACTACGTGCCTCTTTTCCTCACGTTCTCGGCGCGCACGTCGGCGAACCAGACGCAGGACTTGATCGACAGCAAGATGGAGAAGAGGAGGAAGGGCGTGTATGGGCCGCCGTCGGGGAAGAGATTCGTTATATTGGTGGATGATATGAACATGCCGCAGAGAGAGAAGTACTTTGCGCAGCCGCCAATTGAGATACTGAGACAGTGGATGGATCACCAGGTGAGCGCATCTGCATGGATGATAGAGTCACGATTGCGTGGATGCGTGCGTGCGTGCGTGCGTGCGTCAGTGTGTGCGTGAGAGCATCAGTGCATGCGCTTGTGCGCGCGCACGTACATGTGTGCGTGCGTGCATGCATGTACGTGTGTGTTTATTATGCATGCATGCGCGTACGCGTGGGCGTGGGCGCACGCGGTTGCAATTGGGTTTGCCCAACTTCCTATGTGTCTAACTCCACTCTCCACTCTCCAGGGCTGGTATGAGCGGAAGCCTCCCTGCGCGTTCCGCCAGATCGTTGACGTGCAGTTCATCGGTTGCATGGGCCCCCCCGGAGGCGGCCGCAACCCCGTCACGAACAGGTTCCTGAGGCACTTCAACTTCCTGTCCTTCACGGAGATGTCGGACGAGAGCGTGCTGCGTATCTTCTCGACGATCTTGGGGGCCACTCTGTCGCAGAAGTTCTCACCGGACATGCAGGCAAGAGAGGCCTGAAGTGGACCATGCATGCATAGGCATGCACACACGTACAACTGCACACGCACATGCATGTGTATCGTGTGAGTGTCGGACTCGTTTCAACCTTTGTCTTTTACACAGGATCTGAGGGACCCCATTGTTGCCGGCACCATCATGGTGTACAACGCCATCCGGGCCGAGCTGCTGCCCACGCCCTCGCGCTCGCACTACACGTTCAACCTGCGCGACCTGGCAAAGGTGACCTCGCCTTGATTTGCAGCTCCGATTGTCGTTGATTCAATATTGATACATTTATAATAGCTCCCTCGCCCATACAGGTAGTTCAAGGCGTTCTGCGCGCGGACCCCCAACGTGTGCAGGGACCGAAAGACATGCTCTGCCTTTGGCTTCACGAAGCTACACGCGTGTTCCAGGTTAGTTTGCTGCAAATTACGCAATGCAGACATAGATAGCTTTGGCACCTGGTCATCATGCATGTGTCGCATGAGCAGGATCGTCTGGTGAACGAGGAGGACCGCGACTGGTTCAAACGGTGCCTGACAGAGCAGCTCAGCCGGCAGTGCGGGCTCGAGTGGGACGAGGTCGTCACCACGGAACGACTGCTGTACGGAGACTTCCTCCAGCCTGGAGCCGACCCAAGAATTTACCAACAGGTCAGTGATGCACAAGCGCACACCTGCAAGCACACACAGACACACAAATGCGCACGCACACATGCATGCACATGCGCGTGCGCACCCACACCTATGCCTACGCCTACGCGCACGCGCACACGCATGCATACACGCACTGACTTACACCGACACACGTACACATCCATGGCGCACGCACGCGCACATGCACCCACCCATTCCCCCTCTGTAGGTCACTGACATGGACTCCCTCGTCCGCACCGTCCAAGAGTACCTCGACGACTACAACTCCGTCTCCAACGCTCCCATGCGTCTCGTCCTCTTCCTGGACGCCATCGAGCACGTCGCCCGCGTCTGCCGGGTCATCCGTCTCCCCCTCGGCAACGCCCTCCTCCTCGGCGTGGGCGGCAGCGGGAGACAATCGCTCACCAAACTGGCCACCTATATGGAAGAGTTCGAGCTGTTCCAGATAGAGATAGCCAAAGGGTATGGAGCCAGCGAGTGGAGGGAAGATCTGAAGAGGGTGCTGAAGATGGCCGGGGTGGAAGGGAAGAGCGCGGTGTTCCTGTTCTCGGATACGCAGATTGTGAGGGAGAGCTTCTTGGAAGACATGAACAACATACTCAACTCCGGAGAGGTGAGAAGGGATGAGCTAGTAATCAGGAATGGACTCGGTCAGAAATGAAACGCATCCACGCAAATGCACACGCACACGCACACACTCACACGCACCCGGGTGTGTTACCGTTGAAAGCACGTGTTAAGGGGTGGCAATGTGGTCATGTGGTATTGTGGTAATGTGCATACAATGTGCATCACTTTGGGTTGTAACACATATCTCTTGCAGGTCCCCAACCTCTGGGGTTCCGACGACCTCGAATCCATCACTTCCGCCATGCGTCCCATCCTCGCCTCCTCCGGTTACACGGGTCCAATCACCAAGATGTCCCTGTACGCCGCGTTCGTGGCGCGCGTCCGCTCCAACCTCCACGTCGTCCTCTGCATGTCGCCCGTCGGGGACGCCTTCAGGACGAGGTTGAGGATGTTCCCTGCGCTGGTGAACTGCTGCACGATCGACTGGTTCTCGGAGTGGCCGCAGGAGGCACTGAGGAGCGTGGCGAGGAGGTGAGGGGGGTGGGAGGTGTGGGGTGTGTGTTTGTGTTTGTGTCACGTGCAGACAGGCACAGTATGCATGCATGCACGTGTTACATACATGTGCGCGGTGTTACGCTGGCACGTGTGCGTGTGTGTGTGAGCCTGAGAGAGTGCATGCATGCTCAACGATGCGCACGCACACGTATGCACGTACGTGCATGCCCGCGTACACACGTCCACAGGCACACTGTGAGTGGATGTGACATGCACACATGCACACATGCGCACGCACATACGCACAAACACACAGTAGTACGCGCACTCGCACTCGCATTTGCTCTCGCACGCGCACGCACACACGAATGTCCGCGTATCCCAACACGTGTCCATCCTCAGTTTCCTCGCGGACGTCGAGCTCGCCCCCGCCTCCTCCTCCTCCCCCGCCTCCGACTCCGTGGCCTCCGGCGTCGTCGAGGCCTGCGTCGGCATGCACCAGTCCGTCGAGCGGGCCTCCAAGGCCTTCTACGACGAGCTGCGGCGCTACAACTACGTCACGCCGACGTCGTACCTGGAGTTGCTGACCACGTTTATCAAGTTGGTGGGGGAGAAGAGGGACGAACTCACGCAAACGAGAAGAAGACTGGAAATAGGTAGGTGTCCAATTATGCATCCATAGTACTGCACGATTACATAGTAGGCCGTACACGAGCAATGTCCTCAAGAGCTACACACAGACACCCACCCACCCGCCCACACACACGAACACGCACAGGCACACACACACACACACGCACTACTCTGTATACACACCCATGCTGTCTACACAGGTCTCGACAAGCTGCTGTCGACAGCTGCAGCAGTTGAGGACATGCAGCGCGAGTTGACGAACCTCCAGCCGGTGCTGGCCCAGACGGGCAAGGACGTCGAGGACATGATGGTGGTGATCGAACGAGACAAGGGGGAGGCGGGCAAGACCAAGGAGGTGGTGGCGAACCAGGAGGCGGAGGCAAACAGGCAGGCGGCGGAAGCGCAGGTGAGTGGGGGTGGGTGGGTGGGTGGGTGGGTGGTTGTGCGCGGCTCCCTATGATGTCACATTGTTGATTGGGGCTATTAGGCGATAGCGGATTCGGCGCAAAGGGATTTGGATGCGGCGCTGCCGGCGTTGGATGCGGCTGTCGCGTCGCTGAAGAACCTCTCGCGTAACGACATCGTCGAGGTGTGTGTGTGTGTACGTGTGTGTGTTTGTGAACAACGTGGTACTGTTGTACCGTTCAACAGCAGCTGATCAAGTACATACTGTGTGCTTACAGGTCAAGTCCCTGCGAAACCCTCCAGAGGGAGTGAAGCTCGTGATGGAAGCCACCTGCATCATGTTCCAGATACCACCTAAGATGGTCAACGACCCCGCAAAGGTAAGGGAGTCAGGGGCTTGGTTTCACTCGCTGACTCATTTACTAACCTCATCACTAACCCGTGTTAATGCGCGCGCACCAAACACACACAGGTTGGCAAGAAGGTCCCCGACTACTGGGAGGCCTCCTCGAAGCTCCTGAACGACCCCAACAAGTTCCTGGACTCCCTGATGCAATACGACAAGGACAACATCTCCGACTCGATCATCGTCAAGATCGAGCCCTACATCTCGATGGAGTCCTTCACCGTCGACCAGGTCGCTCGGGTCTCCAAGGCCTGCACCTCCATATGCATGTGGGCGAGAGCCATGTACACGTACCACGGCATCGCCAAGGCGGTGGCGCCCAAGAGAGCGCAGCTGGCGCAAGCGCAGGCGCAACTGGATGTGACCTTGGCGACGTTGGCGGAAGCGCAGGGGAGGTTGAGAGAAGTGGAGGAGAAACTGGCGGGACTGGAAGCCAAGTTCCAGGAAGCGCTGAGGAAAAAAGCCGACCTCGCGAAACAGGTGAGAAGGGGCTTGACAACGACGGACGGTTTACCGTAGGTGGACACGCATGCTCACATGCATACACACGTGGGCACGCACGCATGCATACACACGTGCTCACGTCTGCACACGCATGCACGCGCGTGTGCATGCGTGTGCAGATGCGAGCAGGTGTTTACATACAAGGGTTGAGTAGCGTAGTGCAGAGACACCCACCTAAGACATAGCCACGAGTAGTATCAACACACGCCCGTGTCTTCTCCATGTAGGTCTCCGACTGCGAGGTCAAGTTGGAGCGCGCCGGCAAGCTGATCGGCGGTCTTGGCGGCGAGCGTCTCCGCTGGACGGATTCCGTGGCGTCCCTCTCGAACGACCTGGTCAACGTCGTCGGGGACGTCACGATCGCGGCCGCCGCCGTCGCGTACGCGGGACCGTTCACGCCGGGGTTCAGGACGAGGTTGGAGAAGGAGTGGCAGCAACTGCTGGTGGATCTCGGGGTGAGGGAGACATGGACATTGATAGACGCATACATGTGCACACGCGCATACGTGCTTATGTGCACATGTTGGCGTTGGCGTGCCCGCGTGTGTGTGTGCATGCGTGCACGCGTTTGCGCGGAGACGTGTGCTTGAGTGTGTGTGTGCGCACGTGCGTGCTTGCGTGCGTATGTGCGACACTTTGGCATAGATGGTAAGCACCAGCATTGTGTCATACGTTGGTGGTGTCTTGCAGATACCCCACACAAAGGACACCAACCTCAGGATGACGCTACAAAACCCCGTCAAGATACGCGCGTGGACCATCGCTGGTAGGCTGCTGTACATTTGTGTCATGTGGACTTGTTCGCTTCTGCACCCTAACTTACTGTCATCATCTTCTCAGGCTTGCCCTCGGACGCCGTCTCGATCGAGAACGGCATCATCGTCTCCAAGGCTCGCCGCTGGCCGTTGATGATCGACCCTCAGGGCCAGGCCAACAAGTGGGTGAAGAACATGGAGCGTGGCGGTAGCTCCAGCGGCGGCGACAATGCGAACACGTCGGGGGGACTCGACGTCATCAAGCTGTCGGATAAGGACTTCCTGAGGACGCTGGAGAACGGAGTGAGACTGGGGAGAGCGGTGCTACTGGAGAATATATTGGAGACGCTGGATCCGGCACTGGAACCGCTGCTGCTGAAACAAACGTTCAAGCAGGTACGGAGTGAAGGTGGTTGTTGCCTTTGTGTTGGGAAGGATACTGTGGCAACAAGTTTGTTTGCATGGATCGTTTGCGAGTGGGTTGGCACACAACCAACACGCATGCGCACACCTACGTATGTGTGCATGCACGTGTGTGTGCGCGCTTACACACACACGTACACACATGCGTGCCAATACTCACGCTCGTGCCAATACTGGCACACGCACGTGCGCACACATACACTCATGCATGAGCATGCATGCGCACGTACAAACCACCACCGCAAATCCCTATTGAAACCGACCTGTGTCATTGTCTCTGTCTCTCTCTGTCTGTCAGGGCGGCGGCGAGGTGATCAAGATCGGCGACAACATCATCCCCTACCACTCCGACTTCCGTTTCTACATGACTACAAAACTCCGCAACCCCCACTACCCCCCCGAGGTCTCCGTCAAGGTCTCTCTCCTCAACTTCTTCGTGACGCCCGAGGGCCTGGAGGACCAGTTGCTGGGGCAGGTGGTGGAGCAGGAGAGACCGGACCTCGCGGAGCAGAAGAGCCAGCTGGTGGTGAGTAACGCCAAGATGAAGAAGGAGCTGAAGGAGATTGAAGACAGGATACTGGAGCTGCTGAGCAATAGTAAGGGGGATATATTGGAAGATGAGACGCTGATCAATACGCTGGCGCAGAGTAAACTCACGTCCAACGAGATCGCGGTCAAGGTATGGGAACAGATGTAGAGCTTTGCTTGCTGTGCAATGTGTGTGTGTGTGTGCGTGTATGCGCATGTGTGTGCGCGTGCCTGTGTGCCAGTCTCAACATTCATATGCCAGGTTGCGGAGGCAGAGAGGACTGAGGTTGCCATCGACACTACTCGCGAGTCGTACCGTCCTGTGGCCGCCCGCGCATCACTACTCTTCTTCTGCATCGCCGACCTCACCCTCGTCGACCCGATGTACCAGTACTCCCTTACATGGTTCATCGCCCTTTTCGTTAGAGGTAGGTAAACTCTTTTCTGCTCTTTGTTGTACAGACACACGCGCGCACACATCATCATCCTCTGTGTGCGGTGTGCGCAGGTATCAACGAGGCGGAGAAATCATCCAACCTGGAGGAATGCGTGGTGAAGATCAACGACCACATAACGTACCTACTGTACGTCAACGTTTGCCGGAGCCTGTTCGAACAGCACAAGCTCATGTTTTCCTTCCTGCTATGCATCAAGATACTACAGGTACGAGTGTATGATTGTCTCTCACTCATAGCAATTGCGCTGTGTATGTTGAGAAACGTGCTCACGCGTGTGATGCGACACACACACAGCACAAGGGCCAGATTGACCCCTTCGAATGGCGCTTCCTGCTTGCGGGCGCGACATCGACAGAAGTGATGCTGCCCAACCCGGCACCCGAATGGCTCATAGACAAGGTACATATTGAACATATTAACCTTTATATGTGAGCAGCATACACACAGAAACACACATCCCATGTCAGGCTTGGATAGAGATCCTCAACCTGTCGCGGTTGCCCGCCTTCGCCGGTTTCGACACGCACGTGGCCGAGAACGCGTCGCACTATCGTCGCGTGTTCGACTCCGCGGACGCGCACAGGGAGCCCCTCGCGAGCCCGTGGGAGGAGAGACTCAACCAGTTCCAGAAGATGCTCGTGCTGCGGTGCCTGCGCGTCGACAAGGTATCCAAGAATGTGTCACCGCCTTTCAGTGCACGCGCAGGCACACATGTGCACAACCACATGCGTACACATGCACAAACGTGTGCACACGTCTACGTACACAGGCACGCACGCATACAGTTGTGTCGGTGTGTGGGTTTATGTAGGTGTGCACGTGTGTGCATGCGCAAGCGCACGTGTTCCTACATACACCCACAGCACACTCACATACACACACATGGACACGCGCACACGTACACACACGCACACACGCACATACGCGTGTGACTGCAGTAGAAGCATGCGCACCTGCGCTTGCATGCGTGCATAGGCTCATCGTTCACTGACAGAACCGACACTCCGCAAGTACGCGTCAAACATGCATCCCAACGCAACCACATGCCATAGCCCACACAACAACTCACACCCACCCATCTCCAGGTCCAGCTGGCCCTCTCCGACTTCGTCTCCTCCCACCTCCTCCCCCGTTTCGTCGACCCTCCTCCCTTCGACCTCCCCTCTTGTTTCCGCGACTCCTCCCCTTCCTCCCCGCTCATCTTCGTGCTCTCCGCCGGGGCCGACCCCATGGCCGATCTCCTGAAACTCGCGGACGAGATGAGGTTCGGGAAGAAGTTCGAGAAGGTGTCGCTGGGACAGGGGCAAGGACCCAAGGCGGAGAGGCTGCTGACCCTGGGGATGGATAGGGGGATGTGGGTGTGCTTGCAGAACTGTCACCTGGCGGCGAGCTGGATGGCGACGCTGGAGAGAATCGTGGAGAACATACAACCGGATAAGGTAGGGTCACAACAATGTAGCTGTGAGTGTGGCGTGCGCACACGCACAGCTGTGTGCTTGTGTGTGCGCGCGCGCGCACCCATGCAAGCACACAGCTATCATATCGAATCAACGTGCGTGTACACGCACAGCTGTCGGTGTATAGCGCGCACATGCATGATTGTGTGTGTCCGCGCGCTCACAAGCATGGATACATAGCTCTGATGTCCGCACACACTGTGCGTGCGTGCGTGCGCCGCGCGCGCACACACACACACGCACACAGCTTTGGCATCAGTCACTTCACACACGACACCTCGCGTTCCACACAATGCTCCTGACTTTTCCTTCTCCCTCCCCTTCCCCCTCCGCCAGGTCCACAAGGACTTCCGTCTCTGGCTGACCTCGATGCCCTCCTCCCAGTTCCCCGTCTCCATCCTCCAGAACGGCGTGAAGATGACGCTGGAGCCCCCCCGCGGACTCAAGAGCAACCTCGCGAGGTCGTACGGACGCGTCACCGACAAGTACCTCGCGGCGTGCGAGAAGCCGGAAGAGTGGAGGAAGCTGCTGTTCGGGATATGCCTCTTCCATGCCGTCATACAGGTAGACAGGGTGGGGGTGGGGATAGAAGTTGTTGTTGATGATGTTGTTGAGGTTGTTGTCGTCGTTGTTATTATTGTTGTTGTTGTTGTTGTCGTTGTCGTGGTCGTTGGCGTTCGTCATTACTGAACACCACCACCACCAACAACAACAACAACAACGACCACGACCACAGAAGTAGTGGTTGTGGTGGTGATGATGATGATGAAGATGATGATGATGATGATGATGATGGACTTGTCGTTGTTGTTGTTGTTGTTGTTGATGATGATGATGACACGACTGTTGCTCTCAGGAGAGGCGTAAGTTCGGTCCTCTTGGTTGGAACATCCGTTACGACTTCACCGAGGGCGACTTGGGCGTTTGCCAGACCCAGATGCGCATGCTCCTGAACGAGTACGAGTCCATCCCCTTCAAGGTGATCCGTTTTCTGTGCGCCGAGATCAACTACGGCGGCCGCGTCACGGACGACAAGGACAGGCGACTCATCAACAACCTGCTCGTGACATTTGTCAACGACGATGTCGTGGCGAATAGCGATAATAGTACGGAGTACTCGTTTAGTGCGTCGGGAGCGTTTAAACTGCCTGTGGCGGGGCTTGCGGGTGATGTGAAGGGCGTATTCGAGCATATACGAGCCCTACCAGCTGCGCCGAAGCCGGATATATTTGGGTTGCATGATAATGCGGATATCACGTCGGATCAGAATGAGACTTATGCGCTGCTTGCTACCGTGCTGTCGCTACAACCACGTGTCTCAGCTGCAGCAGGTGCGCGTGTTGGTACAAGTCAATCACCACGCATACTTTTGCTGTATGTGCGTGTGCGCGCATGCGTGCGCGTGCCTGTGCATGTGTACACGTGTCTTGACATGTGTGCTGCAGGCGGTATCAGCAGGGAGGCTGCCATAGAGAAGGCTTGCACGGACATCCTCGGCAAGGTCCCCGCTCTGTTTGACAATGCGGCGGTAGCGAGCAAGTACCCCGCGACGTACCGCGAGAGCATGAACACGGTCCTCGCGCAGGAGTGCATCCGCTACAACGGCCTCCTGCAGGTCATGAAACGGTCCCTACAGGACGCGCTCAAAGCGCTAAAGGGACTCGTCGTCATGTCGAATGATCTAGAGATGGTCTGCAACAGCATCTACGACAACCAGGTGCGTGGGTGTCAGTGCGCGCTCGTGTGTTGGTTTGTCAAGCGGAAAAGCATGCACATATTTGTGGGGACATACAGCAGGCACATAGACACTCTGTGTGACTGATGTTGTATACGACTTGTTTATTCAGCGTTGACTCTCTGATCCAACAATCACGATGAAGTCATGCATGTATGTTCTCCACTTTAGGTGCCAGACATGTGGGCACAAAAGGCCTACCCTTCACTGAAGCCGCTGTCTTCGTGGGTCAACGACTTGCTGGAGCGTTGCGAGTTCGTTTCCACATGGATCAAAAACGGGCCGCCGCCAGTCTACTGGATTTCGGGCTTCTTCTTCCCTCAGGCAAGTTGGGGGTACAACACACAAGTTTCCGCATCATGAACGCACGCACGTATAATGATATACTTATTGTGGGCTCCTCCTGTGCAGGCGTTCTTGACGGGTACGCTGCAGAATTACGCGCGCAAGTATGTGTATGCCATCGATACCGTGCAGTTTGGATATGTTGTGCTTGACGACAAGTCCGACAAAGAGATCACTGCCGGTAGGTTCTTATGAACTCAGCTAGCGTGTTGTTGCCTTGTGAGAGCAACACGCTGTGTGCAACAGTCTTCTCATGTCAACCTGCAGTTACCGTTCACCTTAAGTCGCCAATTGCAATGATACCTGTGTGTGAAAGGTCTAAGGTTTATATGAGCGCAGGTCCCGAGGACGGTTGCTACGTCCGGGGTCTTTTCCTCGAAGGCGCTCGTTGGGACGCGACAACGCACATGCTGGGCGAGTCGCACCCCAAGGAGCTGTACACGGACATGCCGGTGGTGTGGCTGCGGCCCGAGCAGAACGCCAACAGCGCCCAACGCGCGGGAGCCAACAAGGTCAAGAGCGGAGTGTACGACTGCCCAGTGTACAAAACCCTCACGAGAGCGGGTGAGTTTCAGATGTGAATTGTTGCTTGCAACACTGGAGCATGCATTGCTGTGAGGGTGGTCAATGAAGAAGCGTAAGCGCGTGCAAGCTCCTGCTTTCTTTTGTCACCTCGCGAGAGTGTTGATTGAGAGCAACAGCGCATGCATATAGGAGCACTCATGCAACATTTGCATGCATGCAACAGATGTGTCAAGACAGGGACTGATTATGCTTGAAATCCTACCTGACTTGAACACTTGTTCGCTTGTTCTGTTGCAGGGACACTTTCGACAACGGGCCATTCCACCAATTTCGTCATGTACATCGAGCTGCCAACGGACAAGCCGCAGAAGCACTGGATCAACCGCGGAGTGGCACTTTTCTCATCTCTGATGTTCTAAGTTTTGGTGCATAATGTCATCAATCAACACCCATTCATGCGAATGAACATAAGATTTCATATGACAATCAGTCAATAAGTCAGAGTAGAGTACAAAGTAGTGTATTATACTGCAGGGCAGTCTATGTATAATCAACATCGCTATCAGGAACTTGTAAGTGTACCACTGTAATAATGATGGTTGCATGTAAAGGAGACTCGACTTCAAGGCATGGGTGATGGGAAGACTGGGTCAGGTGCGAAACCGTAGTCATACAAAGGTGCATTCTCCAGCAGCGCGTCATGCTCGTGAATGAACGCCGGCAGCTTGACTTGCCCGTCGGCGATGTGCTCCAGCAGAAACTCAGTGCGCGATATGTACACCTGCACAGTTGAGGTGTGCACATGCGTATACGCGCACACAAACGCGCGCGCGTGCGTATGACCGCGTGCGTGTTTGTGTCCATGTGTGTGTGTGTGTGTGTGTAAACATGTGCGCGTTACTTCTGGCAGGAAGTATTGTTCGTGTTGTTTGACATTACCGTGATGTAGAATTTGTTGACCACTTACCACATTTGACCACAACTCGCTCAAGAAGGGGCTGAGTGCCAGCAGGCTTGCACGGAGACCGATGCCGGGGTGCATCACATAAAGCGTTTTCAAGTGCTGCTTGTACCTGCCATGCATGTCCTTTAATCAGAACTTCCAAGACATAGACCGCTACCTGCCTGTGTAAGCATTCAAGCCATTGCGTCATGTGGCTAAACCAGCTGCCATCAACAGGGAGCACTTGCACACATGAAAAAAAAAATTATTGGTGGGTTTTCAAAACACACGTTTGCAAGCACACACGCATGCGCGCACACTTATACCAGCATACCAGCTGGGCAGCCATCTGTATGTGCGGATGAGCCATGACAGGCCGGGAGAATTCTCCTGAACGAGGTGCAGCTTAGTTGATTGTGTCAATGCGCATTAGACACAGAAACACGAACAGGAAAATGCGTACAAAAGCGCACCTTGCCTTCCACGTCTGTATGAACATACAGTATAGCGTAGTCACTCGCAGAGGCTACACCGCCAACTGTCTTGATTAGGTACCTGTGTTGCTGTTGAGGTACTCATGCATGCCTGTTTACAATTGAGATTCGGCTTGCAACACATGTTTTACCTGCGGAGACGGTCGCCGTCAAGAGCTTGCATGGGAACATGACGGCCCACAACAAGGACCAAAGCCCTGCCAGCTAAGTCCCTTCCTGCGCTGGGCGAACGACCCCAACTGTCAATTTGTGTGCTATGCTATGCTTTGATTCAGAATCACAGTTGCCAAACACAGCAGTGGCTGCCTTGTTCACCTGCCAATTGCAGGAATCCAAGGCGGTCCAAGTCGTCAAAGCTTTCGTTGGCCGCAGCTGCGACCTCCGCCTCATACTCGCTGCTACCGCCACTCGTTGCAGCCTGCAATTGGAGATCAGCACCACACAAAGCAGACTGTGTTGCAGAGCAGCCAAAACATCAAGCTGTGCATAAACAGCATGTGGTGGTGCCTGTCAGCTGCTTGTTGCCCAGAAACACGTTCGCATCATCATCAACCACATCAACATCGAGTCACAACTTCATCATTTCCAACCATATCAGGCATGGCTGCAACGCATGTGTACAGCAGCAGCTGTGTTGCATGTGCATGTTGTAAGGGTTAACATCATCATTCACTGTCATCCACGCGCCTGCGCAGCGGAGTCGCTTGCTGCGGTGTCCACAGCCGCCCTCTCATCCTTGGCGTCATCCATTCGGCAACGTTACGCCCGCTGCATAACTTCGGTCGTGAATGTGCCGACATCGAGATCCTACGGTGGGTCGCAAAGTTGAGGGTGAGTCACCCATCATGGGTCTCGGGGTGACACTGTCAGGTTCATGCATTAGCACTCCCAGCCCGATTACGCCACGTGTGCAACCAGAAGTGATGGTCACTGCAAGGGCAGTGTGTTTTGTTCGCGCGGCGTCGGTTCAGCGCGCGGTCGGTTGGTTCTGACGTTGGCGCAATCATAGCGTGACGTGTGTCGCATCACGTCCCCGCGGTTGTGCATCCAACTCTGGTTGCCGCCCATTAGCGGCCGGTTGTTGAATGACTAAATCAACTACTTTGCATTGGTTCACTTATCGGTATAGGTTGACCATTCAATGTCACGTTATCAGTGACATCAGTGACGCGCTACGCACGTCATTCTGATTGGGTTGATGTGCTTTATCAATGGATTCAACATTTAATCAGCGTTCGTAAGGGGCAACGTGGCCAACTGTGGCGCCGGTAGATTACTGGGCGACGGGTTCGGGTTAAGCGCGTCTGAGGTTTCCAATTAGGCGTGTTAGTATGGCCGCCAACAGGGGCCGCCGAACATCGAAAGTTACGCCTATAAAGACGCGTCACGCACGTTGTATAAATAAAGTCAATGTGCTCAAATAAAGCCAACGGGTGATCAGCGTTCATAACGGGCAATGTGGCCGATGGTGGCTCCGATAGATTACCCGGCGACGTCCGAGTTAAGCGCGTCTCGAGGTTTCCAGTTAGGCGTCACCCCGTAAATTACGCCGTGATGCAAGCGCGCCTGTCTACAGCACAACAGTCGAATCGCCAAAAGCGTTTTTGCTTATGCCTGTAGTCTAGGATTGCAGCAGACGGACGGTCGCGATGAAGTGTGGCGACGTAGATAGGACGTGAGCAAGGTGTGAACTGGTCTGATCATGGGCTGATCGGTGTGTTCGGTGCGTTCAGCGCTGTCGTAGACGCTGCGGATGTGTTCGACGTTTTTTGACGGTCGTTTGTCAGCGCTTATACCAGTTTTGTGTGTGGCTGGCGATGTTGTGGAGTCGTTGTCGTCAGCCGTTGTGGTTGGTGTTGTATATCTGTTATCGGCTGATATGTCGTAGCGCATCGCCGTTGGCGACATGATGTCGCCACTGTGCAACGTAGTGTGGTGTTCAAATTTTGGGTTATTGTTGCGGGGTTTGAATTCAGAGCAGTGTTTGCTGTGTTGGTGGTGATGGCGGCGACGGGTGAGGCGGCGATTAAAGCGTTGGATGAGCGGCAGCGACAGAGGCTGCTGGCGTTTGAAAAGCAGAGAAAGGAGCGCTGTGATTGCCAGAGAGACTATGCCAAGCGTCGTCGCAAAAAAGACAAGGTATATGCCGGTGGACTTAAGGCTGACCTGGGTTTGCAGAAGTTTAGGATGAACTACTAGTATATTCTTGGCTGCGTTGGTTTCCGGTAGGCCATGGCGTTGGGACGGAGACGACCTTGTCATACAACCCTAGTATCTAGTGAGTGTTTGTATTGTTGCATTAGTTTGCAGTCATTGTCTTGCTCATCATTTGTTTTGAATGCTTGTGAAATGCTAACACTGTGTGGGCTGTCATCAGACATGTGGATATCACATAGCGTGTCTGTTGCCACTCTAGTGGGCTAAATTACTGCGGTGAGTGGTGATGCTATGACACGTTGGGTAGCATTGGTGTCATAGTCGCTCCAATGTTGAACAGTGTTTACATTGTTTGTGCTGCAGGATGATGACGTGGACCTGGAGTATTCGGCGTCAGTAAAAGAGGACCAGGAGAGTATCGCACCTTCTACGAAGAACCCTTGTCAACGGGAGCATCTTTTGAACGCAAACATACTAACAATTAAACAATGCGCAAATGAGACTTGCCCCCCTCCCCCCCCCCCTCCGCCAGGTCCACAAGGACTTCCGTCTCTGGCTGACCTCGATGCCCTCCTCCCAGTTCCCCGTCTCCATCCTCCAGAACGGCGTGAAGATGACGCTGGAGCCCCCCCGCGGACTCAAGAGCAACCTCGCGAGGTCGTACGGACGCGTCACCGACAAGTACCTCGCGGCGTGCGANCAACCCAGTCGACGCTGGCGGCAGGCACGGCCCCATCCACCAGCATTCACGTCATGAGCACCTGCAGAACATATGCACATGACATCACATCATACGCATACACATACACAGCACCGTCACGCTCCACCACTGCCTGCAAATGCATCACACACGCATGCAAGCAGGCCAGTAAACAACTGTGCCAACCAAACATCACCCAGTGGAGGGTGAAGCCTGTTGCCTATAAGCGATTTCACATGCACAAAACTACCACCGGATTACGACCCCAAACATAGTACACACCTGGTCCTGCCGGCACGATGGGATGCCAGCCATCGTCCTCAATATGTGGAGGAGGATGAGGTAGGCCAAGGTTGTCAACATAACCATCGTCACCTCCCAGCAGTGGATGAAGACTCCACTGACCGACCTCAAACGGCAACCACTCCGTGTCATGCCACTGCTCAACCCAGTGACGCCGGCGACCGGGATCCACATCACAATAAGTACCAATCACCCAGCGCGCAAGTGGCACGCTGCCTACCACATGCTCCACTACCAAGAGTTCACTTCCCAAACGCTGTGGGAAGCCAGCAAGCCCTTGCCGAACACGATGCAAGCTAAATCTGAAACCAAACCCCCCGGGCAACTCAATATGAAACTCCCTCACACCCGGCGCAGACCCCACTTGCGATGCAGCTATATGCACCGGCCATTCAATTGATACCTAACAAGTGTTAACAACCACACATTCAGCTGCGACAACACACAATCACCATCACAACAGACCAACAATGGCATTCACTTGCTCGTAGGCAGTCTCATAGACAGACTGCCTGCGCCTGATGTATGACAGTGAGGCGCTCAGCGAGAAAATAATGCCGTCGAGGCTGGCGCCATTAGCACCTACATGCCCGCCATGCCACGTGATCGACTCACCGCCCACGTCGCCCGCAATCCCGCCGCCGTCCACATCAAACCCCGCACCAACCACACCAACAGCAACCACCAGCACACGAGCAAATGGCGCCAATTCAACGTGGCACAGATGCTGAAAAGCGGCAGAATGGACATAAACGACTGTACCGCCCAACAACCCACTAAATACGTCAACCGTCTACTCGCAAATAACAAACGGCGGTCGCACTGATAACAGCGCTGTCAAACCCTGACACAACAGCGTAGCACACCCCAATGCCGACATCAAAACACGCTCACTCGACGCTGAGCCAGCAGCGCTAAACGTGCCGTCGCCGTCGCAAAGCGCATTTTGTACACCCACATCAACGTCGCTAGTCGCAGTTCAGCGCAGCATTATCTAAGTCACCACACCCGCTATGGCTTCCTCCAACAGCAACAACCTGCTTGCTACCGCTGAAGAGGTGCTTCTGTGCATGATGGTCAGAAAACCTTCACTATTATCAAGCCTTCTTAAGTTTATAGCTTGTGCTGGCTTGTAAGATGCTTGCTGCCAGCCTTGCGTAATGCTTGCCATGCCGCGATGCTACCAGAGCTACAAGTAAGCATATGTTGTGCGCCCCAGCCAATAATAAATCGCTTTTCATTTGTTGCTCTCGCAGCCTTCAATTGAGCCTTCACATCACGTTTACTTTTTAACCTCGCCCTATTTCCCTGGGACGTTATGTGCTGCTCGTCGCTGACGATGAACGCAAGCAGCTTATGTTCATACCACGCCTGTTAAGCGCTCTTGCTTTTCACACTGAGTACACCGTGTACATCAAGTTGCATTGCAGCCGCATATTGCTACACCAAGCAACGATAACGTTTGTTCCCTGCAATGTGAAAGTATGGCGGTGTTCTTTGAACATTGGGTTGCTGTGAGCTTTTTACCTCTTATCATAGGCTGTTCAACCTATGGCTCAATCCCACCGTTAAACTTTACACTAGTCGACAGGTGTCGATTTTAGCGTTACACGCTATTAACATTTATGTCATATAACATAACATTGTGAGACACTTGCTGTCATTATAGCAAATTCACATGTTTATGCAGTACCACCCGCAGCCCTATTAGGCCACGTGTGCAATGAACGACAACCATTCGTGACAGCATGAGAAAGCATGCGTACAATTTCTTGTGCGCTAGTGCCCCTCAATGCAATACACAGCCGGCATAAGTGTGAACTTAAAGTTCACATTCATCGCCGTCATTATGCTTGTTGGCGGCAAGCTTTGCCGCCATTGTTGCCGCCTGTTTGCGCGACGCGTTGCGTGACCCGCCCACCCACAACCATCTGCATTGTAGCAGTGTCACGTGAAGTCGCGCAATTATTAACAATCGTCCATTAATTGATCAATTGTTAGCAATGCATTTGTCCCTTGAACTCAGCCGTTTGATCTGCTTCGGTAACCCCGTAAGGGTTGATGTGAGCTCTACACCTCTTGTCAAAGGATGTTCAGCCTACGGCTAAGTCCCACCGCGAAACTTTATACTAGTTGACAGGTGTCGATCTCAGCGTTAAACGCTATTGACTTTTATGTCGTATAACATTATGAGACACTTGCTGTCATTGTACAAAAAGTTCACATGGTGTGTGAGATCACAGACATACGCATTTTCAGATGGAGTTGTGGTCAACCATATAATTCTCGAATAGTTGCGCTCCGGTAGTTGAGATACTGAATGTGCACATATTAACATATTGTGATGATGCATTAAGTATTGTTAACATGAGTAAGATGTTGATAATGACATCATTCAACGACAACAACAAAAAAAATGTGTGAAGATATTGAATTATGAGGATACTTTATCTCAACGGTCGAGAAGCTGAAATTCTATAAATCACCCCTCGATTTGTTATGAATAAGTATATTCATACAGAGTGACACGAATGTGCGTGTTTGTGTCTTGCATCAAATTCACCAATCAAATCTATGTAAATCATATAATTTGGTTTTAACACTAGAGATATAGCTTAAAAAGCAAGTAATTATATCAGATGCACTGTCACGCCGACAATGTGACCATCAAACAATTGTAATAATTGCATATGTAGTATATGCTTGTACGCGCACAATGTGAGCAACAACGATGCAATGCAGCGCACATGATATTAACAAACGACATTACAGTCATGTCATTTAATTATGCTTGCCAGGCGTAACATTACCATATGTACAGATAGATATTATTACGCAAAAATTGATATGCAATGTGCTGCTATTATATGAACAATTGTATATTCTCAATATTGGTTACAAGTTTGCATTGACTCAACACATAACGTTACACACTCGGAGTGTGTAACATTACATTTTGGTTGCATATACGTGTCTTTGCACAAAACATGCGTTGCGGAATAATCTTTATGCCTTATAGAGCACATACATAATGTGTGATGGTGTCACATGCTCATCTGAAACACAAGTATTACAGCTTTTTGCAGCATTCAAGCTTAAGTATTCCGAATAATTTACAGCAATCTTATGGTTTACAATCCAGTTCGCAAAGATTGTAAATTGGTGTACCGTAATAGTAACACATTGTATTATTAAGGCGCTAAACCTTAGCTTGCAATTAATACTTAATTTTTAGTTATTCGTGTATAATGTTATGTTTTCATTGTTATATGTACTGCTTGTATCAAATGACTAGAAATGTGTTTGTTGACATTGCATGATACTTCGTCATTTCAATCTGTATGTACATCGACACCGTGTCAGGGGTGACCCCCTCTTGCCCCCTCTTTTTGATCACATGGAGACCATACTGGCTGCTGGTAGGCACATAATTTTTCCTGCAGCATGCATTTTTCTTGGGCAGATTTTTGTAGTTGTAGGGTAGGGAAATGAGGGAGAAAACACGCGGGGCGGCCAAATAATCATCGTAGTAATATTTTTTCAACTCGGAATTGTAATTTGCATACCATTGCTAAACTTTTCACCACGCTGTTTTTCATGCCCCAACCTTCACTTTTTCCCTCTACCTAAAATCTTATAAAACCCAAAAAGGCTTTTTGTCTTCGTGTGATTGCATCTCAATGCTCATTAGCATAGCTGTTATATACATATGCAATGCAAAAGTTAACCACAGATGTTGATTGTATGGCGTTGACATTTGAGTCCATTGTCACGTGAACACATGCAACATGGGTTGATTGTAAGCATACAGTTTACTGCTGGCGTTCCAACCTCAATCTTTGGTGGTAAGGTGGTAGGAATGCGGCTAGGTGTGGTATACAGGCGATGTTAATGCTGGTGATGTTGCAGATAAAGGCAATGGAGGGTGTTGTTAGTGATAAGGTCGCTTGTGCAAGCAGCTCACACGATCAGGCCTAACAGCGGAATCGCACTGAGCCCGTGCGATTCTCGCAGATCTGATCTCGCAGCAGAGGCTCCGCGGATCGCTCTGCGCCGCAGTGTACGCGGTGCAACCCCAACGGTTCTGGCAACTGGTGCACTGCTCCTGGTACATGTGGCAAAAGCTGGCGAAACCTTGGCGCTACTCTCTACTGTGTTCACACTCAAAAAGGTCGCAGCCAGCAGCTTGCACGTCATTTGCGTTGCATAACAGTCACATTACCGCCATCATGAGCTCGCATTGTACAATTTACATGCACTGCGACTCGCAGTCTGCGAGTCACACCATGAGTAAACAACACATGTTATACTCGTAAACACGATTGATACATATAAACTTTCCTACTATTTCAAGTGTTCCTGTGACTAACATGACGTGTATCATGTTACACTACGCACATATATGCATTTATGAAGGGGCTACGTCATCAGATATGCCTGATATGCCAGATAGGTGCAAACCGCTGGAAAACTGCACTCTATATTGCGGTTTTGGCGGGAAGGGCAGTGTTTCGCCAATCACCAGATCCGGGGGTCTTTGGTGCAATCTGGCGCAACCCCTGGCGACACCGTCATTGGCGAAGCCGCAATGCTGCACCGCGTGCCACTCTCCCGCTCCGACGTGGCAGCTGCCACCCTCTCGTTGCTGCCACTTGGCACTCACGGCCCCAGCTCCGGCGGGACACAGGTGAATCAAGGTGTTGATCACTTCAAGATTATCTGTTCAACTCCATGCATGATGCTTTGGGTATATGATATCCGAGTCTGCTGCAGCGGTGTAAGCGACCCTGTGCGACAGCGTTGGATTTGGCCTGCGCAATCTGCTGTGTGGCCTGGCTTGATAACCAGTCCCAGCCTTCTAGAGTAGGAGTTTGAGTTGGGTGTTGCTGAGGCCAGGAGCGGAGGTGTGCGTTTCTTGGCTGTCAAGGCGGGTGTTGGTGTGAACGGAGAGGCTGAGAGAGCTATCTTCTTGTCAGTGCTGCAGTGATGGGTCTTGGGAACAGCATCCGCAGAGCTCTGGGCGGCAGGCCCAAGCGGTCCCACCAGCCGGCTATGGTTGCCGTCCATCACCCTGCTGTCTACGCGGTAAGCGCCTCTCTCTCTCTCTCTCTCTCTCTCTCTCTCTCTCTCTCTCTCTCTCCGTGTATGCATACAGAATAGTATGGATTGCTCCGTTATGCATATTGTATATGTCCGTGTCTGCGTGTGCGATAGCAGTACTTGCTCGAGCGCATTGCGAGGGTGGGTGGGTTTGGTTATCTCACACTTTGCCTGTTTGCTATGTATTAACATGGTGTTTTTTGCTGGCAGCAAACTGTGCGGCGGCGGAATGTGCACTGCTACTTCTGTTGCCTCCCAATCCCCCTGTGCTGCTAAGGCGGAGTAAACGTGCAACCACGCGCATGGTTGCACCACAGAATGCCTGCACTGCAAGCAGTGCTCTGTAACAACAGACTTCCAATCGCCCCATAGTAAACAAGCGGGTTTTGTACACTAGAAGTTGATGGACATCATGCCTGTATAGGCATTGTAGGTTGTGTGCAGTTGCACCAACCAGCTAGCATAGCGTTTCGTCCTTCTAGTATTCAGAAAGTTGCAGTGGACTTTAGTCTTTTCTTTTTGCACTGCCAATTGGTGTTTAACCAACTGTGTGGGTAATGGATTGCATGCTGCTGTATGCAGTTCACTTGATGTTGCAGTATTGCCAGTTATGCTGCATGCATGCCTCCTCACGTGACCAGGTACAACAGGTTGGCAAGTTCTCAACAAGTTGATCACACCAGCCTTGAAGTGCAACCTTCTGTTATTGATCATGTCTACACGCAGAAAATGACAAGCATGCATGCATTGACTTCTACATCACCTAGCTAGCGGCTGCCAGTAAGGTAGTGCTCAATTAGCGTATTACGTGTAGCTCTCTGGCAAGCGTTAATTTGTCTTGATGGGTTTACAGACCATACACAGTGCGCATGCGTTGACCAGCATGCCTGTCTCACGCGCTGTCCAGTCTGCACTTCATCAGCCAATGTGTACCGAGCGCAAGCTAATACTCGCTGCAGCCCGCGAGTCAGTTGCTGCAACGCTCAGAGCACGCAATGTGAGCGGTGGTGTTATGCGTTGCAGTTGCGTAGCACTCAGTGTAGCACTTCACACCTTGCGCAGACTGATTTGTCTACTTATACCAGCTCACAGCTGAGTGACGCACGCCTGCACCTCAGCACCAACGCTTGTGCCACTCAATTTGCTGGTCACCTTGCATACTGGTGAGGTGTTGTGTCTTCGTGTGCAGTGAGTTCGGCTACCGTTTGCACCCATTGTGGCCTGATTTCTGTGTGTTTGTGTTTCTGTCTATCGCATGCACGCTTTCCGAAGTTGTCATGCTTAGCGGCGTCGTGAGCGTGGTGGGCGGGGTAGGTGGCCGCAGCGTTAGCGTCGCTGTCGCTGCAGTCGCCGTCCGCAGGCGTTGTGCCACGTGGCGCAGATCGGGGGTGGTGCAGCTGTCGTCGTCGTCATCTGCCTGCGCGTGGCCTGGGGTGGTGTCCGCCTCCAGGAGTCTGGCCTGCAGGGCGATGAGCCAGGCTGCTCAGGTGGGAGGCATGGAGGCCCAACCTGTCGCCTCTGGCGACGACAACGGGGGCATGGGCGTGAGCTACCTCACCGCTGCGGCAGCGGCTGCCATTGACGAGCGCCTCATGGGCTCCTTGGGCTTCAGCCTGGATCAGCTGATGGTGAGCACCTGGGCTGGAGTGCATCCTGACCAGCGTTGAGTGGCGTAATTGACTGTGGTGGTTTGATGGCTGTTGCCAACCACTCCACTACTGGGAGTCTAAGCCAAGGTTTGCGACAATGCCTGCACTTCTATTCCTGGTGCTATCCTGGGCTTTCGCATGCATCCATGTGCGTGATAGCCCAACAACTCCGACGTCAACAGTTCAGCATGTCTACTTGCATGCATGATGCTCATGCTTGCATGTCACAGAGTTACGTTGTTCAACCTGATGATGCTAACACCTGTGTGACAGTTTTTACTGCGAACAATCTGTTGTAACACAATAGATAATTCGCAATGCAACCTCGCAAAAAGCAGTGCTGTTGGTGATCTAAACATATTACTGCTATGCGGCTTGTGCGTGTTGTTTCTTGTGATGTCCACGTATGCTTACAACATGCTTTGCCACTCTCAGTGCCAAGCCGTAACTCGCCGCAATTTATGTCGCAGGAGCTTGCAGGCCTCAGTGTAGCAAGCGCCGTTTCAGAGGTGCCACTTTACCATTGCTGCAATTTGCTCGCACATTACCCTGCACGAGCTGTGCCTTGCAACTTGAGCCCACATCACCGCTTCCATCGAACAAGCAGGCGATGCATGTTCATGCATACAGACTTGTGTTTCTGTACCACCTTGCCAGGTTTACTCCTCAGCAACACACCGTTCGATTCTGATCATTTGCGGCCCGGGCAACAATGGTGGTGATGGTCTGGTGGCCGCGCGGCACCTCTACCACTTTGGCTACACAGTTGAAGTCTGCTACCCGAAGCGAACAGACAAGCCAACATATAATGGACTGGTAGTGCAGGTCAGCATATGCAATGCTGCTGTGTGTGTAGACACGCATTGTAGTGCTCTTGGCGTATGGGCTGTGTGTGCCTTACCCATCCTTATTGCAGTGTGAAAGCTTGGGTGTTCCCTTCATTTCTCCGGACACTCTATCCAACAAGTTGACCGAGTACGATATTGTAGTTGACGCCATCTTTGGCTTCTCGTTTTCAGGCACGTGTTGCAGGTCTTCTTACTTGAGCTTGCACAATGCTGTTCTTACTAGCCTATCTCCCCTTTGCAGGTTCACCTCGACCGCCTTTTGACCATATACTCAACTTGCTCAAGCCAAGCAAAGGCACCAAGCTGCCGGCACTGGTTTCTGTGGACATACCGTCCGGTTGGCACGTAGAGGAGGGTGATGTGGATGGCATGGGTTTACGACCCAACATGCTAGTGAGCAATGTCGACTTGACGAATACTTGACACGGTTCAACAGTTGGTGGCTGACTACTACTCGTGTGTTGCTTACAGGTATCGCTCACAGCTCCAAAGTTGTGTGCTCGCAAGTTCACCGGCGAACTTCATTACATTGGCGGGCGGTTTGTTCCACCTGGTATCGTGCGTGAGTTTGACTTGAGACTGCCTAGCTACTCGGGATCATCTGCGTGCGTGCGTGTGGATGCGGCAGTCAACGGCAAGGACAATGCTGCTAGCGACGGCGTGGCGGACTTGCGAAGAGACTACCGGTCTCGGCAGCTGCTTGAAAGCGACACAACTGAAGACCCTTATGAACAGGTGTCTCTGTGGTTTATACCCACACTGCATGCAGTAATGTGAATGTCATTGCCCGTTGTCATTCTCTCACATGCACAAGCCTCGGTTGACTGCTTGTATGTTGCAGTTTCAAAGATGGTTTGGAGAGGCTGTGGGCACCAGCGGCGTTGATGAGCCCAACGCGATGACATTGTGCACTGCAGACGGCAACGGCACACCGTAAGCAATGACTGAGTCTCTGCAACACACCTGCATGTTGCTTATGCAGTTCAGCAGTTATGGCATCCAACGATATTTGTGCCACTGTTGCAGGTCTGCGCGCATGGTGCTGCTCAAAGGCTTCGATCACAGAGGCTTCGTCTGGTAAGCGGTAGTTTTCAACCATTACATAATAGCTATACCTGGCAAGCTGACGACCACCTTATACGTGACAGGTACACCAATTATGAAAGCCGAAAAAGTAAGGATTTGCAAGAGAACCCACGCGCGGCACTTGTATTTTGGTGGTCTCCACTAGAGCGACAGGTGACATAACATCGTCAGCTGAATGAGCACCTTTGCTGTGTGCAACTGTACAGTACGCTGGCACATTCTTGCATCCTCGTGAGAAGCCGTATTAGCTGTGTTTTCAACAAGACTGAAACCGCATGCCAACAACAGGTTAGAATTGAAGGCGATGTGGAGCGGGCCGATGATGCGGAGTCAGACGAGTACTACCAGTCCAGGCCCAAGTCTTCTCGACTCAGTGCCTGGGCCAGTGCACAAGTGCGCTATGTGTTGAGTGTCCACCTGCACGCTTTGCATCATGCTGAGCAGACCATGCGTGCTCAGTCAAGGTCTCACAACCACACTGACTTGCGTTGCCATGACTCGACAGAGCTCTGTGCTGCCAAATAGAGAGGTCTTGGAGCAGAAAGCCGAAGAGTTAGAGGCAGAATACGCAGACATGGAGTAAGTGTCAGTGCAGTTGCTTGCACTGCAGCGCAAATATAGCCAAACATGTCTTTGCGTGGTTTCCATACACCCATGGTGGTAGGGCACACAGCGTTCGAAATGTCCCATATTATGTCCTCAACTTGACCCTCTGTGTGCAGGACTGTACCGAGGCCTTCCTTCTGGGGTGGGTTCAGATTGCGACCGCGCTTGTTTGAGTTCTGGCAAGGTCGGAGTTCGCGTCTACATGACAGGTAGGGCGTGCTGCAAGCTTGCAATGAGTATACCTGCAATTGCGAAGTGTGTACATTTCAGCGCGCACACATAATAGTGCGCATACATACACGCACTCGTAGGACGTGGTGCCAAAAAACTCAAATTGGCACCTTGTACGCCTTGTCCATTGCAGGATTCAGTACCGCTTGATAGATGGGGAATGGGTAACAGAAAGGCTGTCTCCGTGAGCGGACATTCACGCAGCGCTGCCAATGTGAACACAACAAGCTTCCATGTTTGCAAAGGAACGGCAGGTTGACAAACAAGCAGCCGGCGGCTTGAGCGGGCCACGGCTTTGCAGGACCTGCGCTAGTTGGTGGAGTTTGTCTTGATGGCTGTGAGGTTACACAGCCATCAAGACAAACTCTAGTCAAGTATGTTACTCATGCATAGTCAGCGGCATGTGCCACGCACACTCCAACTAACTTGATGGCTGTGAGGTTACACAGCCATCAAGGCAAACTCTAGTCAAGTATGTTACTCATGCATAGTCAGCGGCATGTGCCACGCACATTCCAACTAGGCCAGGCAAGCAGGCAGCAACTCTACACACGAGAGGCAGCATGTTGGTTTACATGCGTGGTTGAGATTGTGCATGCGTAAGCATCATCCGTGCGCTGCACAGAGTAACATCCTGTGCATTGCACACCCAAAGCACCCGTCTGGTGGATGAACGCGTTCATCCAATGCCCATGCTACAGCAACATGACAAAGCTATGTGTACCCACGCCTTAGCGTCGTATGTGTACCCAATGCCAGTGCACCACCCACTCACGCACAGACAACCAGCTTGTGCAGCTTGAGCGGTGTGCCTGGAGTGCTGTGCGTCCTTACTAAGTGTCGTCTGTTGCTAGTGGACAGCCGTAGTAAGTTTTCTCCGACTCATATTGCATTGTTTGCACTGCTATACCCCAATGTTGAGGCTGTTTGAGTCTGCCGGCATCAGGGGACGACGACGAACCCACGCCGTTTTCAGAGCACATGGAAGGCCGCGCTGCAGCCCTGCTCCAAACTAGGAGCGCACCGCTGATACGCAGGATATCTGCCGGGCATTGACCCCCAGCCTGCCAATCAGCTCTGATCATTCAGCCCTGATCGACAAGCTCAGTCATCAGTTTACAAATCCTGATCAACTGAACCCGATTAGCTTCTTATGTTTGCAGAAAGCAGCATACGTGGTCCTGTAAAAGGGTGGGTGCTGGCGGCGGCGGCGGCGGCGACGGCGGTTGGGGCGACTGCGCTGGCGACTTCTGCAAGGTGAGCGTTGTGGAAGCGTAGATGTGGCTGTTAGCTCGCTAGTTACGCCCTTGCAAAACCCCGATTTGACTGCTTGCTAATTGTGTGGTTGCTGTGTACGGTTTGTGACGTTGCTGTGAACTGTCTTTTTGTCTAGCAGCGGCGGTGTGGCCGTGCTTGCCCTACGATCATGGACAATGGGCGAAAATGGGGAACACAGTGGCGCAGCTACGTCGTCAGCGGAAGCTGCGTTCAAGCAGGTTCGTGCGTTCGTGCGGCCCTCAGCAGTCACATATGTTTTACTGAGCGCTGACGACAATTACCCGATTAACGCAAGTTGTCTCCACATTTCTTATTGTGAACGAAATTTTTGTTCAAATTGTTCAGCTTTGTCAGTTGTCACTTGCATGCATGCTTGCATGGCCGTTAACATGCAGGTAGTCAAGTCTCCAATGCTGCGCAAGTGCAACTGCAAAGCGAGCTTGCACGCTTTGCAGTTGCGCATTTGTGTCTGCGTGTGCTGTTTACGCAATTACTAAAATCATTGCCAGAAAATGGTGTTCACATGCATACTAGTCTGCAAAGCCCAGCTTCACTTGCCATAGCAAGTCTTTGCGCCCATTTTAGGGCTTCCTTCAAGTGGATGCGTGTGTTTGCATACACGTGTTGGCACGAAGCATGCATTGCTAATGGCCTAGGTAAAGAAGCCAAATCTCTTTTGTGTGCAGACCGTGGACCTGGAATTGCAGTTAAGGTCTCTACTGACAAAGAAGAGCCCATTTGACCCAGCAGTTCGCAGCTTGCGAAATGCGATCTGCGACAAGTATGAAGCCCTTCTGTTCTTGGACTACGACTTTGCCCAAAGCAGAGATGTTGAGCAGCTGCTGTGGAAAAGCGTCTTCTACAGGCGCATTGAAGACTTTCGCGCACGCATCCGTAAGTGCGCAGCCGCAGTGGCAGATCCAGCAACAAGCGCAGCTGCTACTGATCAACAGCAAAAAGTCACCACAGCTTTCCGGGGGTTTTTAGCCGAAGCAATTGGTTTCTATCACACTCTCATACGGAAGCTCCAAGCCAAGTTTGAACTTGACCAGGTGTGTTGAGGCATCACCAGTTGTGCCCTGTCGCCTGACACCCATACCAAGTTGTTCTGGGGG